>JAGXJF010003643.1:0-113581 GCA_019208055.1 Stipa capillata | reverse complement strand
TCCCCGAGCAGCACCTTCAGCAACATCGCCACCACGGCCGGGGTCAGGTTCTTGCCAGCGCCGACCTCCGTCCGGCAGAAGTCATCATCGCCGGTGTACATCCACGCCGGTCGCGCGCGCTCCCGTAGCGGCGCCAGCCGGCGTCGGAGGAAATCGCCGACGACCATGGTGGCCGTCAGCCCCAGCTCCTGAAGTTGGGTGATGCGCGCCACCGCCAAAAACAGCTCCTTGTCGCTCGGGTCCATGTACTCCCAAGCCTTCGTGTGCTCCGCCGGCGCCTCCGGGATCAGCAGTTCCGTCGCGGGGTCGGTGTTGACATAGCACCACTGCTGGCGCCAGTCGTCCCATTTATTCCGCAACTTCTGCGGAATGTAAGGATCGGCCTCCTTCCCTCCCCGGAGCTGGAAGTTGGCGCTGCCGGTGACCTCCGCTCGGCCGGAGCCCCGCGTCCTCCCGACCGATCGGAGGACGAAGTAATGCCGAAGGAGCGCCACCGACGGCATCACCCCGACGAACATCTCGCAGAGGTGGGCGAAGATCGCCAGCACTACCACGGAGTTGGGGGTGAGATGGAGAAGGTGGACCCCATAATCCTTGAGGACCTCCATGAAGAATGCCGAGAATGGCGGCAGAAGCCCCGCCCCCAGGAAGCTCGTGAAGATCACCGCTTCGTTCGCCCGCGGGTTCGGCGGGTACGTCGCCGCTCGCACCACCGTCGGGTTCGGGCGGCCCTCCGGCACCACGATGCCCCGGACCTTGTCCATCGCCTCCTCGTTGAGGAGGCGGGACTTCTGGAGCACGCTAGGCGAGCTCGGGGTCGGGGAGCCGCTCTGCCGGGTCTTGCGGCGAGTCATTATGGTGGCGAATTGGTGGCGGAGAAAGCTTTCAGGAGGCGAAAATGGCGGCGGCGGGAGGAAGAAGACGAAGAAAGCGCAAGTACTTTGGGAGACAGAGCGTTTGCGCAAGGAGGCGAAAAGTTCAAAAGTGAGAAGTGGTTTTCTTTTCAGAAAAGAAAACCGCAGAAGATCAACCGCAAGACGGTTTCCAAAAACAATGATGGACTGTCAATTTACTGCCGTTGGCAGTGAATTTGCAGTCGCGTGAAATCCGGGGCACGCAACCGTCCGGAGCAGCGCGCTTTTCCCGCGCGGGCGTAACCCGAAGCGCCGCGGCCAGGTGGCGCGGGCGGATTGGGCGTCGCTCCCGCTCCACGCGCGGCGCATTAAAAGCACCCCTCCGCAGGGCGCATCAGAATGGGCCGGCATCTTTTTTGGCCCAAGAAGGAAAGGCCCTATCCCCAGTCGCAGCCCTTCGGGCCATTGCTGGGAGATAAGGCCGGGGGCTACTGTCGGCGGAATGGGGCCCAGGGTACCCCTAACCGCCGGCGGAGGCCAACCGGATGCCGCAGAGGGTGACGCGTGGCGCCCCGGTCGCTGGGGCCTTGGGCCCCACCCGGATCGTCGTACGAAGCCCGCGGCCAATCCCAAGGAACCGGGGTTCTCCTACAGAGGCTACATCCGCAAACCAGAAGGAATCGTGGGCCTCCGGGAATCCACGGCCCATGCGCTGAGCAAGCACTCGGGGTCCGTCCCCGAGCGCTCGGCGTCCCAGAAGGCGAAAGGCGCGCTCGGGGTCCCCTCCCGAGCACTCTCCCTCGGGCTCCCCCTTCAAGGCGCCCCGAGCGGCCCCCCAGCAGGTGCTCCGCGAGCGCTCGGGGTTGCTCAGGGGCGCGTAGAAGACAACTGGCGCCCCTCCTAGCGAAGGAGGTCACTCGGGACCGAGTGCCCGGGGGATGACGTGTCCTCTGGTGGAGCCCTCGGCCATGCACGTCGTCCGGCGCCAAGCTTCTCCAGCAAGCCTCCGCCCTGGCGGAGGCATTTAATGCCTGTCATTCCGACGGGGAACCCAAAGCCCTGTGAGGGCATGATGACGATCAGGCCGGGTCCCACCGGTGCAGGCGATAAGCTCTGTGAGCTATCTCTCTCTCTCTGAGGGGTGGGCCCGGGCTGACAGATTCTTTGACCGACCAAGCGCGCCGCCTCGCACGCCCTGTCGCTGTCAACCCTTTTTACCCCATGGGGGACGCCGCCGCGCGATCAATTGCGCGGTATGAGAGGCTGACCTATGGGGCCCGCGAGAGGACGTCTTACCAACCCAGTCAGAAGAAACCCCGTAAGTCTCCGTCCGCGGGGCCCGCCGAAGGCAAAGGTGTCAGAGCCCCTGCTCCGACACACCGCGAGGCGACGGCCCGGCCGAAAGTCTCAAGTGGGCATTAAATGAAGGTGTGGGCGCTTCCAGTAGCGCCCACGTCGTCTACAGCTCAAGTATAGCTCATGTTCTCCTTTGCCGACCTATGTGGTATTCCCCCGAGTATATAAGGGGAGAGCCTGGTCCATGCAAAGGGTTGGCTGATTTTCCTAGGTTAGATCTCTCTAAGTTTACTCCTTATCAAAGAAGCACCGTTCTTCCTCCGGGCTAGAGCTAGAAGAAGAACAGTGCGTACCTCTGTAACTCATCATACTTGCCATATACACGCATATATGCAAAAACAAGCAGGACGTAGGGTATTACACCTCCGGGTGGCCTGAACCTGGAAAAATCCCTGTGTTTCCGGCATCAAGCATCATAACCACCCTCATCCTTGAAACGCCATCACCGGCTCATAAGAAGAACTCTACATCGCCCCAGGCCGAACCAACAAGGGGGTCCATTCGGACCACCGCTAGAGACGTTTACTCGTCGACAGCTCTGAATCTCTAATAAGTGTGGATCTGATGTTTTGAAAATAAAATTTTCAGAATGTTTGTCGAGTCATGCAAGCGCCTTCGGATAATGAAATGATCAGAAGCCATCGGCCTCGGTCAGTAGATCTCTCATAAGTTTCAGATCAGCATATTCTATTTATTTTTTTAGAAATGTTTAATTAATTTTCAGGCCAATTTGGATCTTGCTAACAACAGTGCAATGTATTTGGTTTTGAATTGTTTCAGCACCAAGGGCAATGGATGAGCCGTGATTATATATTTGTTTGATTAATCTATATTAGATCATGTTTGTATAATAAAATATGAAGATCAAAATAAATATCTTATAATTTTTTTATAAAAGTGTTTGATATTGATGTAATTGAATCATAGTTAAAATTCTAATGAAATTACACTATGATTAATATAATTTACAATTTTTTTAGTTATAATTAGTTAAGACATCCGTTTAACTAAGGAGCACGATAGGTTTTCCAGACGTTACGTGGAAAAGACTCAAACAAGTTTGAAAAATGCTATTACTCTGATTGGACTCAGAATTATTATGGACGATTAAAAATATGGCATTATGTAAGCTTTATCTCAGCGGTGGCTGAAAATATTTGTCTGCATACTATTTTAAAACAAATATGTTCATCCGAAGATAATTCCAAAAGTGGATACAACTTTATAAATTTAGAAAAGATTTCATATTTAGCGTGGTAAACATTGAGTAATACGATTGCATTGTGTGTACTTGATTACTATTGTTTTTTACAAAAATTGGCGAAATTGTACTATGAACATCTCGATTTAAAATGTTATAATTATAATTTTTGTAAGCGTGTATGTGCAACGCACGTCTTCATTGGTAAAAGATGACAACATTATTTACATGGCCCTTTTTAATAAAAAATGCATGCAGTCAAGGCGTGCGTTGCATTTCGCCCCCTCCCCTTGCGCTTCCCTCACATTGCTCGACAGAGGCAAGCATACACACAGTCGCTTCAGGTTATGGGGAATTAATTACATCTCTAATATGTAGATGGAAGAGTGTAGGGGAAATCTGCGCTTAGCATTAGATGAATTCGACCACCGCCGAGGAGCTCCGCCACGGCGAGTTCGTGGAGCACGGCAACGGTGAGTTCGTAGAGCGTGGCAACGGCATCATGGACTCGCTCGATGGCTTTGCGGAGCACAGCGATGACGTCATGGAATTTGGCAACGACATCGCAGCACGGCGACGACACCGTGGACTTCGGTTACGACGATGTTGACTCACTAGACGGCGAGTTCGCGGAACACGGCGATGGCGAGTTCATGGATCACGGCGACGACGAGTTCATGGATCCCTTGGTTGAAGATGAAGGCGACGAGGAGGCTGCCGCGAAGAAAAAGACTGAAGAATGGGTTGAGTGTTTTGGTGTTTATTTTTCGCTAATCACATGTCAGATTTGGAAGGAAAATTATCGCTAATCGTGTGTCAGATTTAGAAGGGAAATTTTGGCTACTTGCGTGTCTATTTTTGCAACAAAAAATGTCTTCTCTCATGCGTCAGATTTGCATGCAAATCGTCATGCAGTTTCATTTGCCATGCACACATGCTTGTTTCCATTGGCAATCGCGGCTGACTGTGGCATATGCTAATCGGGATTACTCACGTGATGAGCACAGTTAATAGGGTACTTTAGGACGTCTCGTGTCTACAGAGTGTGAGAGAAATACGCCTTAGATTGATAGACGGAGAGAGTATAATTTATTAGTTGAGACGTGCACGCACGTGCACGCTTACTAGTAGATAATAAGAGCTGCACACGGCCGGGAAGAACAGCAGTTGTTTGATTTGGATTAATCAATGCAGCATGCACCACCACGTAGACACATGTATACACGACGCACCGCACGTACACCTCCTCCTCCCCGCTCCGACGTACGTCGTCGCGGCTTAGCTAGCCGCACGAGATGCAATCAGTTCATGCTGCGCGCGCAGCGCGTGATGGCGGAGCAGCCGCGTTGATAGGGGTTGGCCTGCCGCTGCGCAGCGCAGTTGGTGTAGTAGGACCGGCCGCGCCTGTTGCACGGCACCTGGTCGGCCCGCAGGGCCGCGTAGCTGATGTACCGGGACGTCGGCTGCCGCGCCAGCGAACGCCGCAGGGCTTCGCTGCTTGCGGCGCCGGCGTCGGCGCCCGTCCCCAGCTCCTCGTCCACGTCCACGCCGCACTCCCCGACGGCCCCATCGCACGGCGCCCTGGACGACGCCGCCGCCGCCCGTGACAGCATCATGGAGTTCAGCTCGCCCAGTCCCGCCGCGCCCGCGGAGGCCGGGGATGGGAGGCAGGCGACCGCCGCGGCGGCCACGAGGAGTACCAGCACGGCGACGCCGAGGCGGGCCATAGCGGTCAAGGAGCCGTGTGTTCTCGCGCTTTGCCGCTGGCTGGTTTCTTGGGTTTGCGCGCGTTGATGTCGGTGGCTCTGCAGCTAGGTACGCAGCTAGGCTCGATCCCTCCCTGCCTTCTTCTCTCTCTTCGAAGGTGAGGGAAAGGGGGAGATGAAGAGTGGGGGAGAGGGGAGGGCAGTTGGAGAGGAAGGAGCTGGACGGGAGAAGAAGCAGGGGAGCCGCACGTTGGGTTGACCGGTGCCGCCGCGCGTTGCGGCGTCGGTCGGGTGCCCTACCTCGACGTTCACGTAACGCTCATGCATGCGTGGCTTGCATGCTCGGGTGCGCAAGCCTGAAATTTTGTCTGCCAAATTCGGCACACTCAACGAATTCCCGCGGAGTACACCAGAGGAACTGCTAACGTGTATCAAGGCAGTTTTTTCACTCATACGGTTGACCCCATTTACTATCTATATAGTGCATGTGTTTTAAGATAAGTGCATAACACTTTAAAAGGGTATTTTATATTTACATCTTTCTATTTTGCATATATACCACGCTCTCCACCTCCTCTCTCCCCTTATCCCGCCATTCTCTCCACCACCACCTCGTCTCTCTCTCTCTCTCTCTCTCTCCACGAGCATTGTCGCCATCATCCACGAGCTCCACCACCGCCATCTTCACACCGGCGCTAGAGACAACAAGCCCGTCCCTGGCAGCGCCAGATCGGGCGGGCACGACTTCGGCGGCGCCTGGACGGACCTATCTGCGGCTAGGCCCGAGCACGATCATCACCAGATCTGGGCTCAAGCCCGATCGCTGCTACCCTACTTCCTTGAGTTCTGCCGTCACCGCCCTTCACAAGCACCAGCGTGGCCGCGGCTTCCCCGAGCTTCCCCAACTGCGGCTTCTCCAAGCCCCATCGTCGGCCACCTCGAGCATCGCCACCGCCGTCCTCCACGAGCCCCGCTTCCTCAGTCGGCCACCTCGAGCACCACAACCGTCGTTTTATTCATGGATGGGAGTGGAAAAAAAAATTCATGGTTGATGAGTTCATGATTTGGTTCATGATCTAAATGTACAATTTATCCATGATTTGTTAGCCATGTTCTCAGATCCATTTTCTCTCTTGTCCATGGAGAGTGATCTCTTCATTTTATTTCGGACCAAAATGGTTCAAGTTTTTTTTTCCTAAGATCCATTAATTCCTGAACGGGGTTCTCTTCCATGAACCGAATTCTGCTTCATGTTTTGAGACACAAGGCAAATGATATCTTCCATAAGATTCTGTTTCATGTTGATTTTCCTAAATAAATCAATTTTTTCCTTCACGTTCTAGTTTTTGGCTCTAAATGGAATTTTGCTCCACGATTCATGTTCCTATCTTTTTTTTCCTCCATCTTGTTCATGCTCCGAAATAAAACCCAAATTCTTGTAAGTGCTTCAAAATGCTTGCTGAAAAGGTGAAGTTCATGCTATGTTCTTGTTCAAGAACAGTGGGTTCATGTTCATGTTGACCAAACATGTGAAGAATGGTGGTGACGATTTACAGTGAAGATGCATGTTCACAGATTCTTTTTTGAAAGAGTTCACAGATTCCTTTTTGAGAGAGTTCGCTCATGGTTGGATTTGAAGTTTAGAACTGAGGTAAAAAAAAATCAGTTCTTGGAATTGTTGAAGGATTATTTTTGTTAACGTTCATGATTCATTTTGGTCCATTTAAGATTTTCGCATTAATGCTTGTTCGTAATCCGAAAAATAGTTGAAGATGCATGTATATGGATTTTTTTTGTTTGAGATTTCCTGCATGGTTGTATCCAAACAGAAATTGTTGAAGATGCATGTTAAATATGAAAGCTGTAGAAAATTTGTTGTAATTATGTTGAAATCCGAATATTATATTAAAAGTTCATGGTCATGGTCTTGCATTTTTGTTTGATCATGAAGGAAGATGCTGAATATGCTTTTTCATGTTCATGTTCAAAGAGTATGCATAATATATTGGTGGACTTCATATTTTGGTTGTTCGTGCTCATGTTCAAGAGCTAGAGAGAGAGAAAGAGAGAGATGAACTTATGCGTGATCTTTGTTCAAGTACAGAATGTTCATTCATAATTACTTTTTATCTGTAATGCTTTGTTCATTCCAATCCGGTAACGTTGACGAGAGAGGGGTGAGAGGATGGAAGACAGAAGTGGGTTGAAAATGGAAAATGAGTAGAAGTTAGGGGTGCATTTTGCATTTGGAGGGACTGCACAATGAGAAATACATGGAGTTGAAAGTGTGTTTTGTAAAATAGAAGCACAAATATTGATGCATGTTGGATGGTTTGTGATAGTATGTAGACGTACATGTATGAGTGAATTTGCATTTTTGTAACAAGTACCGGAGTGTTTTTTTTCTGTCGGGAATTCTCAGATTTTCATTTATCTGATTTTTCTATTAAGTTAACAGGAGGATTGTGGAGCTAGGAGATCGGTGGACTAATAATTTGAGTACTCCGTACGAATAAAACAGAGTACTCTCTAAACACTCCTATTTTGGTTGTTGGGTAGTTTCACTGTAGTTATATATCTTAGCAATTGCATAGAAACTATGCTAATTTTGTTAGAATTATCAAGGAAACACACTTCTACTAATCCATTTCACAAAACCGCAATTCTTCTCGCAAAAAGTAGCTAAAAAAACTGCACTTACAATATTTCCGTTGTCCATGACGGACAGTCTTTTTTTTTAAAATATTATTTTTTATCCAGAAATTTCAGAAATATTACAACATTCAAAATTTTTATAAAAAATGGCCTCAATCGTCACGACAGATGGCGGTAGAGTCCTAATCGCCACGGCCCATGGCCGTTTCCAGCTATCGCCAGCCAATCTGACGAGTCAGGTCGTAATAGCCACGACCCGTGGCGATTGGTCGTAATAGCCACGACCAGTGGCGAGTTCCCCCTTTGTACCCCTTTTACTCACGCGTTTAAATAGCAAAAGGGGTGCAAAGGGGGAAATCGCCATGGGTCGTGGCGATTACGACCAATCGCCACGGGTCGTGGCTATTACGACCAATCGCCACCAGTTATGGCGATTACCGTCAAATCGCCATGGCACCTACCGATTCCATAGTGAATCGTCAGATGGGCTGGCGATAGCTCGAAATCGCCATGAGCCATAGCGATTAGAACCATACCGCCATCTGTCGTGGCGATTGAGGCCATTTTTGTAAAAAATTTGAATGTTATAATATTTTTGAAATTTTTAGATAAAAATAATATTTTTTAAAAAAGCTCCCCAACAAGGTGGCCCCATGGCTTAGTGGCACATTGTATACTATCAAGGAACGATGTATAGAAAAAAACATTTTATAGAATCGAACTTGGACGAAAAGTTGCACGAGATTACAAATTTAATATTGAAATTAGGTGTGAATAATATATCATTGTGTCTTCCAAGGAAATTTCAAATATCCCATCCTTATCTCAATAAGTTTATGAGGAAGTTTCAAAACGTCTCACCCTTCGATGGAAACTCGAGTTCTTTGATCGTACAATTTTATTCGCCCAGCATTCATCAGAATTAATTAATTCAAGGATAACCGATATCCAAAAGTGAATGAAATGGTTACAAAAAAGTTGTTCCGTGTAAATTCCAATTGATAGCAAGAATTAGTTAAAAGATTTATTACACGATAATTTGGACATGCAGCACGATCGAGTGAAAGCAAAATGGAAATTGTTACACATATATAGTTTGACTTTTGATTTTTGAAGGACAAGTTTCTATTACATAAAAAAGTTATTTTTATCGTACAAAAAAATATTTCTCAAATTGTTATATAAAAATATTATGTTACATTGATTAAAAAATTATTATATATATTTTAACAAAATATTTCCGTCACATAACAGAAATGCTTTCACATGCGCTCGATGATAGGATCGAATGTTCGATCCCTAGTCTTTCCCAAGCAAAATAGATTAAGAAAAATCACTCCTAAATATCTGGCTTAATGAGATTACATTCTACAAATATGAAAGATTACATTTCCTTACTCGCTAAAATGAGAGATATTGACGATCAAATAAAGAAACAATGTTATTTTGACCGGATCGAATCCTAAAATTTAAAGGCAAATAAATCCAAATTACCACCAAAGTAAAAGACAAACCATGCATGCAGTAGGATCAAACGTTTGAACGTGACGGGACCGATCAATCGATTCAAGCTAGAAATAATGCTCCGCCTATCACGAGGCACATCAAGAAACCGCCACTCAAGGCCGACGCGGACGACGGCGACGAATAATTCCCCGCAGCCGGCGGCGGCAGAGGAAACGACCGAGAAGCTGGTGCTGGAATGGGAGGCGACGACAACGACGACCTGGGCGGCGGTGGCGACGTGGAAGGCGAGGGGACGGTGTCCCTGTCTCTGCTACCGCGCACGGCGAGGACGACGACGATGAGGCGCTCGCCAGCCCGGCAGCGTCCGGCGTCGCCGCTGATGAAGAAGTAGGGGCCGGAGTTTGTGAGGACGAAGACGGAGTCGCCGCCGTCGAGGCGGAGGTAGGGCTCGGTGGTGTTGCAGGCGCCGTAGTGGCTCTGGCTCACGACCAGCACTGAGTCGTCGCGCCTGCTGTACCTAAACACTGCATGCACGCATGCGCCGCCCGGCACGGCAAACACTCAGGCACGTTACGTGCGCTTAATCAAGAACAAACCCAATGCATGAATCATATATGGATCACGGAGGCACGTACGTACGTACCGATGCTGTCGTTGATCTGGAAGCGGTTGCGCTCGGCCCAGCGGTTGAAGGGCTCGGCGGGGTTCGTCGTCCAGCCGTCCCGGCCGCCGGGGTAGAAGTCGCGCGCCGCCGCGCAGCTGCTCGCCGCGAGGAGGAGGAGGAGGAGGAGAGGGAGAGCCACGGCGAGCCGTGCCGCTGCCATGCCAGTCATATACCAACCAACTCAACGCCTAGCGTACGTATAGCTGGAGCTAATTAAACTTTGTGCGATCTGGTGCGTGTGAGATGTTGTGGTGCGTGCGTATATATATGGTGAGAATGTATGTTACCGTTGGGTTGAATTAATTGGTGAAGGAGCCATTAACTGTGACAGCCGTTACTAGCTTAATTTTTCTTTTTCTAGCTGTTATTACTAGCTTAACTTTGGCTTGTATGCTCTGGAAAACGCTGTGATCCTGCGAGCGATGTGACACGCAGCTCGTTAGTGCATTGCCATGCCATGACCAAATTGGACTGGGGTTAGAAAGTTTCAATGGACCGAGCCCAAAAGTTAGGCAGAGGCTTCTTTTCTAGTTGGACTGAAACAAGCCTAAATGAGAAGAGCTACATGGGCTGGGAGAGCAACATTGCAACAGTCGCTTCACCGTCGCCCATCTGCTCCTCTCTCAAACTAGAATTAATGAAAACTCCGTTTTGCTCTGTCATGTGCATCGTCTCTTCCCTACTAAAAAGAGTTAAAACGCATCAAATCATTCATTCATTCTTCAATATTTTTTGAAGTTACCCACAAGATTATTGTACAGCGAGTAAGTTACTCACAGGATTATCCCCGGTTAATCGCAGCTCTACATAGCAAAAGTGTAACCAGGCTGCTTCGTGCCGTGCCAGATAAACTACTTGTACGGTCGTGTCCTACAACCCTACTCCATTTTTGCCTGCCGAAAGCTGTCAAAGCGAACAGCATTGGAACACACAGGCATGGATCGCCATCCTCCCATGCCATGCATCGGATGCACGCAGCTAAAAATCCTTGCTGGCTACCAGCACCTGGCACTTCAATTCTCAGTAACAACACGTACTCGCATATGCTCGCCCCTGCTCAGAAACCAGAACATCGTGTACTAGCACTAATGTTCATGTCTAGTATAACGCATTTTCTTTCACTCCACTACTTCAGACCCTCTAAAAAAGGAGAAAAAACAGCAGTAGCGGTAGAAGAGAAATTCTCTGCTCTGCTCTTCCTTTTCTCGAATACGCAAAAGATTTGCGTATCATTTCATTGATAGGTAGAGAGGGTTACAGATACAGTGCTCACGAAACATGTTCACAACGGAATGGCGTGATCATGCGCCGGAGAGCGACCGACACGCCCGCTCGGGGAGCCTAGATTACGTCTCTGGCAGCAGCGCGGCGAGCTCAAAGGCCCCAGCAGATGCCCAGGATTTGGCGTCATCACGAATAGTGAGGGTAAGGCGGGTGACCAATGGCTGCTCGGCCTCGAAAACACATGCGTTGTGTGCCTTCTAAAGCCACCATGCCGTGAGAATGATTATGGAGGATATGCCTTTGCGCTGCCTGGTCGGTGACGCGTCGTGGGATGCCGCCCACCACTCTAGGAAGTTATCGTTGGCGCTCGGCGGGGGGGTCGTTGCACGGCACCACGATAGGATCTCGTGCCACACTTGTCGCGAGAAGGGGCAGCCCACGAGCAAGTGGTGCATGGTCACGAGCTCTTGATCACATAGGACATAGAGGGCTGCATGTGGAAGACCCCGGCTCTGGAGCCGATCGGTGATCCAGCACCGGTTTTGAAGGGCGAGCCAGATGAAGATTTTAGATCGCAGTGGTGCCCACGTTTTCCAATTTACCTGCCACCGATAGGCGACAGTGGCAGCGTGGAGCAAAGCCGAATAACAAGAGACGGCAGAGTAGGAACCGCTAGCTGTCATTCTCCAGGACAGCGTGTCAGACTCGGTCGAAAGCTCGATATGTCGAAGACGCCTCCAAAGATCTAGGTACTGGACGGTGGCCGCAACACCGAGCGCGTCATGGATGTCCTGAACCCATAATCTCAGGTGGAGTCCATCAGCAACAGTGCGCTGCTTGCGCTGTCTCCGCGGGACCAAGGCGTGGACCGCCGGCGTCAGTTCCGCAATGGATTGTCCCGAAATCCAGTGGTCTTCCCAGAAGAGACAAGATCGGCTGTCTCCCACATGCCACGTAGTACAAGCACGGAAGATAGCACGGACGTCCTCGCTATGGCTAAAAGGGAGGTGACGCCAAGGGCGGGAAGGGTCCGTCTTCTGAAGCCATAGCCATCGCGTGCGGAGGGCGATGCCCATCCGATGTAAGTCGTGGATGCCGAGGCCCCCAAGCTGCACAGGGCGGCATACCTTCTGCCAATTCACGGAGCATTGCCCACCGTTGGCACTCTTGCCGCCGCACCAAAGGAAGCCGCGGCGAATGCGATCCGCCTTTTTGAGAGTTGCGGTGTCCATCGAGATGGCCAGCAAGGTGTGAACCGGAGTGGGGCTGAGCGTGTGACGCACAAAGAGCAGGCGGGCGTCTTTGGAGAGGAGGCCAGCCTTCCACGTAGGGAGCTTGCCTTCAAGTTGATCAAGCAGAGGCTGCAGAGCGGAGGACGGCAGCTTTCGGATGGAGAGGGGTAGCCCGAGATAGGGAATCGGGAACTCTTTCACCGGGCAGGCGAGGCCATCTGTTCCTCCGTTGCTAAGTCCGCCAGTCCATCCCCAGGACAACTTTTTTAGCTGCTGGCGCTCTGGAGCGAACTAAATGCGCATTCAAGGCCCGTGGATCTACTACATCCGCACTTATGGCCTGGTAGTAACATCAAGAAAGCAACCGGCGATCCATGGATAGCAATGCATGCCAAGTTCCTTTTTCTTCTGGAAGGAACAATGGCAAGAACTTACCAAAAAGATTGTACCATTTCCTTCGCTGCATTTGTGTATATAGGAAATCATTGCTTCCCAAAGCAAGCAAGAGATAGCGAGTAATACTACTCCACTACCGATCAATTAATACTGGTACGTACGTAGTGCTACAAGTCCTACCTATATATATATGTGTGTGTATATATAAGGTCTGTAGCTTGGTAGCAGTAACATGCATTGTCTTTTCTTTTCTTTTTTTGCGGGGTAACATGCATTGTCTTTAGGCATTGCCATTGATGGATTTGTGGAGGGGGGGTGGTGGTGATAAATACACTGCATATAACGGAGGTGGTACTGATGAGCTGGCTACTGGCACAGGAGCGAGCAAGCTGCATGGCAAGCCTGGAAACAGCGGGATTTTGGCAGAGATCTGCAACAATGCAATGCAGATTTGCTGTTGCCATTGCAAGTTTTGCAACTGCTCGCATGGGTGGGCCGGCTCCATCTCCTTCGACCTAACCTTCCTCTACATGCGCGCGCATGCATCAGAGCTCAACTGCTGGTCGGTCGTCGCGCGCGCATTTACTGCTCAGCTAGTTTAGCTAGTTTTGTGCTAGCGCACGCTGTGCAATACGCGTTCTTTGGAGGTTTGATCGATGGTCTCGTCTTGACAGCGGCAGATGTGTCAAATGCGAACACATGGCTCACGAGATAACATTCGAATTCCCTGCAGCAGAAGACCTTTCACTGGATCAATTGGACTCCATTTTCTGCCCCATTCTATCCTACAATCTTATCTAGTGCGTAAGTGTCGCTCGGCTCTCGTCAAATCGTCTCGATCTTTGCTGCTTCATGAGGCTGCCACTCACATACTATGTTTGTGAGTTGGCTTGGATGATCCATTTCGTGGCAAATGGATGGGGGGTAATTGCACAGAGCGAAGGACTGCTGTGCTTGGGCAAAGCACGTGAACCTACAACGAGAGGTTCGTGGGCTTGTCACTGTAAATGTCCCCACACGGCCAGTTCAGTCCGCATCCTTTGCATTCAATGGTTAGTTCGATATGGAGTACTTTTTCTTCTCAACTGTAGAGGATTAGTTCAGTTTGATACTCCATCCAGATGTTTACAGCTTACAGGGATGGATCAGTTTTGGGTGAAATTGATACTGTTTTCAGGCAAATTATCACCAGACAACCAGTACTATGAAGCTTTGCTTAATCGTGGATGACGTTTACAATTTGCCAATTTTCTTCTTTCAGAATAAATTCTCACTCTACCACCATAGAATAGCTGCCCACTGAACCAATCACACATTGTGATATACTCCTAGTTAACTAGCTGCGTTCTGTAATGACTGCAGGCTGCAATTACGAATTAATCGCCTAAACTAAAGCCCCGTTTGAAACGCATGATATGAAAAATATAGAAATAGAAAAAGCAAAGGGATTTGAATGTCATGAGTCATATGAATTAAAAACACAAAAATAGAAAAAATAAGCCATTTGGAAGGCCAACAAGTTGTGCTGCTTGCAATCAAGAAGAGACGATTCATCACCTCTTCTTCAAGTGCTATCTTGCTCCAATTTGAGTATATAGTTTTCAACCTTCCACCTCCTGGCAGCGTGACGATTAAGTTTGGCAATTGGTTGATGGGACTTAGGGGAGCAATTCATGTTCAAATTCTTGTGGGAGCTTCTGCTGAATGTTGGTCAATTGACTATATCGAAAATATTTTTTTGTTTATAAAAATAAACTCTTCATTCATATGCAACTTATCTTCTTGTGTACCAACTTATTGCAATCGTGGTCTATGCTGCAGCGGATGAAGACCAAGGAGCATACACTAGCGGATGGCTGGCGATTAAAGGCCGTTGCCAGAGAATTTATATCTTGACATCAATGTCGGTCATATAATAGGATACGTGGGGATTGAAATGATGTATTTGCAGTGCTCTATGTAACATGTTATGTGTTCTTTTCATCTTTTGGCCTATTGGCATATGACTTTGTAAAAAAAATTAGCGGTATGCATTGATTGATGTAGAGACAGGAGGCAATAAAACTCTTTCGTTATCTAAAAAAGAAAAGATAAGCCATCTGAAACACATGATATGAAAAACACACAATTTTATAGATTGAAGCATCACTTGAAAGTAGAGAGGGGAGAGAGAAAGAGAGATTGTCTTAGGACTTTTCAAAGGAAAAAAATTCCATGAAGTTCGAGCGAATTGTTTGATTTCTACAGAAATGTAGGATAGAGGAGATTCTTATATGATTTTTTGGAAGCGCCTCTTCTTGTTCCAAAGGATCTTGTAGGATTGGTCTGGAATCTTGTAAATTTATAGTTCATTTACAACAAAGATAATACTAGATCTAAAGAATATATAAGGCAGAAACATTCTACATGTAGCAGTAGCACAACGTATGCAACTCTGAAACTTTTGCATCGCCGTTGCATTTCTTATCTTATATCAAGCTGGAGTAGTACACGGCAGACACTGCAGAGTGCACGCACCAATCAGAAACGCAATGCAAAAGAGCAAGGAAAAAAGCGAAGAGAACGTAATGAATTCCTGTGTCGATCTACAGTGCTGCAGCTAGTAACTGTGAAATACCAGAAAAGAGAGATTGGTTCCACACACCAATTGATGCGAGTCGACCTTGTATTTATAGCCTCATCCATCTTGGCGCCTCATCCATCTTGGCGGGCAAGTCAGAGATCGTAACAGTTTATAGGTTGGATACAGATTGATCTCCATCTAAACACAGTTGTGGAGATAGAATTAGTTGTTGTACAATACGACACGCACATGAGATATGAACTATCGTATCTTATCTCTAATACTCCCCCTCAATCACAGCCGGTGAGGTGAGGTTAAGATTGTGACTAAGCGTGCGAAGCTGCTGAGCACCAATGGGTTTCGTCAGTCCATCCGCAAGCTGATCTCGTAATGACAAGAACCGAATCTGTAGAGCCCTTTGTGCAACTCTCTCGCGAACGAAGTGAAAATCAACTTCAATGTGCTTCGTACGAGTGTGGAACACAGGATTCGCAGAGAGATACGTTGCTCCGAGGTTATCGCACCACAAGCTCGGCGCCCTGGCCTGATAGACTCCAAGCTTGCCGAGAAGAGATTGAACCCAAACGATTTATGCCGTGGCATTTGCGAGCGCCTTGTACTCTGCCTTGGTACTAGATCTGGACACCGTGGCTTGCTTCCTGGCACTCCATGAAATTAGGTTGGAGCCAAAGAACACCAAGAAACCACTGGTAGACCGTCGATCATCCACTGAGCCAGCCCAATCCGCATCGGAGAATGCACTAATCAAGGTTGATGCTGACCTTCGTATGTGTAGACCAGTGCCTAGAGTATACTGCACATAACGCAAGGTCCTTTTGGCCTCCGTCATGTGCTGATCTGTGGGAGCATGCAAATACTGGCACAATTTATTCACTGCAAAGGCGATGTCCAGCCGGGTTAAGGTCAGGTACTGTAGGGCCCCCACTAAGCTTCGGTACCTTGTTGCATCTTCTGCCGATAGTGTCTATCCTACTGCACGTGATAGCTTCTCGAACGTGGACATAGGAGAAGTGACTGGTTTACAATTTTTCATGCCAGCCCGGGCAAGTACATCAGTAGCATACTTGGTTTGTGACAAAACAATGTCCTTGCCATCCTTGCCAACCTCAATGCCCAAGAAGTAATGCAAATCACCGAGATCTTTGAGAGCAAACTCGATTTGTAGATCATTCACAAGCTGTTGCACCGCTGCCTCGGAGGAGCTTGTGACAATGATATCGTTGACGTAAATCAGCATATAGATGCACACTCCCCCTTGCTGATATATGAAGAGAGATGTACCAGCGTGGGACTGAGGGAACCCGAGCTCTTGCAACTTTGTACTCAAACGAGCATACCAAGCCCGCGGAGATTGTTTGAGGCCATAGAGCGCTTTGTCCAACTTGCACACATGGCAAGGGAAACGGCGATCTTCATACCCAGGCGGTTGACGCATGAACACATCCTCTTCTAGAACGCCATGGAGGAATGCATTCTGTACATCCAGCTGACGCAATCTTCGTCCCCGTTATATGGCAAGCGACAAGACTAGACGAATCGTCACTGGCTTCACCACCAGACTAAATGTGTCTTCATAATCAATACCGAATCTTTGCTTGAAGCCCTTGGCAACCAAGTGGGCTTTATGCCGCTCAATAGTCCCGTCAGCACATTGCTTTAATTTGAAGACCCAACGACAATCGATGAGATTACAACCTTGTGGGGGAAGTGCCAGATGCCATGTCTTGTTCCGGAGCAAGGCTTGATACTCATCATCCATAGCTCGTCTCCACTGTGGATCAGAGAGAGCCTCAAGGTGTGTGCTAGGTTCTGTGGTGGCCAAAGCAGCACGGTGGCAGCGAACAGGATCATACCGCACGGTGCCGTCGGTGAAGACACGTTCTTTCTGCGTGTTGTCTTGAGTGCGAGTTCGCATGGGGTGATGCAGTGAAGCGGGAGCCAGGGCAGTGGGTGAGGCTGAAGTAGAGGCAGCAAACACTAGGTGTGGCCCATCAGACGGTGTGGGAGCGGAGGTGGGAGCTGAGGCCAGCCTAGGTGCACCAGGACGTAGCTCACTAGCGTCGGGAGCGTGCTCGCCGTGGGCAGTGGTCGTGCATGGTTCCTGCACGTCAACCACCGGCTGGTCATGCTCGTTGATCGCCGGCTGCGCCTCACCAGTAGCTCTAGGACCCTGCACACAAGGCAAAACCGGATCAAGCTGCACAAGATAACTAGCATCAGAGAGGCTATTACGCATATGGCCATTCCCATCAGGGGTGCCCGAGTCAATGGAACCGTGGGGCACTATCATGGGGTCGACGAAGGGATCAAAGAGGGTCTGATCAAACGGCGATTGTGATAATTCGGAGTAGGGAAAGACTTGCTCATCAAAAACTACGTCCCATGAGATATAAACTCGGCTTGAGGGAATGTGAAGACAACGATATCCCTTGTGGATACTACTGTAGCCGATGAACATGCAGCTGGATCCAAATTGTAGCTTGCGTGTGTTGTATGGTCGAAGGCAAGGCCAAACCGCACACCCAAAGGTTCTCAAGAAGGAGTAATCTGGTTTAGTGCCAAAAAGGTTGTTGGATTGATGGCGTCCCGACAAAGGGGGGTGAATGTTGGATTCAAATTTCATTCACAAACTCTTCACATATATAGTCATATAGAAGACTAGTATGATCAGAGAGAAAATGCAGCAAAAAACTCCAAAACTCCTTGGTGATGTGGAGCTCGTCGATAGCTTCGAAACGAGTCCAAGATCACTGAATTCCGAGTTCAGACGCAAAAGTTATGGCCAAAACAGTGAAGCAACCTGAAACAGCAAATTACACATTGGACATTCCGGATTTTTTAGTCCGGAATCTCGGATGTGTTTTTCAGAACTCCAAATTTACACATCCGGACATTCCGGGTTTTTTGGTCCGGAATTTCCGGGTGTAGTCCAGAACCCCGAAATTTCTGATTTTCGATGCAACTTTTGCTCCGGTTTAAAATCCGTCCAACCAAAAGAAGTGAAACTTTACAGAAGGGTCTAGGTATGTCTTGTGACTATGAATCAAGTGTTGATCCTCATAGAAATGCCTCAAGACAAGACATTTTCATGTTCTTCCAAAAAACAACCCCAAAAGTTGGACGAGAAGCAAAACTTTGATTTCTTGTTGCAGAGGATTTTTGATATGAAATCAATATAGTAACGTTTCACATGTCACAGCAACCTAATCCATCTATCAAAACCTAAAAGTTTATCCCCTAAGTAACTCAATCACAAAACCCCAATCCTTATTTCTCTTACAAGCAAACTCAAGATATGAGAAAGGAGATTGATTTCTTGAATATGCTTAGATAGAATCAAATAGAACGTGATTTCTCCATCACTAACTTGTCATATCAAGAATCAAATCATAAGAGAAGCAAAGAAGATAACTCAAGAACGCATAGAGATTGGAGAGATCTTTTTGTATTGCATTTTCGTAGATTTTCTTGGGTTTACAAACCTCTCATCTAGGCAAAGCACTTCTCTAAGTGCAGCTCTCACAAAGCTAATCAAAAGTATTGAGGGATAAGCACTCTTACCCCTCTATTTATAGTGGTGGAGGCATACCTCCCACCACTTGGGTTTTAAGCCCACTTAGATAACATGAGCACTTAGCACGCATCACAAAGCGTCTAAGTAACTCATCCACCATCCATCTTTCCTTCTACCCTAAGCAACTAACCATAAACCGCTTCCCGGCCGCTGCCGCAGTATCTTGGTTATGCTTCGGGAGATTCTGTGTTTTTACCAAAACGCCATCGCACTGACTTGGTCCTCACGTCTCGTCTCCACCCGCTTTCTTGTCCTCCGTGTACATGCTTTTAAGCCGCACGATGTCGTCACCACCACCTTGACCGCATCTCAGCCTTCCAAGCTTTATGCCGGTCTATATAGCCGAACCATCGTCGCACCCAACTTGCACCTGCACACAATAGACCAAACAAAGCATTGCTAGCACAAGTTTTCCACTTGACCCGAGTCAGTCGAGAAAAATCCTTCAACCACTCAATTTTTCCTTGAGACAAATTGAGAAACTCAAACAATCAATTCCCAAATTATTCAACTCCACACAAGATGGCAAAATATTCATCACAAAAATTGTCCACATCATCACATGACTCACAAAGGCGTTCCAAGGGAGTTGAGAGACCGATTACTTTACTAGGTAATCAATTGATCAAGAAGCATGCAGTCTGGAAAGCCTCATCCAAAAACCACATTGGCATGGACGCTTGAGCAAGGAATGTGAGCCCAACTTCTACGAGATGACGGCACTTTCGTTCGGCAAACCCGTTCTGCTGATGGGCATGAGGACAAGAAACACGGGGTGTGATGCCAATGGTACGAAAAAAGGAATGCAATTTCTAGTACTCTCCTCCCCAATCTGTTTGCATACATACTATTTTGCGATTTAGTAATCGTTCGACTTGAGCTTGGAATTGAAGAAAGACTTTTTCGACATCAGATTTTCTTTTGAGACAAAAGACCCAAGTAAATTTACTATAATCATCGATGAAGCTTACATAATGTTTAAAACCTTCAGACGAGGTGCACGCAGGCTCCCAAACGTCGGAGAAGACAAGCTCAAGCAAAAAGGAAGATATACTATCTGAGTGACTATAGGGGAGCCTATGGCTTTCCCTTGTTGACACGCATCACACACAGTAGATTTATTGGACTCATGGGAAAACGGAAGACCATGACGAAGGATGACTTGATCGACTATAGTTGACGACGGGTGACCTAGTCGGCAGTGCCACCGTGCACGACTACGTTTGGAGACCGAGAAGACATGCTTGGAAGCACCAGAGACATTGTCGGAGATGGGATATAGACCTCCTTCACTGGGTCCTTGAAGAAGAACCTTCTTCGTAGATCGATCCTTGATAAAGAAACGATCATGGTGAAACTCAAGAAAAACATTGTTATCTGAAGTAAGACAGTGAACGAAAAGAAGGTTTTTTTTTGTGTATTAGGAACATGCAACACATCTTTTAGCAAAAGTGTTTTATGTGGAGTATGGATTTGGGATTGTCCAACATGCGTAATAGACATACCAGTGCCATTGGCCGTGTGCACCTGATCCTTGTCGGTGTAGGTCTCACGAACATTGAGCTTGTCCAGCTCACCCGTGATGTGGTCGTTTGCGCCTTAGTCGGTGTACCAGGTTGCATCAAAGCCTTGACCAGAAGTTGCAGCAGAGTTCACCACACGGGCATCTTCAAGCTGGAAGCCATGATCAAAGCGCTTGCGGCACTTCCTAGCTACATGCCCAACCTTGTCGCAGATCTGGCAACGCGATCTCCATGGTTGCCGTTGTTGCCATTGTTGTTGGAGCTTTGGTTGCCGTTGCCACGTCCTTGGTTGCTGTTGCCGTTGCCGTGTCCACGACCTTGGCCACGACTAAGGCCACCTCCTTGGCCACGACCAGCAGAGTTAGCCGAGATTTGATACGCCGTCTCGTGGTGTTCCTGCCGTAGCTCGTAGTCTAGCATGTGTGCATAGAGATCATCCAGCGACATCGGGACTTCTCGCATCGTGACAGAGGTGACGAGTGGGTCGTACGTATTGTCGAGCCCAGTCAGTAGGTGGATGATCACGTCCTCCTCTTGAAGGGGACTGCCGGCAGCGGACAACGCATCTGCAAGTCCTTTCACCTTATTGAAGTACTCCGGGACAGTCATTTCCCGCTTCTGAAGCACTGCAAGCTGTCTGTGGATCTGCATAACTCGTGCCCTAGATTGGGATGAGAACATGCGCTCAATCGCTATCCATACAGCAGTCGAAGTGTTCAGGAACAGCACCCGAGCCATCACCTCGGGAGAGAGCGTGGACAGCAGGAAGCTAAGCACAAGTGCGTCCTGCCGCAGCCACACGCCATAGCTTGGGTTAACGACTTGCTCAGCGCCGGCTTCGGTGGAGGCAGGGACAAGTCATGGTGGCTCCGGAGTGGTGCCGTTGACGTAGCCAAGAAGCTGGTGTCCGATCAGTGCCGGAACCACCTGAGCCTTCCAGACGAGGTAGGTGTCCCGGGAGAGCTTGACATTGACCGCCTGGCCGAGCGGCGACATCGGGGTGACGCCGGAGAACATCGAACCAGAGGACGTGGAGTCTGTAATACCGAGAGTTTGTGACGACATGGTTGAACCGGAGGTAGCAGATGAAGTCATTGGATGTATGTATAGAAGAGGTGCTCTGATACCATGTGAAATACCAGAAAAGAGAGATTGGTTCCACACACCAATTGATGCGGGTCGACCTTGTATTTATAGCCTCATCCATCTTGGCGGGCAAGTCAGAGATCGTAACAGTTTACAGGTTGGATACAGATTGATCTCCATCTAAACACGGTTGTAGAGATAGAATTAGTTGTTGTCCAATACGACACGCACATGAGATATGAACTACCGTATCTTATCTCTAATAGTAACACCATAATTGTTCGAAACAGTTAGGTTGATGAGTGCGGATGCTGTACACTCGGGCATATGCACCTCCTATTTTGAAATATCCTAAAGGCATATTTTAAAGTTTTAAAAAAATGTAAAAAAACTCAAGAATGTATACTATGGAATTATGTACCTGTAAATTTGGTTAGAAAATATGACTATTTATGATATGTGTAAAAAAATCAGGAAAGATACCATATAGTAGTGAACAGTAACATCTAAAAAAGATTTCATACGAGTCGTAAATGATCATATTTTTAACTAAAATTTAAAAGTGTATACTTAATCCTATAACGTACGTATGTGATTTTTTTAAAAAAAAATCAGAACTTCTAAATATGATTAGTAGTGAATAAACTCTAATGGGTACTCGTGGCCGTGTGTGCACAATGTTCCCTGCGTCGATTAGCTTTGCAAACGAAAACAAATGCCTGAAGACACTACGTACTACTGTGGTGTGTGGACTCCATCAGACCCCGGACTATATGCAGATGCAACAAGTGTGCCTTTATTACTTCCTGCATCTATGCTCTCCTCTGATACAGATTGACGACAACCCCAAGTCAAGATGATGACCAGTTTTAAAGGCTTACCCTGCTCTCCTCAGGATCAATATATGCTAGCTCCAGACCAAAGTCATCTTTTAATTATAAAAAGGTTTCCTCCGGTTTCTATTAATAGGAACCATGGAAGCAATCACATGCTAACACCGGAAAAGCAACCAAATTCCTTATTAATTTGCTTAATCGTGTCATCTCATTTCTCAGTTTAGATGAGAGAAATACACAGGGGTCCTAAAAGCAATCAAAAATGCTAACACTAATGGTAAGCAGTTATTTCTTTTATCTCATTAGTCACTTCATGTCAGTACGTAAGTAGAATATTTATAAAACTTTTAAGTAGAATAAGATAATTGTTGATGTTTTGTGATCTTATGCGTCACAAGTCTGCAATAGCACCCATGCATGTAGAGGTCACTGAAAAGTTTTCATTTTGTCTTATAACACAAAATGGTGATGGGATCGTGCATGTGCATGCATGGTGAGCCCTGATTTTTTTTTCTTTTGTTGAAAAGGTAGGCTGCTTGACCAACCAAAAAGCTCAAGAAACCATCCATATATCTCCGGGTTAGCAGGACCAAAAGCCTCAAGAGGCAAAATAATTTATTGGCACAAGGTGATGAACGCGCGCAAGCCAGTCCGCCATGAGTCGACTAAAGCCGGGACTCGGGCCGTGCCGTGCCGGCACGGCACGAGCCCGCCGTGCTTCGTGCCAGAGGTCGGTCGTGCCGGCACGGCACGCCGGACCCGCCGTGCCGTGCCGTGCTGGCCCGGGGAGTCGCGGCCGAGGCCCAAGCACGGCACGGTGGCCCGCCGTGCCGCCGCCATGTCGTGCCGGTACGAGCCCGCCACGGAGGGAGGAGGGAGGACCGGAGGAGGCGTGCGCACGGCAGGGAGCGGCGGTCGGGTGAGCGAGGGCGGCGGCGGGTGACCGAGGGTGGCGACGGCATGTGACCGAGGGTGGCGGCGGCGACCGGAGCGGAGCGGAGAGGGCCGTGGGCTGGCGACGCGCGCGGTGGCCGGCGGGCAACGGAGGGTGGCGGCGGGTGACCGAGGGTGGCGGCGGCGTGTGACCGAGGGTGGCGGCGGGGATCGGAGCGGAGCGGAGAGGGCCATGGGCTGGCGGCGGAGAGGGCCGTGGGCTCGCGGCGCGCACGGCGGCCGGCGGGCGAGGATGGCAACGGGGGGCGAGGGTGGCGCGGTCGCGCGGAGTGGCTGGGGGAGATCGGGGGCGACTGGGCGAGGCGCGAGGGTGGAGCGGAGCTGCGGAGGGGGGAAATTGGGGGGCAGGGGGTGAGTGACCGGGTGAGATGAGGTGGGGGCGGGATTTGGGGATTTGGGGGAGTAGGGGGTGGGGGCGGGATTTGGGGATTTTGGGTGGGGGGAGTGACCGGGTGAGATGAGGTGGGGGCGGGATTTGGGGATTTGGGGGGAATTTGGGGGGTGGGGGGCTGGATTTGGGGATTTGAGGGAATTTGGAGAGTGGGGGGTGAGATGAGGGGATTTGGGGGGTGGGGGGGCTGGATTTGGGGATTTGAGGGAATTTGGAGAGTGGGGGGTGAGAGGAGAGGATTTGGGGGTGGGGGTGAGATTTGGGGATTTGGGGGGAATTTGTGTGGAGAGGATGAGGGGATTTGGAGGGTGGGGGGTGGCAGCCTGGTTTAGGTGAGTAGGGAGGAAAAAAATAAAAATAAAAAGGAGATAACTAAAGAGAAAAATTGAATAATTAAAAATATAGTAATTAACATTAATAAATGAAGCTATCTTTGGAGGAAGACCTAAATTTTATTGATAGATGGATATTGCCTCGTTAAAAACCTTACACTCCAGTGTGGAGTACCTCCTGTAAGGAAAAGAGTACAATAACCATGTTTTTATGCATATTACTCAATGTCGAGATTTTCGAGGTCGGCTAAAGCCTTCGTGATCTCTGGATCCTCGAGCTGATGTTGTTGTCGGGTCTCTGCCTTGTCCCAGTCATTGAGGCAAGTAAGTGCCTCTACCATGTCAGGTGCGAGGGATGACCTTCTTGGCTTAATTATCCTTCCTACTGTGCTGAAAGTTGCTTCCGATGAGACAGACGACACCGGAACCATGAGTATGTCTCGTGCAAAATGTGATAGCACGGGATATATCCTGTGATGGTTCTTCCACCACATGAGTAGGTTGACATCTTGGCCTTCTGCGAGGTCAAACTCAGTTTCCGCATAATGTGTGTCGAGGTAGTGGTTGATCTCTACTCTTGGATTCCATTGCGTTCTGCCAGATGTTTGGGAAGATGATCCACTGGAATTGTTGCCTTTTAGTTTCTTCCACATATTAGCAGCGCTCGAAGTGATTGTTCTTTGTGGAGTTACTGATGCACTTGTTCTTGGTTGACCTGTACTGCCAAATTTCTTATAATACAAATCGAAAACATCAAAAACCTCATCATGAACATGAGTGTAAGCATCAGCGTAATCTAAACCCAATGCTTCACCAATTGCCTCAAAGGCCCCATTCAGTCCTTCTAACTTTCTACGAGGATCAAATTCAGTCCTTCTAACTTTCTACGAGGATCAAAAATAATGCCATAACAATAAAGATGTGGAATAGCTCCAAAATATTTTAAGAACTTAGCCTCCATTGGTTCAATAATTGGTTTTAGAAGGCTATCATCCCTGTTTTCTTTCATAGCTTCAGCCATTGTCCAAAGCCACTCGATGACTAAGCAAGAAGTAGGATAATAAATACCAGATAGAACCGTTGTTGTATTGTAAAATATTTTTTAAAAATCACGAAAACGACTAGCAACCTCTCAATCCCCATCATTAATTACCTGCATACCTGCATTGCAGTTCACATAGAGAGATATAATATGCTCGTACCCCCTCACACCGCTCTAGCATGATGTATGTGGAGTTCCACCTTACCTTCATGTCCACATTGAATTTTCTTGCAACCTTATTATTGGCCTCACAATAGTCACGGTACGCTTTGTACCTTATCGGTGAAGATGTAATGAACATAATAGCAGTACGTATATTATCTAAATTAGGCTTCATTACCTTCAAACCTGCTTGCACTATGAGATTAATGATGTGGCATATGCATCTCTGGTGGATGATGTAACCTCCAGTGTAGGCTTGCAAAGTAGGTGAGATAATCTCCATAGCGGTTGTATTAGCTGATGCATTGTCAAGAGTGATAGCGAAAACTCTATTTTCAATTTTAAAATCTCCAGCAACTTGAAGAATACGCTCCGCGATGGCCTCTCCAGTGTGTGCCTCATCTATTAACTTAAAACCTATGACTCGTTTATTTAAATTAAATTCTTCATCTAAATAGTGTGCAACGACACTAAGATAGGCAGACCTTTGATGGGATGAAGTCCAAATGTCCGACGTAAAGCGAAAGAAAAACTCACTTTCGTGTATTGATCTTTCAGTTCAGCCAATTTACGATTGTAAAGTGTTACTATGTCTTGGCTAGTGGTTTTTCTAGTGACGTGAGTGTACTGTGGGCAGAAAGCATTTTGGATCAATCGTTCAAACCTAGCACTTTCCCCTGTACCAATCGGAAGATTCTCGCTAACAATGTATTGCGCTATCTCCTCTCTTGCTACCTGAGGGTTGTACATCCATGTACTTACCGAACCATCGGGACCAAAGTTAAGTTGGGTCTAGACAGTTTCCCCTTCTCTCCGTCCCCGCGGCTATCTTTTGCAAGCATGCCTGAGCATGCCGCTTCAAACTACCTATTCCATTTTTTGAAGATGCCTTTAATCTTGCTTTGCAATATTTACAGGTGGCATATGATACCTGACGGCCGTTTTCCATTTCTACAGTGTGGTCCATATGCTCCCAGCACCATGCTCGTCGGCTACTTCCACCCCTGGTTCCTTGCACCGATGATCCAACGTCGGTGTCCGTTGACCCCGGTTCTCCTGAAAAATGTGCAGCATCCTCAAAACCAGCAGTACCATCCATATGACCGTCTTCCATACCGTAGTCATCCATGTCGAGAGAGAGCCGATGAGGATCGATTTTGTTCTCTCCCATCGAAAGAGCAACATGTTGTGGTGAAGTTGACCCACCATGCAAGGATCGACCCCTTTGTGACGCCGAAGGATGAACAGGAGGACGGCGTCGACGTGCCACCTCGGCCGCCTTCTCTTTCCCACGAGCGAACATATTTTACTTATGTGTTTGTGTCGGTACAAATATTTCTGTAAGCTTAGTGTTGAGGTCTTGACTCTTGAGGAGAAGTGAATATATAGTAATGCACGAGCAGTCCAATAAGTTTAAAAAAATTTAAATTTACTCTGCGCACGTGAGATTCTCCCGAAACCCTAAATCCCTCCGGACCCCCCCTCTATCCCCTATCCGATTCCCCCCTAAGCCCCTATCCCTGGCTGCCCCCCACGCCCCCCTTCCAGAGCCGCCACGTGGCAAGCTCACCCGGACCCCCCCCCACGCGCCACGCCCCTCCCGCAGTCCCGCATCCCGCCCCTCCCGCCCCTCCCATGCGCCACGTGGCCTCCCTGCCGGCCCCGCTCACCCGGCCCCCCTTTCGGCCTTTCCCGTGCCGCCACACGCCCCCGCGGCCCCGCCCCACGTGGCCATGTGCCCCGCCCCCCGGCCCCCCCACAGCGCCCACGCCTCTCCCTTTCTCTCTCTCAGTCTCTCGCGGCCATCGCCCCCGCCTCCTTCTTCCTCCGCCGCGGCCAGGCCCCCACCGCACCTCTTCGGCTCCTTGGTTTCTCCCCCTCCGCCAGCCCCCGTGCCACCCCCAGGCCCCGCCCCCCTCCCCTGCCCCGCCGGCCAACTCCCCCGCCGCCATCCCCACCGCCCCCCCCCCACCGCCCCGCCACCGGCCACCGGCCACCGCCCCCGCCGGCCAACTCCCCCGCCGCCAGCGCCACGGGCCTCCGTGCCCACCGTGCCCGCCGTGCGCCCGTGCCGCCGCCGCCCACCGTGCCCGGCCGGGCCGTGCCGGCACGAACACGACACGACGCACCGTGCCGGGCCGTGCTACCCACCGGGCTCCAATCCCAGGCACGGCCCGGCCCGAACACTCGTGCCGTGCTAGCCCGGCCCGCCGGAGTGCCGTGCCGTGCCGTGCCTGGAGCCATGCCGTGCCGGCCGGGCCTCGGGCAAGCCCGAAAAAGCCCGCCCGAAGTCCCGGCTTTAGAGTCGACCTTGCCCTGTCTAGTCTCATCGATCCATCGGTCGAGATTTTGACGCGCGCATTGAATCCCCTCGCCAACCACTCGCTGTGTCACCTGCGACCTCAATTTACGCTCACCATCAATTCCCATGGCGCCATTCTGGTAGCTTCTGCTCCCCGCTATTTATACCCCGCGCTCTTCGCCGTGTCCTTCACTTCACCACACCACTCCAGTACTCCACTACAGCAGCAGCAGCCGAAGAAGCAGCAGCCATGGGGGCGAAGAAGAAGGGTGCAGGAGCTCTCCTCGCGAGCTTCCTGCTCGCCGCGCTGGCCACTCAGGCCTTCCTCGCCGTGACCGTCTCGGCCAGGAGCAGCCCCATGGAGAAGGCAAACCAAGGTGCGTGCGTACGGAGAGATCTTGTTCTGCTTTTGGCACTAGCCAGCCATGCATGCATGCATGCAGCTTGTAAGCTAGGCTGTGCTAACAATGTCGTGGTAATGTGGTTGCAGATGACGTGAAGAAGCCGGACTGCGTGCCGGCGTTCGACCCGCATTCTTTCCCTGGACACGGGGGCACCACCGTGCCGCTGCCGTCGCACGGCGGCCACGGGACGACGCCTTCCCACGGAGGAGGCTCCGGCACGACGCCGTCGCACGGGGGCTCCGGGTCGACGTTGCCTGACCCGTCGCACGGCCGCGGCGGGTACGGCACCACCCCGACGGCGCCGTCGCACGGGGGATACGGCGGGTCGACCCCTTCCCCGTCTCACGGCGGCGGGTATGGCACGTCACCGGCTGCGCCGTCCACCGGCGGTGGCTACGGGAGCACCCCCGCGCCGTCCCACGGAGGCGCCTACGGGAGCTCTCCCACGCCGTCCCACGGAGGCGCCTACGGGAGCTCCCCCACGCCGTCCCACGGGGGCGCCTATGGTGGGACTCCGCCGTCGTACGGCGGATCTCCGAGTACTACCACACCGTCGCACGACGGCCACGGGACGGTGACGCCGACGCCGCTCGTCCCCGTCGACCCCAACAGCCCCGGGACATGCGAGTAAGCCTGCCACGTATACCAGTACCAGCACGGAACATTTTTTTTTCTCTCATACCACGGTGACTGACGTTCGGGCCCCGTCACGTGTCACCTGTTCTGCAGCTACTGGAGGACGCACCCGATGGAGATCTGGTCGACGCTGGGGCGGTGGCCGAGCTCGGTGGGCCATTTCTTCGGCGCGGCCGGGGGCGCGGCCGCCGGCGGGCCGAACGTGAGCATCCAGGACGCGCTAGCCAACACGAGGGCCGACGGCGCCGGCTCGCTGCTGCGGGAGGGCGCGGCCGCGCTGCTCAACTCCATGACCCGCGCGGGGTTCCCGTACACCACCGCGCAGGTGAGGGACGCGTTCGCGGCGGCGGCAGCGGGCGGCTCGGATGGCGCCGCGGCGGCGCAGGCGGCCGCGTTCAAGAAGGCCAACGAGGGGAGGGCGTAGATCGAGAGACAGCTATAGCTAGCTAGCTTATATGTGGCATGCATCCATGCATGTGTTCAGGCTGGACGCTCGTGCGCGCGTTGCGTTTTGGTTGTTTGATTCGACGGTTGTTTGGTTGTGTTCGTGCCTACGTGGACTCGATCTTGTGTAATGACTCTTGTTTAATTTGCTTTTGTTGTTTCGTGTCGGTCGCAATGAATGAATGAAGTAAACTGTTGTAGTCGAAGGTTTCGGATGAACGAAAAATGACTGTTTTTGTATATTTACTACAAATTCATTATTTCTAAGTCGTCTAAAAAACTTGTCTGTGAGTCGATCAATTTATAGGTTATTAATTTTTAAGTTATGAATAAGGCTATGTGTAACTTTCTAAGTCTTAATTATACAATGAGGCAGTTGCAATGTCTAAAACTAAAATTATATATAATTTGTAAAATATATAACTTCTTAAATTTTCATCCAACAAAAAATCAATTAACATATCGATTGAGAAATAAGATTTTGTAATCGACCGAGATAGAGAAATAGGAGATCCCTGTTTACTACTGTGATGACATCTTATTACCTACGGGGTATAGACATGTCAATTCATCGATCTGTGATTGAATTACAAAGTATTTGTCTTTAAAAAATGAAGAGGAAAATGACACATATGCAGCCACGCAGGTCCTTGCAAGTATATTGCTCAATTTGCCGAAGCCATAAGTCTCAGTGACCCGCAGTCCAATTTAATTATTCGTTGGAATAGCTCCCCGATTTCATTATGGAAATCATCATAGTTCATTACATACTGCTTGTCCAAAATGCAAAGAAACCACCAGAACATAGGAAGCAGCCTGCTACCTATGTACACTCAAAAGGTAGAGGCAGTTCATTTTGCCTATCCCATAGCCAAACAACCCTCAATACTTTTTTCCATTTCTCTGTTCCTCATTTTGACGTCACTATACCGACCCTCTTGGCAACCTGAGCTCGTGTGCTTGACCGGTCAAAGACGTCGGTGGCCACCATAAATCATCCTTCTTGATCCTAGTTGGAGGTCGTCACGCACCTCGGCCATGATCTTGTGCAGACTGACCTGGCAATGAATAATAAAATCCAATGGCAAATTGAGAAGATCATTTGAAAGCAAACACTATTGGTGGGAAAAACCACCATATTTTTTTTGAGGGTGGAAGAACCACCATATTTTTTTTGAGGGTGGAAAAACCACCATATTTGTACACATAGGTAAAAATATCTACACATTTGATTATGATGATGGGTCCAGATTATAACGGCGTAGATCAGTAAGATTATTTGTAGACGTCAATTATAGATATAGCTCTATTAAATTATCTTTTGGAATTAATTTTCTCTTAATTAAATTTGAAAATTAATTTCATAATTAGCAGTTGGGTTTATATATTATGTGGATAAAGAATAGAACTCTATTTTCCTTTAAATTAATTTTGAAATTGATTTTCGGTGAAAATAAGTAGCTACGTTTTATACATGAAAATCAACTTAAAGTTGAAATGTGGAATAAAAATTAAAACAAAATTAGTAATTTGATTTCTATTTAATAGCACACAATATATAGTGATGGAGGAATAATATTACTGTTCATGCATCAAATGTATAATGTATGGGCTACTTCTGCTGATGAGCAAAGAGGAAACATGTATTAGATGTATTAATATGAAAATAAGGGGGGTCAATAGGACTAGAATGGAGACGAGCGGAGCGCGCTAGATAAGAAAAAGCATGACAACCATCAATAGAGTTCCCGGTGGCTAAAAGTGACGAAGAAGATTATATACGTGTATCAGGAGCAATACTGGACATGTTAATCTGCTACGTGTGCGAGGGAGTGCTTCACATGAAGGAAGCAAAACGATGGTGTTGCAGCAGCAACAAAGGTTTTAAGCAACAAATCAAGTCAAGTATGTCATTTTAATTGTTTCTAAAAAATATAAGTATGTTATAAGTCATTTTAATTGTTTCTGAAAAATATAAGTCAATGCAGAATAATATGGGGACGATCGGATAGGACAAGCTATGACGAGAGTGAGAGAGAATGTTTTGGCAATTTCTTTTTGATGAATATACGTCTATGACATCATTATCCACGAGGTCGTGACTTAAGTTATAACATGATGGCAAGGTAGTAGTGGATCATGTTTCAAGGGAGGTTTACCAAATAAATTGATGATGATGGTGAGATGTAGTAAGGTGATGCTAGGGTGAAACACCCATAGAGACAATTTTTTGAGAGGTAGAGCATGATCAAGAGGCGGTAGGGAACCGCTAAGCTTAGTAGCATGGTCACTTAGATCACTTTAATGCACAAGGTTCTAAGAGCGAAAATAGAGTACGGTGGGTGTCAGGATGTGATAGGTTTCTTCAAGAGGGAAAGCTAGAAATTAATACGAAAGCTCATGGTTTTGCATGGCAAGTCATGTATCTCGAACTTGGTTATAACTGTCACAGACCAAGATTCTTGCATTGCTGCCTAACTATCTACCGACACTAAAAATGAGAGAGGGGGCCAATACATATGAATAAATAAGATTCGCTATTAAAGGAGTACTTTTAACTAAAGACAAATCTAATGGAAAAAAATCTTACCCAACCTTTATGATTTTGTCTCGAGATGTTATTTTGCCTTCAATTTTCTCTACAATTTGAATGAAATATCAAAGCTAACATAGCGGCAACTAAAAGTGAACGACAGTTGACGGCAGGGGACAAATAACTACATAAAAGCCAGTGTAATATGAATCTAGTTGTGTAAATGCACGTGCCACCTGCTAGTTATATATTAAAAGTTGGGTTAACCAGGAAAAAAGACATAATAGAAAAAAATTAAAAAATATATAACCATTAATTTGGTGAACCATCTTTCTATTAGTAGTCCACAACCGATAGATCCTTGTAACTGTATATAAACATATCACAACCAACAGATAATCATAATTGTACCTAAACAAATCACAATCTCGATCGCCGTACCTAAACAGATCTCAGTCAATAGATCATTGTAATTATGCCCCAAAAAAATCTAAACTTTTAAAACTACACCTAAGCAGTGCCCGACCGTTGGCCTGGTAGACCTTTATTATTAATAGACTATAATCAATATATTTTCATAACTATATGTGACATCCTGGTTAATAGGATTGATAGACTACTCATATCAACAAGGTGCACATTCTTTTCGGAAGCTCATCTCTAAAGAATCTCTAGGTTAAGCGTGCTTGGTTTGGAGCAATTTGGGGATGGGTGACCGACTAGGAAGTTCTTCCCGGGTATGCACGAGTGAGGACAAAGTGTGCAGGAAAGACTAGTGTTGGTTTGTGGGGCTAGTCTGGATCCCAGGTGATAGCCAGGCGTAACAACCATCGGTCCGGGTGAGAGGCCGGGGTGTTACACTATATCTAAACAATATCTGGCTATTGACCTGACGTAGCCTAATTACTAATGGTTCACCACTGATAGATATAATTTTACACACCTTACACAAAAGCTACCCGAGATTTTAAGTCCGCCTGGTGTTATCAACAACCGTCGATCTGAACCTTAACTCCACGTACTGATCTAATATCATAGACAAATAATCGGCTAGATCGTGATCAGAACTTTAGTTAATTCCATATGATCTAATATCCTAAACAAACAACCTAACAGCTCAATACAATGACTGCTCGACTGGTCGGCTCCCATCAGAACTTTAATTGTTCCTCAGCATAAAGTACCATCAGATCCTCCAATTGCTGTAAAGTATCACAAGCACAATTAATCTACTTCAATGTTTCTCAAGAAAAAAGAAATCTTGTTCAAAATCTCACACAGTTCCCTCCCAGACTTCCAGAGTGCAGAACTTTACCTGCACTCTCCCAAGTTGATCCACTTACGAGCTTAATCGCGCTCTTGCCGTAGCAAATATGTCTTCTGCTTCGGTCCTGCTGCTGCCGCTGGCAAATTTCGTTGGGCGGTGCAGGCGATTGATGTGGTCTGGTCCATCCAATGAGCAGAGCACACAGCACAGAAGTAAAGACTCACTCAGCACAGTACCACAGCGAGAGCAGGTCTATCACAACACATGGCGCACCGACCAACTTGTGTTCAGCCTGAGAAGAGGAGAAGTGAAACTTGGGTCGGGCTCGTGGTCATGGAAATGCACGGCCACATCGAAACGCCGCGGCACTCCGTAGTCGAGACTGGGTCCGGCCCATATAGTCTTCTCGGTCTCATGTGACGAGCTGGGTGGCCAGCCGGCCGATTCCAATCGTCACAGATGAGCAGAGCTCGACGACTTATGGCCGGCCTGCCCACGCGGCGGCTAGCTAGGCCGGCCCGGCCGCGTGATCCGTGGCGAACCGCCGCTCCAGCGCCACGCGCGGCCGAGAGCCCCGGGCACCGCCCGCGCAACCGGCCGCGTGCGTCTGCTCTGGAGTCTGGACTCGCCGGCACGCCACGCGCGTCGCGCAGCGTCATGTGCCTACCGAGGCAGCAGCCCCGCCGTGCGTCCCACGCCGGCCGGCCGGCCGGCCGGTACTTCTCCTGCGTCGCCATGCACCCTCGCCGCGCACCTGGTGGGTGCGCGTACTTACGGCGTAGTGGCGCGTGTGGGCGGAGTCTGGAACCGGAAGGAGAGGGGGAAAACCGGCAAGGCTGCAAGTAGGTAATAGCAGATAGCTACTACTGCCCTCGTCTCGAAAATGTAGAAAATACTCAAACTTTGATCATAAATTTCATATATAATATGTTACTAGTAGTTAGAAAAACATAATGATAAGAAAGTGACTTTGAATACAAATCTTATGATATCAATTTATGTAACATAACATATATATATTAAAATAATTAACTATAACTATTGATCAAAATATGAATTTAGAAAGTCACCTTAAATTTAAACTTTGACCGTGAATCTCTTTTATAACATTTTGTTAATAGTCAGAAGCACAAACATAAAAACATGTATTTGTATTTGAATATAACTCTAATCTTATAATTTTTTATATAATATAATACGCATATTATTAAAATAATTGCTAGTCAAAATATGTGTTTGGACAGTTAAAATATGACCTACATTCTAAAACGGAGGGAGTACATGTATCACTTTATGATCCACGTAATCAGTCCGGTTTGGCAGGAAATTTATGGGCGGCATAGATCATTAAATTTACTTAGTCCTTATAAGTACATATCTGGGTTACACAAATTATACAAACTGGGATATCGGTAATAATATATAAATACAATGCGCGTAACAGGATGGTGGCAAGAGTCTCTTGTGATGATCAATAGCTAGCTAGCAGCAGATGTTCACAAATGCCTGCTTTGCCGTACATACGGATATACAGTACAACTTAATATCACGCCAAACAGTACACTGGTTATCATGATTGCACAAACGTACGTAGAATTACTAGATTCAGGCACATACATGATGACAGCTGCATGCATGCACGGACACCTTCAGATCTCATCTGCAATGCAGAAACAGAGAATTTAAGATGGATGCTTAGGTTAACAACTCTACTTACTTAACCAACCCATACTCCACAAAATATGTGCATTACTGTTTCTCTTCAGATAGAGAACTGGATGTGATCTTTACCTAATGTGTACAGTGTCTAGAGACCAAAACTAATTGAAGGGCTGCTGGCTGCACGCAGAGCAGAAAAGAAAGAAAGCAAGACTGAATTAACATATATGAATATAGATGTGGCTAGTTAAGCAAATGAACTCTTCTCTTCAGTCTGAATTTGTACATGAACATAACTGATGATGGGAGAAACTTACCCGAGTTGAAGGGCTGTTGGCTGCAGCTGATGGGAGTAATGCTGAGGCGGCTGCTGCTGCTGCATGATGTTCACCTGTAGGAAGTTGCTGGAATCATACGGCGTCATGTGATCGTATTCACTGCTTGTCGACGCTGGCTCCATCATGTTCATCGGCTGCTGCCCCCTATCGTTCTCAGCAACCTGCACCTCAGAGAGCTCAGAAAGATGTTCTGGTCGATGAAGAACAAGTTAGGTAGGTAATTTACCTTGCTCCTCAGGTACATGTTGTCATTCTGTAGCTCCATTTCCTGAAAAAAAATGTCGCTTGCTGTAATTTGGTGCTCAGCAAAAGAGAACTAATGTCACAGAGAAATGCATGCTAGATTTTACTACTTACCCTTTTCTGCATATACTCAACTTCAGCATATAACAGCTCATTCTGCACGAATGCCGGTATTGTTCGTTAGACAAGCAACTAATTAAAGGCAGTATAGTTGCATTATGCCTATCATATATTATAGTCGAACGATACCTTTCTAGCTCTTATCTTGGCTATGCCTTTCTCCAGCTTGCCCTCTAGCTGCTTAAGATCCCTGGGGGTCATATTGCTAACTGAATCCCTCACTATGGACCTACTGAATATTTTAGAGAAGTTAGGCCGTAAAACACATAATATTTTGGTGAAGTCTAAATTAACTGAGAGTCTGAAACATGTTCGGCATATAGATCATGATATGGTTTGATAGAAGGTACCTGTTTGAGTTCTGCAAGCTACTGATCTGCTGGCGCAGCTTGGCAGACTCCTGCTGGTAGAACTGCAAGTTTACAATAAGAGAGGATTCATTAGTGAACAAAGATTTTACTTGGTGACCATTTTCAAGAGGCTAATGACTAACATAGTTACTGAAAATTCAGTTGCAGAGACAAGCTCCTATGAAAATTTCGAATCTAATTATGCCCCATTTTGTGTATTATATTTGCTTCTTTTTTACTTTTTTATGTTAATTCTTTCCCCAACGGTAAGCATATAATTTCTCAGATATCCTCATATGAAATTATACTGGCAAGTTTTTCGAGTCAACTACATTACGCCCCTGTAAGCTGCAGTATGCAGAGGAACGTGTTTGCAGCCTAAGCTTCACGCTCACTAAAGAAAAAATTACAATAGGTAAGCCGATGATAGGTCACATGCATGCATAAATTCAGATAATATATAATTTGGATAGTTCTTCATTGATCTCCTTTTTTCAATTAAGAAACCGTATTTGTTATCAACATTTCATGTGGAGTTATGATAAACTTATTAGAGATCCTAGCTAGTTCACACTGCTAGAGTTTTATTTAAGAGATCTCTTTATTTAACTTATTCTATATATGTAAACAGTGTGACCGTACGCACTACAATTTTAGACTAACTAGATAGTGATCGTGCATAGTACATCGAAAACACTGATCTAAGTCAGCTCGTGCTGACCTTGCACAATCAATCCGTTGGACAAATGTGCTGTATGTTAGGTGTTTGGTGGTGTGCATTTAACAGCGTTTCTTCTCTGTTAATATTGCACAAATCGTCTTCGTTTGTCTAAGACTTATGCATCCCTATGCATTTCTAGCATGAAATTACAGTGTCGATCCATCATGCATGATCCACTGGACCAAACAGAGGACCTTGAGGGACTTGAGACTGCTTCGCTGCAATAACCATTGTGCAATGTCCACAACTCTCTGCTCAGGATATCTTGTCTCAAGATTTTGCTCAGAGAAATTATGTTTGCCCTTGCAGAACAGTAACATGGACTGTTGACTGTACATGCATTTAAAGATTGCTCCTAGCTAGACCTCACTTCTGAAATTGACTCTACTCATATCTTAGGAGTCAATTTCAAGCAATCGCCCTAGAGTGAAAGAATGACATGATGTTACCTGGGCATTGACTTCTGCAACTGTACCAGAGCTGGAGATGTCACTGTTGGCCTTCTTGTACCTCTCAATGGTGGCTTTCACACTGCAATAACCGTGTTCAATACTGGAGTTAGCACAAATGCATTCTGAAAGCAAATTAAAGAAACTAAGGAGCATAGGTATAATCTCATGCATGTATATGCTAGCATCACATGTATATAATCTCGTGCATGTTCAGAAAAAAGAAGTCATGTGAGGCAACGAGAATAAAAAGTTTGGCCGATAATTTATGCAAATTTACAACTAATTAATGAATGGCAGGAGTGTAATAGAAGGCGTGCATGATATTAACTTTCCTTCCTGAAGTATCTAGCTAGTCAAACCAGTTGCCCAAGATTTTCTGAAAGGAACAACACAAATACTCAGGATGTGCTACAGTAGAATTGGTATTCTCTGCAGGCACACACTATAATTATGCCTCAAGAGTGAAAGCAGGATAAGAGCAGGACTTATTGGTCCGAACCTTGTGACACATTAGTCCGGAGTAGAACTACACATTATGTGACACATTGGTCCGAAGCTTGTGCTATCACAAGTCTACATGAACTAACCAAGCTGTAAGCTATGCAACAGTAGTTTCCCTTTCCGAGGAGCATTTTGCCTGTCAATGTGCATAGGAAGTTACATGCCCAAACGAGACAAGACTTCAGAGGTGATGTGTCCTGTGACTGTCATCCATACACATATGTTACAGCACAAAAAAATTATGCTGTACAACTGTATGATCTGGCATGATGTCTCGGCATGATAAATCTATATTTATAAAATATTACTAATTGGGTAGTTACAAATCAATAGGCCCCGTTATTTAGATTTTTCATCTTAATTTTGAAGATGAAAAAAGGAAAAGAAAAACGTGATCCTCAAAATATATTCATGTGAACTAGAACAACCCCGCCCCCCCGCAATGTTCCTTAAAGAAACAGAGGGAAACAAAACGCCTGTAAGCTGAGAAAGGTAGCAATAAGTGGCAAAACAACGTAAAAACTGGGTACCGAAATTATATACTTTTAGAACAGGAAGCGTAACACTATTTAGAACTTTTAAAATTTAAGGATCAATTGTGCATTTCCACAAAAATTTGGCACTCTTTGGAAACAATTTATTTCTTCAATATATGGATGAACTTTAGTAGTTTCACCTTGCCCTACCCTCTAATGTCGCGGAGTCTTACAAAACAAACCATATAACCATTATCCTAGTACTATAAATTATGTTGCTCTTCCTAGTTCTACTATAAATAAACTGCCGCATCGTTCTTACTTTCAATAGGAAGAAGTCGTTCTCTGTACAAATATTAGTATTGATTTACATGTGGAAGAAAAAAAGACCAAACCTACTTGTTTTGTAAAGTGATTATTAGATTCTGTTATATTAATATTTTTAGACGAAATTAAGATCCAGACGCGTCAGCTTTGTTAGAAAGCCATGGTATATACCAATACGAGAATCATATTTTCGGAGATTCAAGAAAAGATATTAAAATGTGTGATCGTTACAAGGATGCTAGAAATGCAAATTCATAATGGAGCTTATTGAAGTTGAACAGAAGCTAGCCTACTTGACGTTATGCACTTACATATGTAAACAACAAGTGATGATAATTCAAGTACTCAGTTCATAGGTCATTTATGTTTTTCAATAACTACAGTACAAATTATAATGTCATCTATAACTGCCTTTTAGCTCAGTATCCTGTCAAATTTATTTCGCTTGTTAATCCTTTCGTTTGTTTTTCCGTGTTCAAGCCAAAGCATATCATGGACGAACCTGTTTGGACTTCTTAAACATAACTTCAACCTCTATCAATCAGTGTAGGATATGTCTTCAGTTTTCTTGACGAAACAGCGCATACATTTTTTATGGTAACAAGAACCACATCTAGCTTACGATGAGGAATAGTTAGAGAAACAACAAAATCCCTACTTTAACTTATTTTGTCAGCACTTCTGTCTTCATAATTTTGTTACTGTTTCAAACTGATGCTTATCAATTATTTCTGACATGTGCAAGGTTGAACTATTCCACCAACAAGCTAACAGAAATACACAATTTCACTCAACCAATTCTAATGTTATTAGTTAATTTCAGGGAAAAAAAACTTCGATCTTATTTTTCTTTCTTAACTGGAGACCTCATATGTATAATTGAATATATCCCGACAAAGAAACATCACCGAAGAACAACATCCAAAATGATTGACAGCTAATTCACTTGAGAAAAAAATCTAGCGAACTAATAAACCAGAAGAAACAGGAGGATCAGAAAAGACGGATGCAGTATGCTACCTAGGTAGTGATCGCTGCATACCAAAGAAATCCCATAAAGTTGTCATAAGATATTCTTCAGAGATCTTTGTGCTCACTCTACTGAAGATTTTTTCCTTCCAAAATATATCCTACTGAAGATTGACTGCTCATGTCTTATCACCACATCTGTGAACTCTCTTTTATCCAAACACACAAAATATATATGCTACTGCCCCATAAAATAACCAACAAATTGACAATCACACCAAGTATTATTATCTATCGCCAAAATATACATGCAATTAACCCATAGGATTACCAACAATTGACAATCATAAACTATTATTATCTGTCCCCTACAAATTGACACCATTAAGTCACAAAAATGCTTGAACAAAGAGGATGTCACATCACAAGGAGGTGATACCAGTCTTGGTCAAAGTCTAGGAAAATACTAGTATATTTTTCTCTCACCCATGAGATGAAACCTTAGTATCCTCGAGGATGCTATTGGCTGGCCAGTGACATGGCGGCACAGGATTTCACATGATTGGGTAGGAGTTTGCTTGTTTTACCCAATGAGCAAACAGGGGCAGCAACAAAACTCAGCTTTTTACCCACTCCCAGGTCCTTAATCATTCTGACCAAGTCACCAGCTTTCTTCACTCCCAATACAACGCAGGCCCAGCAGTACTTCTATTGTCCACGCCATTGGACCCCGAGCACCAAGACCGCAGGTACGCACATCAACAAGAGAACAGAGCATTTTTTTTCTTTTCTTTTGCATGCTTATTTCTCACCCATTGACAGGCTGCATGGCCACGCGTCACTCGGCACCACATAGGACTTTCTGTCCATGTTCTTCAACATAATTTCTGTACTTCCCATCTTTCCTTTTGGTAAGAGATGTTAGGAGAAAAATGAGTCTTCCATTTTTGCTCATATGTGTACTAATATTTTCATGCAATACTTGATTCATTCTTGGATTGTTCTAGAGATGATCGGAAAATAATTTTTATGTACTTCGATCTTTCCTTTAATAATGATTTTTTCATTCAGCATGTTTTGATTAATTTGCTTAATGAAATAGAAATTAGCTGGTTTTGTTTTCTGCGCATGTAGCTACAGTTCTAAGTACTCATTTGTAAAAAGAAAGTTTGCTAGCATATTTGCATAATCGTACTATTATTTAGCATGTGAGCTTTCAAACAAAGTGTGCTTTTGGTGAACTTACTTAATACTTCGTTTTAGGTATGAACATTAGGAACTTGTATCAACGGATTAAAAAAATTCTTGTTCTGAGACAGGCATACGCAAGAAAAGCTAGTTAAGCTAGCTAGAATAGTCTTCCTTGCGTACCCCTTTCAGTAATATCAAAATTCACACACATACCCTCCTACTTCACTGCAAACTAAAAAATAATAATTCTTCTCTCGTTGCTGTTTTCTTTGTTGGATCCCTTCTTTGTTTTGGTTCCTTTTGGAAAGTACAGTAGTGGTTTCAGGCATCAACTGCTCTCGTGAGTGAGAGAGGGGGAGAGAGAGAGAGAGAGATGCACATGGTATGAATCCCTAACCCTAGCAACTCATTGGTTGGGTTTTTTTTTATAGGAAGAGCAGGAGATGATGCAAAAGAAATTGAAATAAGAGAGAGAAGTGTTCTATCAGTTCATGATCTATCTCCCTTATTACCTCATCAAACACACATACACTAACACGGACACGTACTAACCAGTACACAGCTAGGGAGGAAACCATCCACACTTTCCTAGCTAGATCTGCTTCTCTCTACACACAAGCAAAGCTACAAAAGGCAAAGAGGAACAAGGGAGCCCAAGGATTCTTTGTATTTTCTGTGCAAATATATATGCTTGATATGCATCATGAGGTGTGAGAGATCTACTAAAGCTTCCCCTCCTCCTCCTCCTCCTCTCTCTCTAAAGCTCTGTCATACAAACACATCCAATACTGAGAGAGAGAAAGGAAAGATCATAAATAGAGCAAGAAAAGGGCAGGACCACCAAGCCAAACAAGCTCTCTCTCACACATGTACACAAGAAAAGGCTCAGGGCATGTACACATACCACACACAGCAAGCACTGTGCTAGATCTATCTAAACATCTAGCTCACCTCACAGGAGCACAAAGGAAAGCAGCAAAGAACCAGCAGCTAGCAGCTGCATGCCTGCCTCGCACACATACACAAAAGAAACTGTTGCAATTTCTTTCCCCTTGTTACTTCTTTCAGGAACACCAAAATAAACAAGACAGTTAATAACAGAAGTAACAAAAGATGCAGCTCCCATTTGACCTTCCCAACTCTTTGCCCCCAAGAAAGCTATGAGCAAACTTGCTCCAATTTGGTCAAGAACTGAGAAGAAGAAAAAAGGAAAAAAAGAAAGAAAGAAAAAACCCAGCATGTGTAACTGCATAATAGTAGCAGTAGTAGTAGGATCTATGGCATGTTTGTGCTATGCTATGCATATGCATGCCTTTTTGGTTCTATAAATATATGCCATGTATATATACATCCATACGTGTGTATGTACATATGGAGTTGCAGCAACTTGAGATCACAATTTTGTCACCTGTTGTTGGAGTACTCGTAGAGGCGGCCGCGGCTGGAGAAGACAATGAGGGCGACCTCGGCGTCGCAGAGCACCGAGAGCTCGTATGCCTTCTTGAGGAGGCCGTTGCGGCGCTTGCAGAAGGTGACCTGCCGGTTGGTGGTGTTCTCGATGCGCTTGATCTCAATCCTGCCCCTCCCCATCTTCTCGCTCCTCCCCGCCGCAGCCGCCGCCGAGCCGGCCGGAGTGGCCGGCTCATTCACCTTGGAAGCCCCACAGCTCAAATCGGCCTGAGAACAAGCAAACACCAACCGAAATAAACAAGTGCATGCAAGAAACATATATATCGGAAATTGACCTGCACTAACAAATCAAGCACTGCTCATGGTAAAGGAGAGATGCATCTGCGGTATCTTATTATTTGACAGGTTCTTTTCTTGGTCTATCAAAAAGGAAATAAACTGTGCGATCCATTGTTTTTCTCTCCTGTACATGCTTTGCCTTTTGTGGTGCTCTTCAAAGATTAGAGATCTTTAGGCCTGCACCTTCCTCCTTCTTGCCTCTCTAGCTAAATCCTCACCACGAAGCAAACAAGATTCTACTTGCCATACATGCATCAGATTGTGCAAAGAATAAGGGAGCTAATTTCGAGAAGCAAAGACAAGAAGCAAATTACCATCATGCTCATCATGGGGTGGTATGGAAGGATAGATCTCTGAGCTAGCACGGGAGGAAGAGATCCAGAGAGGGAGAGAGGAATGTGTGGGATAGGAGAGCAGGAAGAGGAAGATGAGGTATTAAAGGGAGGTGGGGAGGGAAGGGGAAGATATGCAAGGTGCAGTTAGCAGCAGCTGCTGTGGCCAATTCCTATGGTCCTTGTTGTTTGTTTCTTCTGACTTCACTTTACAACCTTTCTGGCTTACTAATTCCTACCATATGCTTTGGTCTTTGATCTCAGCTTGCCCTAGTGTCAGATATGTCTGCATATCCACACTTACCTCAGCATGTAACTTGGGAGGCTTACCTTGTTTGTATTGGTACACTGCTAATTAGCATCAGACCGTTATGGGAACAGCAAGCCTACTTAAATCTTGCTTAATTTCCTCCTTTTGGTGGCTGCACTTGAACAGAGCGAAAGAAACTTATATACATGCTCTACTTATAAGTTATAAGAATGTTAAGTTAAGCTTGTTTAGACTTTAGACACATAGTTTTTCGGAACAGCATGATTTTGCAGTTTTTAATATATCCAATTAACCATATTAAGTGTCCTATTTTGTGTGGTAATAACCCAAAATTTAGCTTCATACTGATCAGTGTGAAGAAGCCATACACATATATACAGAATGGCTAAGTACTCCCCCGCAACCTCTTATTTATTCAGCACTCCTTTCAGTTGCCCTCATGGGGCCCTAGCTAGCCCAACACCCCTCCCCACATAATGTGATGCATCATATGCTTCCTGCCCACCCCCTCTCCACTACTCACCCCATCGCCCATCTCCACCACCACTGGCCTGGGCCACCGCCGCGCCGCAATGATGGTTCTGTACATCGATTCATCACTGACCGATGATTTGCGTACATCTACTACCTGTTGAAACTCGATGCGATTCAGGCATCGGCCGTGCCGTTTTCATTGTGTCACCGTGGAGCTAACGTACCATGACCTGCCCCTACCCATAGTGAGTCCAAGTTCTCTTTCATTTCTGTTATTTCTGTGTACTAGTATGTGCTATATATGCGCAGACTTGTAGCCAGGGTTGCGCAGTTTGGTGCAAATTTTAACATCTAAGGCACTTACAAAAGGAGATCAATTTTCCCTATATCAGAATTAGTGAAGCAAGAATACATTTTGTTGGAGAAGTTATGGAATTTTAAGCACGGCTTCTTTTAGTGCTATTGTCTGCCTACTTATTATAGAGTTACCTTTCCTGTGTATGCATGAGGAGAAAATCCATGAGGACAGTTAGAAGTGGCCAGAACTGTTCAGCAAAATGCAGGCTGTGATTTTGTTTCTGCAAGAATTCTTGCCACAGTTTCATGCCACTAGATCCTTGTTGCTGTATATGACAATTAAGCCGTGTCTCCCAACATTCTGTACCTAGAATGACGAAGAAAGTAATTAATGGTGCCTCATTTCAAAGAGATTAATTTACACAATTCTGAAAGTTAATTCTTGGAGTTCAAATCACATGATAATATCTCTAGCTTAATTAGAACGGCTACAGAAGAACAAGAAAGTTAACTCTGTGAAATCAAATCAGCTTACCTGCAAGTGTTGATCAAATCAGAAAAGGTTGTCCTTCTACATTCGGTACCGGCTATAGGGACTGAAAAGAACTGGTAGAACCATGGTGACATGAAACCTAAATGTCCAATCAAACATTGAAGATCGAGGTGGTTGACTTGTGCGCACATGCTAGTATTTAATAACAGGTACCGCCCTGAAAGAAATCTTTTGGGCTCACCCTATATATTCCACCTACATATCAAAAGTTCTTGGATTAGCATTTTTTGTGCCCTAAAATAGACAGCACTTGACATTTAACTTAATAGATGAGTTTGAGCTTCATGGAGCCACCTTCTAACACCATTAGATACTAGATTGCTTCATATATAGCTTTATCAATTTTTTGGCTGTATAATCAAGTTTTCAATAGTGCTCTACCGAGATTCTCATGTCCATGCATAAAATAATTTGTTCACTAGCTAGACACTCTCTTCAAACAAATTTTTTATGATGTCCAGTGATATGATTAGTACCCAAATTATTTTTTTGTGTGTACAATGAAAAAATCTCGATAAAGTATCCAACTGTGATAAGGGGTGGAGCTATGGCTCCATCCAATTGAGAAACATTTCTCATTTTACTTGCATCAGGCTGCTGCATCTTGATGTGTTTGTGCATTGAAAACGACGTCCAGCTCTAATCACCGGCTTAATTTGTCGTGCAATCCATACTTCAAGTATAAACAAAGATGAGTTCTACAGTCGTTGAGAGGTACCAAGAGATAAGGTACCTCTTTCAAACACAAAAGGAGGTACCGGTGCAATCTAACCATTGCTTAGGTAAAAGATAGTATCGGTATTTCACGATCATATGTAATTATTAGTTACCAAATTCGCTCAGACCATCATCGAATCCCGATCCCGATCGATCGATCTCGCTCAACGGCAAAGGCGTCACCAGGAGCCTCCCCGATGACCTCTTCGGCCTCATGTCGCTACAATACCTCAGCCTCCACAGCAACTCGCTCTCTGGCAACCTGCCGCTGGGCCTCCGCAACCTCACCGGCCTCGTCTGTCTCGACCTATCCTTCAACACCTTCTCTGGCGCGCTCCTGGAGGTGTTCGACATGCTTACCAGCCTCAAGAAGCTCTCGGCGCCGAGCAACCTGCTCACCAGCGCTTTGCTCTGTGGCGCCAACCCAAGATCCGAGCTTGTTAAGATGTTCCTGTACATGACATGAATCATACATGTAACAAGATCTGAGTTGAACAAGAGGTAAGAGGTGTCGTGTTGCCGAAAGCTTGTGGCTGCCAACTCTCTCATTGTACACGACATTTGCGTGAAGATGAATTCATAGCATATTACCCATTGCATTTTTTGGATTTGAATATAAAAAGTTGTAGAAAGACTGGGATTTGGATTGAAATCCCTAATCCGATTGGATTCCTTCATTCAAAAGTGGGGAGAGAAGGAAACCAATCATAGGACACGTAGGATGGTACTAATTTGTTGTAGGTGAAGTAATTCTCACTGCGAGCACATAGTTTAGTGTACACGTGAACCAACACATTGTACAACATTCTTGCCTCCTAATCCCAATACTACACCGAGGCGGCTCCGACCCTGGGCCTCGTTGGTGCCCGTGGTGAGGGAGGCCACGGCCGGATCCGGTGGCTCGTGGGAGGCTTTATTTGGGCGGCGGCAAGCTCCTGCACAACGGGAAGGAAGTGCTCTTGGACAACGAGGATGAAGAGAGCTCATCCTTGCCGATGGTCGTGGTTATGGGGATATGAGAGAGAAAGGTAGGGAGAGAGAGGCACGATTGAGAAGTAGATTGAGGAAAATTTTGATAAAATGTCCATTGCTCGGTGTTACTCGGCCAGTTCTATCGCCTCTTCTACCTCGAAATATCCAACAACTCGTTGCAGAGATACGCCGTGAGCTTCACGTGGATGCCGGGACTGGTGGTCGGCAGCAGCGTGGCGGGCGATGACGACGAGGCGACGATGCAGGACTTCCCGTTCTTCATACGCCGGGACTCGTCGGCGAGGGGGCGGCAGCACAACCAGGTGAGCAGCTTCCCGCTGTCACTAGTGCTAGGGCGCAACAACTTCACCAGCGGCGTGCCGCCGGCTTTGGGGGCGTTGAGCAAGGTGCACGTCGTGGATCTGAGCTAGAATGGCCTGTTGGGACCCATTCCACTGGAGTTGTCGGGCATGACGAGCCTCGAGTCCCTCGACATGTTGCACAACGCGCTCTCCGACGCTATCCCAGATGATACCTCTTAGATTTGGTTGATGCTGATTGATGTATTACGAGGAGGTACCGAGATGTTTTAGTCGTAGGATCTCTTGGACGGTTGAAGAAATTTACAAGGACTGTAGAATTCCTCATAAACAAAAGTTCATTTACTGAAATCAACACCAGCTCAGTTTGTGGTTTCTAAAGTGCCGAAATATGTCAACTTTTGGACCACAAGTTGCTGAACTTTTTTTGGCTTTGAACTGCTAGTTGCACCAATCGGAACCTAGCTTCCTTTCCTAAGACATCGTACCAATAGATGCGTGATTCTATTGCACAATGATATGTGTTCGATTCTTTGGCTAATAGTACCTTTACTACTTTTAACTGGAATTGTGCCTGTAATCCAATCAACGAGAGAAAAAGGAGAGGTATACACCGTTTATTTCAGCGGATCTATATTAGAGATGTGTATCGCAATATCTAGCCACGAGTTTACACGGGGAATCGGCTAGCTGTACATGTATATTAATTCATGGCGGAGAACATTTTCAGGGGTCCAACGTTCCAGGAACACATGGATGGATGTACTCAGCGTGTGACGAATCAACATTCGTGGCTGAGAAAAGCCAGCTCCAGGTTTTGATCGAGTCCCACTCCCACCACCGCAGCAGCTTTCGACCAATTATTAGGGTGCCGTGCCAGAGCCCTGGTGATCCAGGCACAATGTGGTGTTGCTGGGATGGTAATGCAGGGGCAGTTCCTGATTGGAAAAGGCATGGGTTCACTGCAGCACCAAGGAAATGATTGCTAGTACATGCATGGCTCAGAGGACCTTGTGTTGGATTGGAAATTATCACTGCAATGGATCAATAACCTCGACGCCGATCTACGGAGAGGATGATTGTGGTCACCAGATTAATTAATTAATTTCATATATAGCTTTGTAGTATAGTTCTATATGTGTATGGATGTGTTGGCTTCTTAGGTTGTACGATTACAACAGAACTGACGCACAACACGCAGCAAAATACTAGCCTGATAGTAAGCTTTTTCTTAAGAATTTTTTCTATAATTCTGATTTATTCCATGTATACATACATTAATAGTGATCTTTACTATCTATAAAATTTGAGTTGGTGGCTGTGGTGATGGTGTTGTCACACTTTTGATTACCCATTTTACCCCTCTAACAACCTTCTAACAAACATGTAAACAAACTCTGCTGAAATTACTCCCCAACAATTTTTACTCTGCTGTAATTACTCCCCAACAGTAAACAAACTCTGCTGAAATTACTCCCCAACAGTTTTATCGTATGCATGAAGACGAGATATCAAGTAAACATCTTTTTTAGCAACGCACGAGCACTCTACTATTAGATCGTTGTAAGGCAAAATAATTTATTTTGTTATGGACTCATGGTTTTGGTCTGAGATGTTGTTCTACTATTTAAGGTTCCGTTGCAGCGCACGGGCACCCTGCTAGTAATTAATAGTACTAGTGTAAGTCAATGTAAACTGCCTTGTTTGGGCTTTCTACTTCTTCGTGCAAAACACTTAATCAATAAGTGCTATGTTTTGGGGGCAACATGCATTATATACTATTCCAGGGAATCTCTAAAGAAAAATGCACACTTGTAACTCAATGTAAACTGGCAATGGGGTACCAAATTAAGGTTGGGTCTGACAGATTCCATATAACTAAAATTATTCACTGACAAGATTATACATTATATATGTAGGATGCTTCATAGGCGGCAGAATTACAACGGAACTTATGCAGGCCAGGAGCAAAATACCTTGGCAGCTAGCTTTCCTTAAGCATATCTTTCTAAGTGAAAACTTATACATGTATTCATACATTTGGTAATGAATGTGGCTTGATTTGGTGAAGAGATCAGTGCTCCCATCCACGTACCAGAGGACAAACAAGATCACAGTGCAGTGGACAGAGACTCAAAGGTCCTAAGAACATAACCATCAAGCTTTAAACAAAGCTGCATGGGTGGAATTAAAGAAGTGTGTACAATTCATCACATGCACAGGCACAGCAAATGAAGGGAGAGGCTAGCCTAAATGGACAAGCTATGGCGAAGATGCCGTGGTGACAACATTGATTGTTTTCCGGAAGTAAGGATGCTCCCACATGAAGGAAATTGTTTTCCGGAAATAAGGATGCTCCCACATGAAGGAAAAGATCTTTATCTGATCTGTTGTTGAGAGGATTCATCCCTTAAGCAACAGTGATGCTGGTTGAAAGTAACTTGGCATACTGAACACATATGCTACTGTGACATGTGACACTTTCCTAAACACATAACTTTCCTCACAAGTTGATGCATGCATTCTGTGACAAGGCATGGTTCAACTCCTGACCAAATGTTTGATTTTCCACCTGAATATATGGACAGCTAGCTGGGCTGACCAAAACTGCAGGAGCACTAGACTGTATATGTTATATAGATGAGAGTAGTATTCCCAATTTTGACAATACTTCAGTATCTGAGATAAGATTTGTACCACCTACACCCTGTACAAGAAATGTTCAGAGAGTTGGGGGGTTAAAGTGTGTGCTCAGGATTGCTTTTCTGTTGGATGGAAGGCATACAAATGCAAGAGACCTGCAGCTTGTCCAGAATGACAAACAAATGTTTGGTCTAGTTGAGAAATTTTAAGCAATAACCAACAGCAGACCAGTCCCCCAGTTAACCATGATGCATTGACAGAATCTGGACTGCACACACCTGGAATTAATCTTCCTAACTTTGTATAGTTTGCAGGCAAATGTTTTGCGCTATCGTGGCACTATCCGCGCACCGCAGCGCATCGTTCTCGACAGGGCAATTGCGAAAACGCCATTAACCAGGCTAAAATCCTCAAGCCCACCGTAAAATTAATTCTCAGCAATCAGCACGGTGTTGTATAATGGCTGATGGCTCAACTCAGACTGTCAAGGTAAGTCTCCTAAGACGCAACAAGAAACTATGAAGAACTGAACGAATCTAGCCGATCAACAACTGAATTCCTCGTTGCGATTAGGAATTCAGGAGCAACTGAAATCAAAGATCCGTGGGAACCACATCGGCCGGCCCGCGGCGCCTTTCGGTTAAGGCCGCACTGGCCGGCACCGGTGGATTGACAGACAAGCTGAGATCGATGGGGAGATTAAAGGCGATGGAAGATGCAAATTGAGCAATGGTGCATTGCACGGTGCGTGATTTGACAGGGACCCGGACAGATACGTACTTGAGGTCGATCCGTGTGTGGTCCATGCCGATGTTTGTTTCCTTTCCCTTTCAGCTTGAGGTGATTAGCATCAGCCAAAGAGGCCCTCCATGGCCTCCACCACTTCTCACAACTCCATCCACCCACTTGCATTGCGTTGCGTTGCACCACCACATCGGTCGCCATGCACTTTTGTTTATAGATTAGACCCCAGATTCATGAGCACAGAGTGCAGAATTGAGGTGGCCATTTGCATGTTGACCCCAGATTCATGAGCACAGAGTGCAGAATTCAGGTGGCTATTGCATGTTGTGGAAAGTAATGTAACGGTATGCAGCTGTTGTTCAGGTATAAATATGTGATTAAGGACGCACTCGCGTAGGTGTGTGCGTGTTTATGGCGATGTGTGTCTTTCTTATAATTATAAAAGAAAAAGATAGCGTCATGACAGTGGTTAGATTCTTGATCTGAAAATCTGGGAGGATCCGGCGATGACATCGGCCTGCTGCCAGAAGGAGCAAGAACGGCAAATGACCACGGCGGCTGCGTGAGCGCTGGGGCAGCCATTTGTTGGCGACTACGTACGTACGATATGAGAAGCTAGCTGCATGCTCGTGTCCCTGCCTTGTCCACGCATCCGAGGACACGGCATGGCCGGCCCTCTTCCCGAACCGATTGCACCAGCCGTGCACGCTTCTTGCCGACAGATACATAGCTGTACGTGATGGAAATTTTAGGTTTGTGCCGTCCTAGAGTTGGCATGTGTTGGAAAGATGAGACTGCTTCGTCTGTTGGAGTCCATGATCGAGCTGTTTCAGACGTACTGATCAGCAATTGCGGTGAAAACCATATCGATGTGCGTTCAGACACCATTGCATCATCCCTAAATTAGGTGCATCCGTGCAATGCAATATGCCTGTTTTTTGGATCGGGTTACCCCGTTTTTCATTACTAGAACGGAAACAATGTATTCTATTGATTTTGAAGTACTTTTGATCGAGGAGACTTCCACGGGTTTTGACCCAGGTTCAGTTTTTTGTTGCTCAACTGGTGATGTGTTGAATTGTGGAATGTAATTAATTATGGAAATTTTTATTAATTCTAGTAAGATTTTGCTTGTTATATTTACATAAAATTTTATTGAAACTCTCCTAAACTATTATGATTTTCTCACTTTGCTTCTTCAATTGGTTTTTCTGTAGCCACAGTTCCTAAACTATCACGGCTTACTCATTCTGCCTACAATCTACCATTTTCTAACAGAATATGACAATGTAAATGTTGATGTGGCACAAAGTTAGAAGAGTGGGGGAAGGAGTGATCTATGCTGAGATGGATGCTGACATGGCCCTCTCCCCAATCATTCTCTACGTGGAATTGTGGTGCCTATATAAAGGAACTAATTTGATATTTCAGTTATGGCCCACACGTCAGTTCAATATGACAAAATTATCTATCTTAGGCAAATAGTGTGCACACACATTGCAAAGAAAAAATAAAGATGAATTAAGTTAAATTAGCATGCAATTGTCAAATTAATCACAAAAATCAGATCAATCACACATTTCACTGGTTTGCGCCGTAGTAGCAGTACAATACATATAATATACATGTAAAGTAATATTTTTTGTTGAAAAGGATAGGTATTGGATTGCTGGTATTTGACATGTGAGCCCGCATTATTTTTCTCACCACATCAACATCCATGTAAGCATCCACCTAAGCAAAATAATCATGTCAATATCCCCTCGGCGCAGTCTATTAGTCTAATGGCGTAAAGGAGCAAAGTGAGAATATTGTGATAATTTGAGGACCATGACCGTAGAGAGCAAAGTGAGAAAGTCATCATAGTTTTAGAAGTTCTATTGTAATTTTCATTACACTTAAGTGTATGATTCTTTCAACTAACTACAACACATGTGGTCACCACAATGCCAAACACGCATATTGCATAGCACGGATGCACCTAATTTAAGGATCATACAATGCCAAACGCAGCCCTAGGACCCCAATCCCAGCAACTCTACAAGACTAGACCTAGATCCACTCTCTACTGTAGAAATCTTCATCACAGATGGTTTAGAAACCACATCATAGATGGCATCATATATGGCTTTCTGAATCATTTGTGTGTATGGGTCTATGATAACAAAAATTGATCACATATGGTTCGTCTGTGATGATAATTTAAGGAATTAAAAAGAAAAGAAAACCAGACCCTGCTGCATCTGGTTCTCCACCGCCGCCGTCGTAGGTGGTCATCCGCGTCGTTGTTGTCACCACCGCAAGTGGTCTTCCGTGTCATCGTCGTCGCCGCCACAGGTGGTCCTCCACTCACCCTCGGCCTTGTGCGTGGTAGGCGCAGCCAAAGAGGGTGAAGTCAGGGAGGGCACCGCCGCCGGGGGATGAGCTCGAGGTTGAGGACGATGCGCGACCGTCGGGGGGAACGTGCTCGAGGTCAAGAACGATGCACCACCATAGGGGGGAGAGGGGCACGAGCTCAAGCTCGAGGACAATGCGTCCTCACCGAATCCGGCCGCCTCAAGCTCGGGGACAGCGCGCTGCCACCGATTCCAGCCGCCTCGAGCTCGGGGATGGCATGCCTCACCACGATCCGGGCACCTCGTGCTCTTGCCATGTTTGACTCCTCTAGTGAGCTCCTCCGATCTCACGGACTTTGTGGACTTGAGAGAGAAGATGTAAGATGATGAGACGGAAGAAGGAGGGATCGCATGATGCGAAGGACGTAGAGGGAAATGGCAGTGGAGGGGTGCGGCTAGCTCGTAGAGAGGAAGGGTTAGGGTTAGTCAGTGCCCTTACATTCAATGCAGGAAATGGCCAATTTGGGCCGGATTTGCTAAACTTGGGCAAGATTCAGTGGATTTGGTCATACAAGATTTGCAGACGGTTTTTGGAAAAAAAAACTTATGTGAGTACACCACAGATGGTTCAAAAAAAAATATGTGATGTCCTGCTTATTATAGATGGTTTTATTTTAAAAACCGTTTATAATATGAATTTCAGAAAAAATCGTCTATGACAAATATCACCACATAGGATTTTTGTTGAGCCGTCTATAATAAGGGGGTGTTTGGTTGGGCTTTTCAACAGTTTTTCACTGGAAAAAGCTACAGCCCAACCAAACGGCCAGCTTTTCAGCAGCTTTTGCCAACGGTAGCTGTGGGCTTTGCAGTGTAAATTCAGCTGTTTAAAAAAGCTATCTTCTGCTAGCTTTTTGCAATGTGTTGAAGCTTCAGTGCTCATTTTTCAAAATGCTGTAGATGATTTAGATCAACCAAAAGCCATATGTTTACTTTTTCACAGCCACAGCAGCTTTTCCAGATAGCCAGCCAACAGCAGCTTTGTCAACAGCCACAGCCCAACCAAACAGGCCCTAAGGCGTTCGGAACGAGGGTAGTCTGAGCTTGAAATGAAATTGGCATGGTGAAAGTAATCGCTTTCCTGAATGGAATTAGGTCCGGAAGCCGAAAGAAATAGTAGATTGAAAGCTAGCTGGTGTAACAGTGCGTGTACTTGATAGGTCTGAACTGAAACGCACCAAAAGGAACGTACTTGGCGTGTCTAGGCGCTACACGAGTGAAGAAGTTCAGGGCCAAGTTCATTCCTTAATTTCTTGATTCGTGAAAGGTTAAACCTCGCAATAGATCCATAATAAGTACGTGATTTGCCGCTACTTGATATGTAAGTCTACCCTACACATAGCTTATTTGGACTTTTATAAATCTCGGCTGCCAAAGGTACATCAAACGCCGGACCAGAAGATAAACCTCTCAATTCTAAACTCAAATAACTCTAATTCTAAGCTCATATATTGAGCGCCAACGACGATTCAAACGACGTTCGGAGATAGTTCTTTTACCCACGGCCAAGTCTAGGCACTCAGCTAGTTTTCTAAAGAAAAGTGCACTGACAACTAATTCATGGCTTATATGGAGCACATGATTTTTTTTTGGATTTGCTATTTCTCAATTATTTGAGAAATTATTATTTATCAGTTGACTGAGTTGCACATTATTAAACTTTCTGTTGGTAAAAAAATTGTACAACTTTAGATTTAGAAATATACAATTGAACACACAATTTATAAAGTATGCAACTAGTCAATTAACCATTAGATAAAAAATCAACCTACAAGATCATTGATATAGAAATAACAATTTTACATATAAATAGTTTAGTTCTGGTTTCCACGTTCCAGGCAGGGCCTTGGTTATGTTTTTCTTTAGATAATGGAAGAATTGCAAACTCCTGACCTCTGCACCCTTGAAGGCACACACAGTCAATTATTATAAATTCATTACAGAAGACGAGAGAAACAACAAACGAGCATAAGCCATGAAACTTAACCCCTAGTTAGAACAAACCTGCGATTAAACCGCCTTTCATGGGTAATGATTAATTCCCGCACGCCCTGCTCCAGTATAAGCGAGACCACACGCAACATATTATGTGCCTCCTGTCGGCGATGAAGCAAAGACCATGTATGGAGCCAATTGATAGTTATAAAAGTAACCTACAAAGGATTAGCAATTTCCTTCTTGTCAAAAACAATTTCATTGTGACAGAGCCAAATTGACCAACAAATAGCTACTGCGCCCACCAACAATAAACCACGTTTTTCCCTCCCCGCTCCCGACAGCCAGTTCTCAAACATATTCGGGATGTCAGCGGTATAAGACCTAGCTCCGGGTGCACAATGTGCCAAGTCAACTGAGCTAGAGAACAGTCAAAAATAAATGTTGAATCGACTCATCCATAGGACAAAAGCTACATTGTTGGCTACCCTCCCAATTTTTTTTCCGCAAATTATCCTTGGTTATGAGTTTTGAATTATTTCTATGAATATTAGTCGAGCTTCTTTTTCGAACACCTGAACCTAGCATATAAACGATAAGGGTCTCTTGGGAACAAATGGGATTTTGGAGGAAGAATGCATGAATTCATTCAATGTTCCTCTGGAGGTCTTTGGATTGCACCAATTTTAGAGGACTTCGAGGTTTAACCCCATATCGATCACAATATTCTTGAAGAGTCTCAATGCATTTTCTCTCTTCCACTCTTTTTATTTTCTCTCCAATACATTGACATCTAGTCTCAAAAAATTTACATTTTCCCTGTGAGACATCCAAATAACTCTCGTGAGCAACCACCGTCGTTTTGTTTCTTGTAGAATTCAACAGAGTCATGACAATCCAACGCTACTTTTTCAAATTACAGCATTCTAATGAGGCCCGTAAGGTTGACCCAACCCAAGTGCGTCGACGCTCGATCATTTGGTTAAGTTTTAGGTTCTATTCAGAACCCATGATTTTCTGCAACAAGAATCCATGAGTTTCACATGATTTATAGCAGGATTTGTGAAAAATACCACGTTCTAATCAGGACATGATGTTCTCATCATTGGGTGTTGTATTTAAATTTGGTCGAGAGAAATTTTAAAATTCAGTTAATTCGGCACATCGTGATATGCCAAAAGGCACAAGAACTTTTTTTTAGCCATAAAATCAGCATGCCACACACCAATTTGTATTACCCACCGACTTTCTGGCTAATTGGGTTACATCGAGCAGTCTAGTTTATTACCCATAACTAGATAAACACTCTTAAGTATGCTTTAATTAGTAGACATGCTTCATATTGGAGCAAGCATTTGTCATTTTATTATGCAAAAAGTAGCAAAAGGCCGGCTTAACGACTATTAGGGACATCTGAAAGTCTTCCACACCACACAAGCATCTCTCGTTCGGGTTTCTTACCCTGCAGCAAAATAAAGGAGGCTCGAGTTAATTATCCCTTTCCAGGAACAATTGGGAATTAATGAACTATATATGTCTGATAATCTCTGTGGCGGACTGGGAGGCTATATGCGCTCAGGTGAACAAGACTATCGTTACCAAAGCGTACGTTTAGATTTCGCAGTCAAAAGGACCAGGACCTGAAACGATGATGGATCCTTGAAAGGTTTTCTCACTTCCTCGCAAAAAATAAAAGTTCTCCACTTGATTTGACGAATGAGGTTTTCTTTCATCACACCTGATTCACATCCACATCCACCCAAGCAGTGTTCCTCTATGTATTTGCGAGCCATAGAATTGGCAATGATACTCTTATGTTACCAAATTTTTTGCCTGATATTTGCAACCCACAGAACATAGCATGTGTGCTAGTAATCTCAGATGTCCATTGTCCAAGCAGAAGCAATGCAGACGTTGCAGCAGCAGCAGCAGCAGACAGAACCGGAAACGTCCAGCGAACAGCAGATGCAGGTGCTGCAGGCAGATTCCGACGTTTGGTCGTGCCCGTGACCGTGAGCGACGCAGATGTATGTTTGGTAACAACTCTACCAACCAACCTACCACCAGTAATGATTATGCCTCTGCGAGGGAACCTACCACTGGTCGTGGAAGTGCAGCTCCATCCATCCACTAGGATTCATGTCACTAACCGCTTAGGCATGCCTTTGAACGCGCAACATTGCTTGATAGGTTGTTGCATACCATAGCAGCAATATCATATTAGGGTATAGATCAGTCACCTGTGCTTACAGTGTATAAAATGAGTACCCAGTAACTCACTGTACAGCATAGGTTAAACACCATCGATGTATCCTTAGCCCACGGTGCCAGAAACAACGTTAAAGCATTCTCTTTACAAGCACCTTAAATTTGACAGTTTTCTAGATGAAAAGAGCATAAGCACATGGTCCGTTTTGTTTAAAATGGATCCAACAGGTCTCAACGTTACAGGTTCAGGTTTCAAACAGGGCATTGAGGTAACGGTTCTGCCAATACCAGCCATTTAGCTCCCAGACCAGGAGTAATACAGAAAGAACAGAGTACATGGTTTAGCCTACACCAGCCATTGTTTCAGGTTCAGTTGAGGAAATAACTCCTAAGCATGCAAGCATTTGAAAGTATCACAACTATTCCTTACAGGATTGTCAATCTAGTTTTACAGCCAGAAAAATGTAGCAATTTTTCAAAATTCTCAAACTAAAAGAATGAATTTGAATAAAAGTAGCACCAACATTTCTAGATTCACATAACGCACCTGCCAATAAACAGACGTTCCATAAAGGCCATCATGCTCCTTTATTCTGAGACGCTGAAGCATTTCCGGCTCTACTTCCGAAGGAAACACATGAATACACCGGTACAGAATTGCCGTCCCCTGTGCTGTCACTTGGCACCAGTATATGCTTCGCCCCAGGAGTGAGCTTCACCGGGCCTGATCTCTTGTGCACATAGCGGCCACTGGATGAAGCATTAGAGTTGTCAGGAACACCTCTCCCAGTTCCGTTGTCTGAATTTCTGGATGGAAGGGCTGCATCTCTTCTGCTGTCAGAAGCTTCTTGAACTATCCGACCTGGATGGCTGAATGTAAATCTCGCAGAGTCACGAGAGCGAACCGATGAGCTTGCTGGATGCACACCATATGGCTGAGGCAAAATGGCATGGGAGACTGAAGATGGTGCCCCATGTTGTCTGGTTGTTGGCAAAAATGGTGCTGTGGGTGGTTCTGTCCTAGTGATGAAAGGATCAGAGTAATAACGCCGAGGAGGCGGATTCTGATGGAATGCTGCACTGCCATGATTGGGAAGAGGTGGACACCCCAATAGAACATGTCGATTGGGCTGCAAGTTCGAAAAATCCCCGAACCTGTGTTCATATGGTGATCGATCTCCAGATAATACATTAACTGCCAAAAAAGGGTGGCTGAAATCATGTGGAGTCCTGTATCCAAGATGTGTCTGACTCGTGCTTGCACAATATGCAGAAGCGTGACTTGCACTGGTAGAATTTACTAAAACGTTGGGGAAACTTTGAGCTTGTAAAGAGAGAAAAGGCTGTCCTTGTCGTGGCAACTCCAAGAACACATTTGTCTTAAGATGGTCATTGATGGAAGTACCTGTATGTTTCTGTGCTGTCTCAGCTGAACATTCACCTCTGGTTGTGGAGATTGCAAGATCTTTACCCATCAAACGAAATGTTTGCCCCGTGGAAGGAGTACACTCATGCTGCAACTCCTGGTTCAGCTCAGAATGAAATTGTAGCTTCTCCCTGCGAGACATATTACATTCTCGAGATTGCCAAGGAAATTTCCCTCCGATAGAAACCTGGGAACCACCATGATTCTGATTGGGGGAGAACCAATTCTGGTGCTGCTGAAATGAGTCCTGAACTGCACGGTCTGGCAATGCACAACGGGGCGTACCTGTAGTCCTAGTATCATTTACTGAAACATTATTGCGATCACGATGAGTCTCAGAAAGTTCTCTTAAGATCAATGGAGGACCAACAATATCTATGTTAGAAACTTCGATTGCCTCATCATGCAACAATGTGCCTGCCGATTGTGAATTCCTGATTCTTTCCAAGTCAGGAGCACGTTGTTGACATTCCAGTCTGTGTGAATCAAAAGACAAATCTCTCTGGTTTTCTCTTCCATCAAACACTTGGACATCAGGATTTAAAGTTCCATCATGTGTGTACCCAAAATTTGGCACCTCTGAATTCGAATCATATGTGTAGTTTAGATCAGTAGATTCTGGCAGTGCCTTATTCAGATCAATCAAAGGGGAAGACAGCTCTGTGTTACTAAGCTCAGGAGAATCCTCATGATCTGTATTCTTATTTGGATCTTTAGTCTTGGTGCAGGCTTCCTCAGGCATATGAGAACTTCTACTTTCTGCAGGTATGCATTTGTCTCCTTCACTAGACATGCCTGTGGATGATGATGATGGTGATGATGATGAAGAAGATGAAGAAGAAGCCATAGCATCCGAGAACAACTTGCGGATACTTTGTCGTTTGGGTAGCTTGCAACTTTGCATCTTACTACCAAGTACATCATTCGCTTCTGAGAATTTGACACGCTTCACTGATTTGCGGCAGAGTTCTATGACTTCGGTGCCTTTTGAATTGACATGTTTTTCCTTGACCATTTTGACAGATGTGTGCTTTGTGTACTTCTTCAGAATGCTGTGCAAAGGTAGAGTTTTTTCCAGATCTCGTGGTTTCCTCACTTTGTTAGCTTTTTTACTCTCAATGTACTTTAATCTGTCAGCCTTCTTCTTCTGTATATTATTGACCTTTCCATGCTTCCTTCTTTTAACGTCTGATATCTTTTCCTCATCTTTCCTGAGATGCTGTACACCTTCAGGTTTCTTTGCCACCTGAGTATCTAGTCCATCAGGTGAATTTGGCTTGTCAAGTGGTTCCTACAGAATTGAGCAACATTAGTGGATACCAGGAGATACATATAATTGTGAATACAATAAACAAATGAAAAAGTGAACAGCACACATTTCATTTACCACATGAATACGATTTTCTGACAAATCCTTGGAAAAATGGGCACACTATAGAAGGACAAGTGGTTGACATATATAATTTGTTATGTGCCTCAATTTAGGATTATAGAAATCCAACTCATGTGTGTTTTAAAGAAATGATGCTGGTGTTGCAGGCTTGCAGCTAGGTGATGAACCATGCGTTTACACCAAGTGCAAAATTCACAAAATTAAATGTTCGTCTGTAATAATATATTGACTTGTTAACGTTGGTCTCATGTGCCATCATCAATGTTAAGGAATACGCTAGCTTTAATCATACTAGGCCACACTTCCTGATACAGTGATACATATAGATGTATGTGTATAGTGTTAAGGGTATATGCATATGAGGTGGTACCCAAATGTCACCGCCGTATGCCCCTCACATATAGGAGCTGTGATGGATGATTAGCGTGGTTCTAACACTTGCTCAAACATCATTCCTTTCCATGTTGGAGAAGCGTCAAGGCCCATTAGGCTCAAAATATTGTTTCATTGACAACTTTAATTGTGAGGTGTAATGATAAAATGTGAATAGCAAAATCTCCTGATGGACCCAGATACAGTCATGGACCACTAGTTCATACATCAACATCTCCTGATGGACCCAGATACAGTCATGGACCACTAGTTCATACATCAAACTAAAATTGTACAGCTCAACATAATCACGTGCCATTACACTTAATCTATGACAAACACCGCTGTGAAATAATATGCAAAACTGGGATCATATCAAACAACAATGAAAAATATGTATAATTAAAAGGATAAAATGCATGAAAGATATGCACATTTTAATTGGTAGTATATGCGAAGTAGTCTTAATCACTAGTTCACATAGAAATAGAAAAAATAAATAAAGAGTAATTGCGCTTTTTACCGCCTAATTTGACCATAGTTGCCTAAATTACCGTGTTTCGTAAATCTTTGCATATAGTAACGAGTTATTCTACAAAAATTGTGCTTTTTCACTGGGGTTCTTATTTTTACACCACCCAACCCGCATGCTGACGTCTCAAGCTCACTCATAGGTGCCACGTTGGAAACGAGGTGGCATTGATTTGTACGAGCTGTCCTGGATGACTCTAGGAAAACCGACCAGAAGTAGGCATGGTTAAGGGAGATCAGGATAATTTGAATGAAACTACTAACACAATTTAGTCCTGATTATTTGTGTAGTTTCCTTTAAACGAACACACGGAAATTGTAAGGTTGCATGGTCGAAAGTTTGTCGGCTGCTAGATCTTGGTGGTCAAAAGTTCGGGAGAGCACTCCGAACTCGATGGCTTTGGTACGAGTGAACTTTGCTCGCAAGCCATAGGTCAGCATTCCTACACCCTTTGACGACTTGGATCGAGCTTTCTTCCAGTTGTCTCTGTGGGGAACGGTCTCAAAGGCCAACTTCTGGGTCTTCCCTTGGGATGATGGCATCATGATGTGCAACCTCACGCTGGCACTGTTCAAGCACTCGAAGAGGGAATACGGTACGGTGGCCGCCGTACTAAGGGGAGGCACTTGGACCCATGACATTCACCGCAACTTAACTCACATGCTACTTCACGAATACGTTGACCTTTGGGCTGTTATGTGGCAGCAGTCACACATCCCGGATGTCAAGGATCCCTGCACCGGAAGTTCTCGTTTGATGGCTATTACTCGGCAAGAACTGCCTACGGGGCCCTCTTCTCCGGTATGATTTGCCTCAAGCTACCGCGATCTCATCTGCACCTCATCCTGACATTCCCCGTGCAAGTTCTTCGCTTGATAGGTGGTGCAAAATCAGATTTGAAAGGCCAGAATGTCTGCAATTCGGAGGATGCCGAATTAGTACTTTTGTGTCATGTGCCATAGGAACTTAGAGCTCCTTATGCAGCTCTTCATTGGGTGCCCTGCAGTGCAGCCCCTTTGGTGCCGTATCACAAACTGAACTCTGGAGATTTGGTGGAAGGAATTGCTCTGGACAATCCAGACCTTCGCGAGGGCAAGAGATCCATAATCTGTGGATTTGGTGGAAGGACCGCAATCAACGCGTACTCCTGGACCAATACTCGACTGAAGATCATACCTTTTCGCCGGTTGTTGAGGAAGTAAGCTCTTGGGCGATGACCAGGCTGAAGGGATTACATGAGTTGTGCGCAAGGGTGCAGACTGTTGCATGACACGTGCCTTTTGTTGCCCAACCTTTGTACATAGTTTATCAGTTTTCTTTGTTTTGTTCCTTTGCTGGATTGCCGTGCATTGTATTTATTTCCTTTAGCTAACATAAAATTCAGCGTTGACTGACTATCAAAAGAAATGGTAGACAGGTAGCCACAACCATTTTATGACACCGTAACAGAAGCCGAGTCAAAATTGCACCACACAAAGATCATGAAAATTCAAAAATGTCAATACATTTGCTAGGCTAGTAATATATATTTGCTAGCAATGACACAAAAAAAAAGTAGTCTTTTTTGTCAAAAAATAATGATATTGTATTGATTATACTATTAGTAGAAATAAAGTAGGAACATAGAATCAACAAAATTTATGCTTAATTAGCGCTAACTGTACATTTCTTAGGCATGTGGAGTGATATTTAATTTCCACTTTCATATAAAGGTAAGTGTACAGAACATACACTAAGAACTTTCCTTAACCATGCCTTCCTTGTCCATCTTAATTTTTTTTTCTTATCTTGTTCCCTAATTTTTTAGAATCATTTTATGATGGTTCGTCAGTCTTTAATTTAGAATTATGCTATTGCGCTAGCTTATGAATGAAAAATAAAGTGCGCTACCAAGAATGCAAGATATAAAATGTCAATATGCACCAGCCCTTAAGATGCATTTGTGTTAATGTAATATGCATGCATCCATCACCATGTTATGTACTTTCTCCGTTCTCACACATATACCTGACTTTTCACAGTCTTCAATACAAGGCTTTGACTGCAATATCTAACCACGATATGTTATAAAAAATAATAAAAAGTGCGTAGTATGGAAGAATTTTACAACACAAATCTAATAAAATTATGTTTGTAGTGTACAAAATGTATTTTCGCACATATTAATGGTCAATATTTTAAAAACTCGTCTGCACGCATCTCATGGCTACATACATTTGAGAACGGAGGTAGTAGTTGATTTCTTAGTTCAAAAAGATCACATAGTTGTTGCAATGATAGCATCATCTCAATTCATGTATTAACTAAATGCTCCATCCGCACAAAAATACATAACGTTTTGGACATGGACACGATCTACAACATGCAACTTTGATCTTTACTTTTCACACTAATATGTTAGTAAAACGTTATAAAATTATCATTTTTTGAAAATATTCTTCATGACATGTCTGATGATACTATTTTCACTTCGTCAATCTAACTACTTTTATATATATTACAAGTCAAAATTAGAGAAATTTGACTATGCACCTTCTACCGTGTCATTTATTTACCAAGGGAGGTAGTAAAAGTAATCCATTTCATACATATCTTATGTACTGATGATGAGACCCTTAATCAGGCACATATACCAACCAAACTAGCCTCTGAATTATGGTAACAAATGAATATGCACGCCCAATTGCAGCCAAAAAATTGTTCGGCAAAGAGCAAGCCAGCTTCAATGCAATACCAAAATTTCATTTAATTGATACTTCTTTTTTATTAAGACACGTGCAAGGAAAAAAATATACTAAAAATCAGCAAATAAAATAAACTATATACGGAAATAACATTATGGCTTAGCTAGCTAGCTGGTGGCCGGCTATCAATACCGAAATATTATCATAACACATAACAATAACTATTAATCTAAGAAAATCATATATATCTTTTCAGAACCATGCTGCTCATAAAAGGAGAACCAATTGACGAAATCCCTAACAATATTACTGGTGACTAAATAAGTCTAACATGCATCGACTATGATGATGAGTTTTGTATGCATGTACTTCCAAGAGAAGTGATAACAAGGGCCCGACCATATTATGATTATTGGCTCTATATTAAATATTTATCCAAGGAATAAAACTTCAAATCCTATTTTTCAAATGTGAAGGGATAAGACTTATTATTTCCACACACTTCAAACGATATATAGAGGTGAGGCTTGAACTTCGGTGGGTGAGTTCGCAGCCCCCACCTGCACCCAGCGAGACCTCTTAAAATCCTATACTATTAATCTGGTCAACTAGCTAATTATTGGATTGGAATATCTCTAAAATAGTAGAAACAACAGACCATGCATCATGTCAAACATACGGTGACAGGCTGACAGCGACATATTCGGAAGTACCACCATCATCCAAACACTGTTCATATGCCTGCTTAACGGTGTATTAAGACATTCCTGACCAGCTATCGTTCATAGCTTCACAAATTAATAAACAGTTTTTAAGACCGACGCAAATAATATCACGTAAGCAATGATGAAGTCCAGTATCCAAGAGAATAACGCACAAGATATCGATCTAGTAAATGCCTGCTCCACGTCGGTTTCCTTTGATAAAGTCTCGTATATGGGTCCAACACAGCCTGAAATGTCCCAGCAGGACACCAGGTACGCAGCTCACAAATCACCGTGGTAGTGTGAGAAAAGGCAACACGACGCACCATGTACTATAAGATATGGTACATATGCTGTAGTACCAGCTAGTATGTCTCGAGTACAACTACTGATTTAGCTGGCCATGCATCTAGCCAGTACTTATTGGTTGGTCTTAATTCAGTGCATGAGTAGCTGCATGCAGCCACACATCTCGTCAAGGTTTCTAAAATCTGCACAAATCCTCGTATCACTATGCCGTGCATCCACTGGACTCGGGCCGATCGATCACAGCCAACAAATTAAGCATAAAATAACAATATCCAAACATACCCAACAGTCATGAGTTAGCCAATCAATGATGCCGAGGAGAGAAAACACAATGATCGTTCTAAGTTTAGTGCTTAGCACACGGCTCGTACAGCTTTGACCAACAAATTATCGTGTACCCGCGAGCCATTATCGAGTACCCACAGATCACAACTTTGTAGACAAACTAGGCCTGGTTCAGATTAGCAACTGGGTTCGGCACAGTACGCACAATCCTTACATAAAATATCCTGCGCAGCGACGGGTCCCCGTATAAAAGCTACAACTAATTGTCCCCCCTAATAAGCATGCCCTCCACAAATAGGAACTAACTTAGCAGCTAATAATGCTAGTAATAGCAACGTGATACGACAACCAAAATCTAATGGAGCAGATATTTTCCGATTCCTCGGTGAAAGCATCCAAACATCCTGATAATGTCCAGCAAGCCAATCAAAATCTGAACCAATCATTCCATCCATATCAAGCAGATCAAAAATAAAGTAAGATGGAAATCATGGGAATAAGAGCAGATGATATCATCATGGCATTGACAGGCAGGGATGAGTTGGGTTGGGCTGGGCTGGGCTGGAGTGGACCACGTACCTTTCTGGTGGCGAAATTCCCCTCGGCCTCAGGCCCTTCGCTCCCCTCCGGCGGCGGCGCCGCCGCCTCCTCCTGTAGCCTCCTCTTCCTCTTCTTCTCCTCCTTGGTCCGCCTCACGATCGCGCAGAGCGCCTCGTCGTCGTCCACCTCCGGCTGCTCGTTGCCGCCGCTCGACCCGGCGGGGGGCGCGTCCAAGGGGGGGCGCCGCGGCGAAGAGGTCGGAGATCGAACGCTTCTTCGGGGGCTTCGCTTTCCCCATCGACCTCCTCGGCGACGCGGACGCCGCCGCCGCCACGGCGGAGGCCAACTCGTCAGCCCACCACCTGAACCTCGGCGCTTCCATCGGCGGCAGATCCACGACGCCGAACGGCCGCCGCTCCTCCGCCGCCGCGCCGCCCCTCATGCTTGCCGCGTACCCCCTTGGGAAGAAACCGCAAAACGGATCAGAAAACAAAGCAAAAAACCCACACACGACCACCAAAAAAAAAGATCGAAGAGACCGAGCCAGCGCTTCCACTCCCACACCAACCTGATGGAGAACGCGGCGGTCTCCATGGACGCCACGCTGGCGAGCTGCCGCGGCGCGAATCTGCGTGCGATTTCGCGACGAGCTTGGAGTTTTGGGGGAAGGAAGGAGCAGTAGACTGGAAGGGGGAGAAGAGGGTGGAAAGGGGTGGGTAGTATTTAAAGGACACAGCAATTACGAAGCGAGTTAAAAAAAAATTCGAGGTGCGTTTTGACCGCATCGAGGCGAATAATTTACTCTTTCCCGCTCTTTCCGCCTATTTTCTTTTGGTAACATAATAATTCTTTTGTATTTATTATTTAATGGTATTGGCTGGTCTCGGTGTCGTGCCACCGGGCCCACAGCCCCATTTACTACGGCGGACAGCGACGTGTGATGGACAGCGGCCAAGTTGTTTTTCCTTTTAGTCCGTGTGATGCCGGGTGACGTGGCACGATCAGGGTCGTCGGTTGGCCGGACGGCATCATGTGATGGCGATCGTTAGGCGGTGGGGGTAGGTGCGAAATGGTGCGCGCACACTAGAGGCCTCCCCAGGCACGTAACCCTGCCTCTCGTGGCCGTTTTATTATATGTGTTATGAATAGAGCTAGATCGAAATCAACTGATTCAACAGAGGACCAGAGCATGGTTGGATGCTATGATCTGGATTACCAGAGTGTATTCTACATAAACTATGGTTATACACAGACTGATTATTAAGAAATATTCTTAAACCCGAACACATATACACCCCCTGGTACTTCGTCCCTACATCTATGGACGGTTTAGGAGGTATAACACGTGAAATCATTGATATGCCTCTTTTTGAATAATATGAGTTATGGATACAGGCAATTTATAAGATTACCGCAGGTTTCCTGTCATTGCTATACGCAAAAAGGAGTTTGAACAAAGTGGCCGTAAGTATATAAGGCAAGTTGGCTATGAAGGTAGCCAGGCATTGTTGATCATGTTTTTTAATAGTGCAAGCCAAAGCTCGTGATTGATTTTTTAGAAAACATTACAATGTGAGAAAAATTTGCCACAAACAACATAACTTGACAATAATTGTTGTCTAGTTATGTCATCGATGAGATCTATGTACATAGATATTTGACAAATTGAAATAGAAAAACAAACACAAAATATGGTGCAGTTGGCTTTATCCCAATTATGCATCCGAATTCAAAGATTAGTTGGTCCCAAAGCAAGTTCAAAAGGACTACATAATCTAGGAATCAATATATAGCAAGACATATAGTGTGCAAACTAGTCTGATATGAACTATTAGTTGTTTGTGTTGTGTGTATATATCATAATTCATGATATGCCACTATTTTGTTTTAAAACTATAGTTGTTACTTTTTCTAAACAATAAGATTTTGTGAGGTTTTCTTGTAGTTTGTTGCTATATGAGAAAAGGATGGGAAACAAAATGTGGACTAAACGTGAGCACAGCTCAGTTGGCTAGGTGCGCTGGTAGTGCCCTCGCCTACTAGTGTTTGAGACTGGGGCCCGGCATTGGTGCTCAACCTTTTACAACCACACAAGCCAAAGTTTTGGCCAATTCTCTAAAGAGCCAAATATGTACTAAAAACTCTTTTCAGCCTAATTATGCTGCCTTTAGTTATCTACGTACGCATCGAAACCATGAATTGGACTTTTTTTTCCTGAATCATGCATCTGATTCAATGGGTCGGTTAGCGCAAAGGTATGTTTCAACATATTGCCCACTCTATAAAGAAAAATATATCAAGATAAGGTGTGTATTCGAGCTAGCTATATATACAAACACTTTGTACTTCTAGTTGTCTGTGTTGCATGTGTGTAAAGGTCAGGCGGCGAATGTAATGTCATCACAATTCGTGATATGATTGCTTGTTTTGAAACAACAGGTGGTGTAGCTGCAACATGAGTTATATCAAATAGCGAATGTACATTTGTAGCTCCAAAATTTATTTCGGCAACTACTTACTTTCAATTTATTACAAAGGAACAATTCCACAGTAGAGAGAAAGAGCATTCACAACTGGATACATGAAGTGAAGCTCAAAATTGAGATTACTTCAAAGCCTCACAAAATCCAAATTTTATGGATAACCCAGCAGTCTTACACAATTATGCCAGTGCCCATATTCATGATGTGCTGCGTCTCGTGCAGATGTACCGAGTTCGGACCATACATATTAGTCCAACAGAGAATCCTCAGGAGCCGGGCAGATATGTCCACCACTGGTTGCCTCCTAACAAAGGAACAATGCACGCCAGTAATTTCCAGTAGCGGCGCCACAACAGTGAGCTATTGTAATCTAAGCCCCTCGATGTTGTAACGATCTAGATCTCGTAACAACAGGCACCGTTTCGATGAGGCTACCTGACTGAAACCGCACGTGTCGTCAATCCACATGTTAATTCGTAGGCTCAAAGAAGCAAGCCATGAGAACACACCTGACAGTGGAAGCATGAGGGCATAGAAAGTACAGGTCGAGGCAGATCTCGTTGACCCTCTGAAAGCAGGGCAGCTAAAGGAGTCACATTCCCCGGCCTGCGTGCCCTATCCATATCATTAGAGGGCACAAATGTACAATTATTGGGCCAGGCAATTGAAAAGGATAATTTTAAAGAGGTTAGTTGAGTGTAGTGGTATATTTGATCAGCAAATCAAATTTGATTTTAGTGGCCAAGATTATTACTGCGTCCCTTCAGGAATAAGTGACATTTTAGAAAGCGTGTAGTTAAATTTTTCTAATTTTAATTATTGATAAGTTAAAAGATATTTAGATTGATGAGGTAAAAGTAGTATCATTAGATTTTTCTTTTTAGATTAATGAGGTAAAAATAGTATCATTACATTTTTCATGAAAAATAATTTTGAATATAGATTTTCATAATTTTTTGCTAACATATTTGTATAAAAATAAATGGTTAAAGGTGCATATTAAAGACCACATCAATGTCTAAAACGACATCTATTTACGAATAGAAGAAGTATATTTTAGGAGTGTTTGACGAACAGATGTTAATCCAAGAAGTGTCTTTACCCATAAAGCTTTCCAATATATATATATATATATATATATAGGTAAAGACTGTATCTATCTATCTAGATTGACACATGTAAAATCCAACAAAATGATAGAAATAAGTACGATTATGAAAGACGTCTTCCTTTTAGATAGTGGAACAAAGTACCCTTCCATCTTTACATTGTGAGATGCATACAACCTGGTGATCAGTGAGAACTGACCACCAATTAATAAAGAAAGGGTGACAATGTTAAAAGATATATTGGTTGAAGAAAGAGGATAGATATGTAGAGAGGTGCAAGTGGAGCAGTTTGACAAATGTTACTTATGTGGGACTACAATTGATAATGATGTATTGACAACGCTGATAACAAGAGAATATGGAGACACACAGAGAAAGCACATTTATAACGTGGTCATAGACTAAGACTGATTGATATCATTGTAGAGATGAGGAATTGGCCAATCGAACTTTTAAGAAACACCGAATATCTAAGTAAACATCATAAAACTTGTGTATAGCTATTTTCTTCAGCCCAAATCATATACATCTTTAGTCCATATAGGATCAATCTAAGAAACTAACATAGGGACATCATAACGTCAGTTTTATAATAAATGTTCTCTTTTTCTTCTCAGAAGAATAGGTATTCTCTTCTAAATACACATAAAAGTCTATGAATATCTTCTTCTTTACTTGGATGATAAGTTATAAAAAAAATCATAACGAGAAAAGTTTACGCACCCTACACCACGAATGAAACCCATCAAAAGCTGATCCGTAGTTTGTCTCCTCTATGCCTCCCACATACAAAATTGTCGCCCCATCTAGTAACTGTAGCAGTTTACCTCGATTTTCTGCAAAGAGTGTTGATGGTATGCGGACTGTGGGCCAGTGCACGCAGTGGGCCCCGGTATCCGGCTGTCGGCGAGCCGAGCGGGTGGCGACAAGGATCCGACTTAAGGGGCTCTCTCTTTCTTTTGAAGGCAGTAGTTTCTCTCTACCTCTCTCCATCTCCTCTTTTTCCTCACATCTTTTGTTTTGGCTTCGCTACCCATGCATGCACCACCCTGGCCCCTCTACATGTGAGTGCTTCTTCTTTTCTTTTATGTGGTTTCCTGGTTGGAGATTCTTGTCCCGTGCATGTGATTGGGTGGACATGCAGCAAGCAAGATCTTGCACGTACTGTCTGGAAAGTTGTTGCATCTGTATCGATCCATCCTTAGTTTCTTCCTCGTTGCAAAACATATCTCGATCTATAGGATATGTCTTGCTTTAGCGTGCAAGGCCATAGCAGACGAGACGACTACAGTTGGTCCGTGCTCATATAGACCTAGTCACTACTCCGTCAATAGATCACCGGCCAGATCTGCAGGTAAAGAAATATGTTTTGCTGTGTTGAAGTTTTGGCAAAGCTGGTTAGATAAAGTTGAAGGAGGAAGAATGAGTAGCGTTTTTGTTAATGAATTGCTTGGAAGGTTGCGCATATATATATGGACGTTGTCCCAATCGATATTTGTTATTTCATGCTTTTTAGTTGGTTGTTGGTATAGAGGGGGTGCATGCAACAACTATCCACATTGAACTAGCAAAGTGTTTGACCCTTGCGTCTTACGAAATCTTTTGGAGTTTTACACGCGCGTCTCATGTGTGTCAGCAGTCAAGAACTTCAGAATAGTGTTACTGGTCTTGACTCGGAATATACGTGATACATATGTGAGGCATGAACTTCAGAACATGCATATGCATGTACCTGGATCACGAGAAAATAAAGCGATTTGAGTATGCCAAGTTAATCAAAAATTTCCAAAATAGTTGATGTAACGACACAACACAACCCCCTCGTACATCTGCATGAGGCCTAAGCGCGCTTAGCAATTTGTACGGGATCTCACCCTCGTATCGCCTAGTGAGGTTAACCTGAAGTTACATTGTAGAGCATAAACTGCGTGCATAGTCCTATCTATTTAATTAAACCGTTGAAAATGTAAATGCAAGAAAATCCGATGAAATTCTAAAGATCGCCATGCCATGCGATTAGCTTAGTCTGACGTAGAATATGACGAACTATAGGATAATACACGCGCGACCAACGGTGAAATAAATTGACTTCTCCTTACGTGCGACCAACGGTATATATATCATGCTGCATGCGCTTGTTATACGTATAGTAAGAAGACAGTGTCCCAATAGATTATATGTACCTAACATGTATATGTAAAGCTCACCCGCAAAAAGAACATGTATATGTAGGTTTGTAATTAATGATGGATTGGGAAAATTTACATTTCAGGTCCGTGAACGCCTGAACTATCTTTGCCGTTTTCCTTCTTTTTTTGGAGGAGAAGTTACATATAGAGGATTCAAATTACATGATTGGAGCACATGTTTGGGCAGTCATTTGAGAATGCTCTGCTCCGTTTTCTAATTTGTGAAAGCCTGAACTATTTCTTCCATTAGTTTGTGATCGAATGCCTGAACTGTATATTCCGTTTTATCGTAGCATCACTCATTTGTTGCGGCGGTCGTTAGCTCGAAGACGATGAGAAGCTTCTTGTTAGCATCACTCATCTGTGTTGCGTAATCCCTATCGATCATTCGTGGGTTTGATGTCCATGTGTAGCTATGACGTCCGGAAACAGATTTCGGAAGCAGACCCACACAACCCAGGTTGGCATTGCAGCTTGACTGAGAAAAGAAAGGATACAACACCCATAGCGCGCGACCGATGAAAACCGAACCTGGAGGTAGGGTTTGCTATTGTTGACCCCATTTCTTACGATATTTGATGAGCAACGAGTCTGTGATCTATAAAATAATAGCAACAAGTAATAAGAATAAATAGAAAAATATAAATCGATTCGGAACAACAGCTAAGGCCACGACCAAAACTTAGAACTTGCGCGTAACTGATCCAGAGATCAATCCAACGCTAGCAGCAACGATCCCGGTAATAAGGAACGCAGTAAACTCTCAATTTGGTGCAATCTGAAATGTTGCCTTTTCTACTTTTTACTGACTTCGAAAATTCCACTCCCCTTTACATGGCCGATTGGCCTCGCATTTAAAGAGCACTCAGGCTCAAGTGTGTCAAACCGACCAGGTCTCTAGCACTACCTAACGTACGTAATCAAGATTTTCTCTATTGAAAAACTCCATCGCTCGTAACTAATACATGGCTAATAAAAGAAGAAAAGGAAACGTAAGATAACTTGACACGACTAACCAGAGATCTCAGTAATATTTTTTTTGGAAAGGAGGATAATCCCGATCTCTGCATCGACTGACACATATGGCTATATTTAATATAAATATTCATTACAAAATATGTTAGATCACAAAAAACTTAGCAATACAACTTATGAATTACAAAGCCTTAAGTGGTCAGGCAACCCATATTGGGTAGATAAAACCTGAGCTGCTGTCTCCAAGCGGCTACACCCAATTTCTATAATATTGTGCACATCTGGCCTTTGCAGTAATGACCACGTATGGATCCAACGGGTAGAGTGATGGATAACTTGCAAAAAATGGGAAGCTTGTCTTCTATTAAAAACCACATCATTATAGCAACACCATAAAGACCAACATAATGTATAAACTCCTACAAGAACTTGTGATAGCAAATGATGGTCTAAAACCCTAGCCAATTCCTAATCATATTTGAGATACTGGTAGGTGGTAAGATGTTGATCGCCATGTATATTGCTTGTCATGCATGTTGAGCTAAACAACATTCTATGAAGAGGTGTTGGATGGTCTCATCCCAACTGCGGTGACTATATTGTGTACTACCCTTCAAGTTACGTTTATATAGGTTATCTATAGTTAGAGGACTCAGTAATATAAAAGACCCGAATAAATTCCTACTAGAAAACTTGGATTGGCATCCCAATACTTCTCGGTTGGGTTCTTGTACTTCTCGTTTTGCCACCGGATTAGTAGACTCCAGTAGCCATCAGGGATCTAGCAACCTCTAAATTATACAGGTTCCCCACCGTGTTGCACTCTGACATCTTGGATCCACGATCACCATCTTGGATCCACGATCAGACTTGGAGTGGTATAGATCCAACCATAACCCAGCATGGAGGAGTCTTAAAATTAGGCTTAACCTCATCTGGCTTAGGTTCTGGTGAAAGGAAGACCAGTATGGAACTGATTAGCACGGACACCTCCTCCTTTGCCACACTTCTCAAGTAAATTTGCATCATCGTGTTCTGTTTAGCTGATGGTGCAACGCCTAACAATCATGCGTCTACCTTCAACCTTGTTACGTCCTCCCTTTCCTCCATAACAACATCTATGGCACTGGTGGCCACATCAGTGGCAAATGCACCCACTTAATTAGTCAAGGAAAAATCAGCCACAAAACTTTAAAAATGCAATGGACGTAATGGAATATGCATCGCCTGACTATTGAAAAATGTATCAAGTAAATTTACAAAACTATAACGCAACATGTACCCAGAAAGAGAAACGCGAGCCCCGGTTAATTAAGGAAAACGCAATAGCATCATTAAGAAAATGCAACATCCATATAGTGTGAGATGCAACTTCTTGATCGATGGAACCACAATATCTTAATTAGTAAAAAATTAATGCAATATCCATCGTAATAATGCAATCAACTAATTAATTAAGAAAAACATCCTAAATAAGAAAAATGCAACACCCATAATGTTAAATACACCCACTCTATCAAGGAAAAATCTAACCATTAAGTGTGGAAAAATGTAATTAATATGAATTGTGTAAAATGCAATCCCACTAACAAATAAAATGTAACATTTTAGAAAGAAAAAAATGTAATCAATCCAATATGTGTGGATCAGAGACATGTCGCTCCGGTTTTCTCTTCCATCAAGCACATATCAAAATTTAAAGTTTCATCATGTTCTTGTATGCCCGTGATTTGAAACCTCTAAATTTGAATCACAATTAATCATGTAGTTTAATCTGTAGATTCTAGCAGTGCCTTATTCGGATCAATGAAAGGAGAAGACAACCTTGTGTTATTAAGCCCAGGAGAATCCTCTAGATCTAGAATTTTTACTTCATTCTTAGTGAAGGCTTCTTCAGGCATATATGATGAGAACTACTAGCTACTTTTTGAAGTTCTGTATTATTCCCCTTGACCAGATATTTTCATGAATGAAGGAGAAGAACAAGAAGAACAAGAAGAAGAAGAAGATGAAGCCATAGCATCCGAGAGCATCTTACAAAGACTTCACAGTTTTGGTAGCTTGCAACTTTGTATCTTATTGCCCGAGTACATCATTCGATTATGAGAATTTAATACACACCTCATTAATTTGCGACATAGTTCCATAACTTCCATGCATTTTCAATTACCATGTTTCTCCTTGACTATTTTCGACAGAGTGCTTTGTGTGCTTCTTTGGAATGTTGTGCAAAGGGAGAAAATTTTCAGGTCTCGTGGTTTCCCACTTAGTTAGGCTTCTTACTCTCAATGTTCTTTAGATGGGTACCCTGGCCGATGAAGGAGTCTACTTTCTTTCTTACCTACCCAAATCGGCAAATTTTCTTTGCTGAGTCACATCCCTCCTGTTTGGTCTATCGAGTTCTGCTAAAACCTCTTTGACTTACTACGCCTTAACCTACATGGTATTAGGACTCATTGTGCAAGTCATAGGCCTCCCTGGGCTTATCCATTAACTACTTCCACGGAGCCATATTCAAGGTGGTTGACCAACTTCGTCGGGATGGAATCCTTCATTTTGGAATACTTTACCTCATTTGTTCTGTGACCTATCCCCAACCTTAGTCATAGCCTGATCCACTCTATTTTTCCCAGCAATTAAATGTGAGTCCAGTTCACCTTCGGTCTCGAAAACCTGTGAAGTACGAGGAAAGAGTAGTGATCGAGTGTGAGTTCCGATCTTCTATTCCTATCCTCTCTTCCCAGGCAAGAATGAAATTGGACAGTTTCAGTCCATAAAGTGAAAAGAACGAGACCTAGAAAGAATTCTACTAGCTGAATGAGGCTATGAAAATATCTCTGTCAGGTGGTGCAGATTAATAGAATAAACCAAGCTCTACTTTTTCTCTTTTTAGCCTTATCCACTCTTGAATGACGACCTCTCCTATGTCACCTAGTTCTTTGTCACCCTTATAGATAATAGGAATGAAAGAAGATTCATCCTAAGAATTTTCATACGTTGTGGGAGTAAGGGCCATTAGGAAAGGAAAATGAACCGCAGCTATTGAGGCAGTGTGTTAGCCTTCTTCTTATGTATATTGCTATTGATCTTTCCCTGCTCCCTACTCTTAACCTCTGGTATGATTTCCTTATATTTCTGAGATGTTGTACAACTTCAGGTTTCAATGATGCCTTAGTATTAGGCCAACGGGAAAAATTGGATTGTCAGGTGCTTCGTGCAGAAGTGAGCAGTACTAGTGGATACAATAGACACCTATAACTATGAATACAACAAAAAAATAAAAAGTGAACAATGCATGTCATATTATTAACCGCAGGCATATTATTACCGATCATATATTTTATGCCTCTTTTATGAGATGTAGAACACCTTTAGGTTTCTTTAATACGTGAGTAAGTCCATCGAGAAAATTTGGTTTGTCAAGTTGGATGCCAATAGATAGATATAGTGCAATACGAATAATTAAATAACAGAAGTGTACAACTAACGTCATATTTACCACTTGTATATGATTGCTTTGTAATAGTCGTCGGATATATATTGTCTTTCGTTTTTCTGAGATGTACACCTTGAGGTTTCTTCGATGCCCTAGTATGCAGTCCATCAGGCAAATTTGGCTTGTGAAGTACTTCCTGCAGAATTGATGAACACTGGTGGATACTAGGAGAACTATGATTACAAAATAAATATGTAAATTAACCGAACAAAATGCACATAATATTTTATCACATATTATATGATTTTATGATCCTCAGATATTAATTTTTTCCTTCTATTTTCTAAGATGGTGTACAACCTTCAGGTTTGTTCAATGCTTGGGTACCTAATCCATCGGATAAATTTGGCTTGTCAAATGCTTCGCGCAAAATTGATGAACATAGCGGATACCAAGAGATAGATATAACTAGGAATACAATAAATAAATCAAAAGTAAACATGAAAAATCATATTTACCACATGTACATGATTACTGGCAAATCCGGCCGCCTCATTTGATAAATCATTCTCTTCTCATTTCTTTTTTCTTTTCTTTTTCACAAAACAGCCGCAACATGTTATTTATTGCCAAAATATTTGGGTCAAAGAGAAACCGACCCGGAGGATTATAAGTACAAGAGGATCACGAGAAGGAAAGGAAAAAAGAAAAAAAAATAACGTTTAGTAATACAAGGGATATTATGGAACATCATCGGAACCGGAGGTGATATATAATTTTGGCTTGTCAAGTGTATCCTGCATGATGGAGCACCACTGGTAGATCCCAAAAAGACATATAATTGTTATATTTACCATATTTGTAGAGGTGTTTAATTGGCAGCCAATTATTTTTCAATGTGTCGCCAGTCATTTTTTCTAGATCATTAGATCTTCCCTCTTCTATATTAAACTCCCCAACCCTAACTCCTCTCTTCTCTCTCTATTTGTCCTGTCGGCGTCGACCCGGTGGGACACCGCGTTTACTCCGGTGTTGGCTAACACTCCCACCTCTAATTCTAACTCTAACTCTAACTCTAACTCGCCGGCTGGCTCGTCTCCACCTTGCCCTCGTCGGCACCGGCGCCTCTGCGTCGTCACTGGCTTCGACTCGTCACCGTTAGACATGAAGAAGATGAGAGAAGGAGGACGAAGATAATTCTGTAAGAAAAAATATGAGTTTTGGCAAATTAGAAAATAATCATTTGACTGTTAGCAAAAGCGTATTTATATGCTGGCCAGTCCTAGGAAAGTGATTGTGTACAATACTATGTAAGTGAAAGTGTATGTATGATGTATGTATGAAGATATTTTGGATTGTAGTTTACCGATATGTTCGTTGATGGCAAACTAAACGATCTGGGATTTCAGAATAGTACTCTCGGGAACCCAAGGGTCATCTTGAAAACAAATAACCAAGGGGAAGGGGAAACAAGCAGTGAATACCACGGTGGATCTTGCGCGTACGTGGAGTCAGGTCGGTAGCCTCGGGGCCCACAGCTCAAGCTGACACCTGACCTGAGACGGATGGCACGGCATGGCACTATTGCCAAGGCCAGCGGCCCAGCGCCACCCCCATACGGCCATCGCTGTACCATGCACGGCGCCAGAGAGCTAGCGAGCTCTGTTAAAGCATGCCATGGAATGATGCGCGCGCGCGACAGCACTCGTTGCAGAACGCTACACCACCTGCTGCTAGCTGCCATTGCTGCGCTGCGATCCACCTCAGCCCGGCAGCTCAGCCATGTACGTACGGTGTAGCCCCAGCTGCAAGCATCGATCGGCTAATTAGTGCACAAATATTGTACTATGTATATATATATATAAGAGTTTTATGTGTTTGGCACTAGATGTCTGCGTACTACAGTACTACTTTTCGCCATGTTACATCAATTACAAATCTACCGCTGACACGCATGTTACTGAAATGTGGGTCTGAAAAGAGAGGATGGCAAAAACGTAATGGTATATTCGCAGTGGCAAAAGTATAAAAATACGTGTAAAAGCACACACGGTCGAGAGAGCACTGTACGTGTATGCTCATATATATGTTGTATTCGTGCAAAAAGTTAACAAATTGAAGTGGTTAAAAGCATAAATAAGATGGAACATAAGGCTAGATATTTATATATTTGGTATCAAACGGAACATTCAAGTGTATTTAGCATGAGCACAGATCGGCATTACGACTTAGGGGCTATTTGATTCCAGCGTAAGAATGTAATGTCTAAGATGAATTATGTCATAGTTTTTAGTATGTGTTTGATTGATTGTCACGGTTATATACCTCTTCTATCCTATAATATAAGGCGTATTTTAATTGGTTAAGATAAAATTTTGACTATCAATTACTCTATTAATATGTGGTTTATATAATACAAAGTCACCATCATAAGTAAGACTTTTGAATATGAATCTAATGATATCAATTTTATGTCACATGAACCACATACTAATAGACTAATTGTTAGTCAAGTTTTATTTTAACCAAACAAAATACGTCTTACATTATGGGACGAAGGGAGTATGATTTACCACTTATCATTTATATGACCACATATCATAGACTTAACATTTTACTAAAATTTACCACAAACATGACATTATCCTTTTAGCCATGCATAGTTTTATGGACAGCCATACTGTATTTAGTTATGAAAAAGTTAGTCTTTTAAGACCCTAAAATAAACTGTGAATAATAATAATAATATGGAGTGTTCAACTACTCTGCGTAGACTTAATTAAAAATGTAACACTACTCTTTGCAGCCTCATGAGATATGCATCAATGCATGGAGAGTGTCGTGGTGTCTTCTCTAACAACGACATCTATTGGCCAGTGCTAAACGAGTACGTACACATGGTTTGCACTTGAATTGAACAGCTAGTCCAAAGCTAAATATTTTATGTCGAGAATCTTGAATCTATAGACTTGAGCAAATTCTTAGGCATTGTACTGTATACAGGGAAACTCTCCCGTACCGACGACAAGGCGGACATTTCGCTCATTGATTCCTCTTTTCATAGCATTTGCTTTCACCGATTCACCTGTCCAATATCTAGAAATTACAGCACCATATCATTTTTCTATCTATAACTTTCCGCGTAACTAACGCCGCATCAATCAACCACACACGCCCCTCGATCGTTCCCGAGCAGCACGACGGCAACTCGAGCGACTCAGTGTTTCCAGGGCAGGCCCCTCCACTCCGCACCTCGGCAACCAGCGGCTTTCGTGACTGCCCGGCTCGTGTCCACTCGAGTCAGACAACTCTCCCACGTTGGCAACTGCGTCTTTCTTTTTTTTGAGAGCTTCTCTCCCTGATGAGGATATCTAGCCCTTACGCCTCGCTCGGTTCACGCCTTCACGCCGTCACCGTCGAAATGAGTAAGAGTTCCAGCGAGTTTGGGCCGCGTTGACGATCGCGCTCTCCTCCTCTCGAGCATGGGAACAACCGAGTCTACACCAACCACAGTCGGGGACGATACAGTCGAGCTCATGGGAACAATTGGATTCCCCGTCGGAGAACTCAGTGTAGGCCTGATCTGGCCGTGTTGACCACGGGCGTTTCCGGCATCGACAACCTTTTCAGTTGCATCGCGGCAATGACGGGTTGGTTCCTTGAGACGTTGGAGACGAAAATTGTTGTAGGCAGAGATGAATGATGTTACATATGCACAACGATTTTGTCTCCTAAGTTTTGTTGCAATAGTTTTCCGCTTTTGTTATGGTTTGAGTCTTATAATGTTGTAATCGTGCAAAAGATCCATTTCCATGCTCGTTCGAAACATTGGTTGCACAAGTGCACTTGTGTTATTGTAATCACGCTAAAGTTTATCTCAATAGTGCAATGGTTTTATTACAATACCTTTTTGATCTTGTTATGTGCATCAATCTAATTTGTTTCCACCAAATCATGGTGATCAAATTTATTTTCATGGTACAATAAGCTTGTTGCAACATATTGTCAATGCAACAGTTAAATTATGAGTTTGTTTCATAAAGATTCAAGATTTATTTGTTTAAGAATTAGATCTACGGCGTTTGTCACACGTAAATTTACTGCATATATTCCAACAAAACATTTTGGTCAGATATTTTCACAAACGCGTCGGATCCGGACGTCCGATCCTAGTTGCTCCCTCTATATATATGCCGCTGCTGAACTCCTCTGTATATGTGTGTAATTAAAGACTTCTTTTATGACATTGATCTGGTCAGCGCCGGCCGGTCATGTACCTATAGGAAGCCATATGGCCAGCTTAATTATTGTAACCAAACAATCTCAAATTAATTTACTGATTGTTGTAACCAAACAATCTCAAATTAATTTGCTGTAGCATGCATGCACTAGAGTTACTTCAGGCACAAACTCAACATGCATGCATGCATGGGTCTTTTGCAACGTCTGCGTATATGTTTGATCACATGTAGTTAACGCCAGTGCATATGCTCCACACTCCATGCTACTAGTTGCTAGCTACTAGTAGCTAGTACTACTAGTAGTCCTGTTAAGGCTATAATGGCATTCAGAATCTTGCACCTCGAGTTCACCACCGATCGGGATCATATATGCACCTTTGGGGTACCTATCCATGTACCCCAACAGGCAACAATGCAACAATAATGCATGATTTGCCGTACATTTTGCTATTCTGTTGACTAGCTTGTGTGCTAGTTCTTGATTACCCGGAACAATAAAAGGGGCCTGTTTGGATATCGAGAGCATTCTTAAGCAAAAGTGTGGAGGTATTACGTTCTGAAGCATTGTTTGAAAGCTGCGTCAAGAAATTGAAGTAGGTTGTGAGAAGACATATGTCCTAGGCTGGGTGGCAATTGCATAATAAACTACATGGCTTAAGTTTTTCAGTCTTATGTGGCTTGTCACCTTGTCAATGGTCTTTTAACGATAAGTTTGTAATAAATATTATGTGCATCTGGATGCAAGAGAGTTTTTTTTTCTTTCATCATATAGAAAAAGATAAACCCGTGGAACTGATATTTTTTTAGAACTCTTTCCTGGCACTGTTTGAACACTTTGGTTCACCGCTGACGAAACATATTTACCATAATGATTTAGTTTTTAACGCTCTTCAAACATTACCCATACTACGCCGTTTGGGCGGCATCCTATGCTAAACTCTTAGACAGATTAATTTGGTATACGGAGAGTACGACCTGCCTCTCGAAGGCTATATCACGATTAGATCCATCATCGATTCGTGTTTTAAATCTTATATAACATTATCATTTTAATTATAGCATATTTTTATTTTATATCTTAATAAATCTAATTTTACAGTGTCGTCATGTCTAAAATATAGTCAATACAGTCTAGATTCGATTATAACTTAATTAATAATTTATTTTTAATGACATCATGTATAAAAATAGATTAGCACAAGTTAATTATGGATTGGTTAATCATGAAAAGTGCAATGTTGATTGTAGAGACATAGAATATGCAAATCTCAAAGCACAAACTAACAGCAAATGGAAAGAGGTTCAATGTCCACCGAGGATAGAAAATCCACTCTTTGGCATATATGATCAAACTAGGAAACATCGGTGCAAAAGAAGCACGCACCTTGCAGTTGATACCACAACCAATTTAATCAGACTATTTATACGATTGCTAAAAAATCAAAGGTCTTTTCTTAGGGGCGCGAGAGTGAAAACATATCATGTCTTTATGAGTTTAATGATGTCTTTCATTGTATTTCTATTATATATTTTTAATTATTTTTAAATTATTAAATAACTGTACGACAGTTTATTTCTCTCTCTATTTTGTATATACAAGAAAAACACCACAAAAATCATAAAATTGAGCATATTTGGGAACCTTTCGGAGGGTGGATACTTCGTGCAAAAGGAGATAGCCAGCGGAGGTCACATAGGTGGGGTGGCAAGTCCAAGTGGTAGAGGGTGCCGCCCCCTCCTGTCACTGGGCCCACACGCCCTCGGCCGCGCCGCCTCTTTGTGTGCAGATCCATTTCATCCTTCATATAATCCCAGCAAAGTGTCATGAGCAGAGGAGTAACATAGCATCACAGAAATCAGCAACATTGAATTGGTTTGTATCTTGGTATTTTCTCATATTAAGAGTTTGTCGTTCTTGATGTTGTTCACAAATCTCATGATTTGTGAGTAGTTCCGGGGGTTTGTGGTAATAACTATGTAGCGTTCTCATAATTATTGTGATGGCTATTCATCTTCGACATCATCAATCTTATGTTTATGATTATCATCCATCTTCAACTAATTAATAATGTGTTTGAGATTAATTTTTTACATGCTATGTTTTTAATAGATTAATTTTGTGTGTGTCATGAATTGACAATGCATGACACTTAATGATAGATGAGTCGGAAGCACGAGGGATGGGGTAGAGCAACCAACTGTGTGAAATTTGTTAGCAAGTTGGTTATTATTGTTCCGACTTATGCCTTAATGTACGCCTAAATAGTGGTTGGACAAATAGGTAAATTGGTCTATCTATTGCTACTAACAGTAGACTCACATATTAATTCTCACAAATTCGTAATGGTATTTTATATGACATGTAATCCCTATTTTTTACATGAGTATTGGTACTTGTGATCCTACATATTTCATGCTTCAATTTTCATCATCAAAACACCTCTGTTTGCACTTTTAGAAATATGTAGCTTGCTGTTATTTATTTATTCCAAAAATAAAAATTACATCTTAGATAAAATAATTGCATGTTTAATTCCCTCATTACATTATTTGAGAAAGGTAGCCATGCATCTCAACTCTCATATTTGTATTGTGTTGTGTGGTTTCAGATTTGAAGCAAGTGATCCAATTGACACTTTGCTATGGATTCCACAATTAATCGTCGTCATTGAAAAATGCTACAATTAATTATCTCTATTTATATATTAATGGGATGTTGCTTCCCTATGGATTAGTAACAAGAGGAATTATGTAGTTAATGTGGTGTCATCTACTACTATGTGGTCGCTATGAATCTAAGAAATTTACATTTCCAAAAAAAAATCTTGGACTGGGATGCAGGTCAAGCTGTCCAGAATGCTCTTCAGGTGGAAACTACTGTGTCCGGAAGCGCAAGCATCAGAGCTTGTTGTATTGATTGGCAAGCTCGAAATGAAATCAAGAGAGATCCTAGACCTGGAATGGTACTCAAGAAAATGAAGATCATTCAGGGCGTGTTATCAACAAAATTCTGCCCCCCTACCGGCCGGCTTCAATGTGGAGCAATTCCTTGAGCAAGATCCTTCGGTTTGCTTAAACCTGGTGTAATCTAGTTTCTATGATGTTGTGGTAGTGTTAGTGTGATCGGTGGAGGATGAACTGTACGCCCACTTATGAGTGCTGAACTTTCCTGTCTGAGAACATCGTATGGTTACGTTTGCTTCAATTCAATGAAATGGAGCTGTTCATCTAAAAAAACAATTGTGATGGATCATCAATTGTCCATAGTTGTTTGCAGGACAGACAGATCGGGTCTTCGCCGACAGATGGTATGAAGCCAACCAAAGTGTCGTGGGGCGCAGCGTTTGGAAACAAACTTCCGGATAACATCGGCCAGAAGCAATCGGCCTGGACATCTAGACTTATAATCATACTTAGCATGTTCATCCGCTAGCTACTCTACGACATGCTAGCTCCATGCATGCCTCCATCTCCATGAACATAAGAAAACCTCGATCCCGATGCATTCCCGCTGGCATCGCACTGATCGACGACAAGTAGTGATCACGATCCTGCTGCGTGCCTTTACCAGAATATATAGAAGCGGCAAGCTCGATGATAATCCTTGCATGCGCCTCTGCATGACAGCGTGCAAGGCAAGAATGCCTCCCTGCCCCCTGATATATAGAGTATCTTTCTATGATAGCACTCTTGCACTCAAGACTCCTTGAATATCAGAAATAAATAATCACCACTTCGAACACGGCAAGAACACTTGTGCCCAAATCTCCATATGAGCTTCTTGACATTGTTTAGGCATTCGAGAGACCAAAGTTTATGTTTCTTAATTCGAATAGGAGATAATAAGTTTGTCTGCTTCAATTTCAAAAAGTATGATTGCTTCGTTTACTTCTAAAGTTCCACTCTGTGCTGCCCCGGTGTGATCGAGTAAGCAAAAGTCTGCATGCTTTAAATCATATACTGTAGGCGAGTACAATATGGATACCCGGGCCCTACTTGTTAGTTAGTTTAGTACAGGAGGAGTAAATCAATACACATGGTTGGAATCTTGGTTCAGCGAACTAGTAGTACCTCACCACCGGGGACCAGACAATCCATCTGCAGTATCCATTCATCACATTTTCCAAATCTAGGACCATGAAGCAGTGGACGCCCAGTGTGTGTTTCGCTGCAGACATGCATAAGCAGTCTGAGTGGACGCTGCAGACATGCATAAGCAGTCGAGTTTCTGATATGCTTAAATGTTGAGTAAACTACGTCGTCTTAGAAACACTCCTACGTACTAGTGCACTAGAACGCTCCTGCAATACATACGGTATAGAGGTCTCTTACTTTCCTTGGAACAAACAATTAATACTCACATATAGATTTTGACTGGAAGAGAGAGATAAAGAAATCATGAGAGGTAAGGAAGTGCATGCCCATGACCAAAAGGCAAACCACTGGTGCAGTGCAGGGATATGTAGAGGAGGAGGAGAATCCCTTTCCTCTCATGACTCTCAACTTTCCCATCACATCAATCAATCAGTGTACCAGTCCCTGCAAAAAAGTGGCACCCCACAGGTACACGAAAATATAGTGCTACTTTGTTCTGTGACCTCAGCTTTTTGGGCAGGCATTGGAATTTTGACCCACCAGTCCAGCAACTCCACATCCAAACAGAAAGTTTAAGGCTCTCAGGGAATGGATGCCGTCTTCAAAGCTAATTACTGGTTCGACATGATAATAGGCCAGAGATCAGACGGCACAATTACTATGGTATCTGCTGCAATTTAGGATGGTCGAAACGGATCTGCTCAATTAAAACTTGTATTCGAACGCCATCATCTACGACTTTTGCGGTTACCGAATTAATTTGGTAAAAAGAAGGGTAAACCGTTAAGAGTGGTGAGCTTTTGGTCGGCCAGCAAAATCTCGGATGTTATTTACAATCTTGGGGCCATTATTTTTTACTCAAGCTTGCAATGCATGCAGTAAATATAAGTAATATTTGGCAGATGAATCAAAACCACACACACAGACGCTCTTATTCTATGCCAAGAACTTGAGCCTCACACCTGGCCACGTACACTGCCAAGCGGAAAAAGGAAAGAACTGCATTTCTTGAGCAATTCTTCTATGGTGTGTCACATTTGGAACCACAGATTTTTAATGTAGCAACTTTTGGCACCAGTACGAACTATACTACTCTTTCCTTGACGTCGCAATTAGCATTGATTATTTGCGCTGCATGCAATCTAGCTAGCTATAAATATCGAAATCGATATCGTATTCACCATGTGATATGATAATATTCCTGCATATATGCATATGAAAGCTAACTGAATACAGTACGGGACCAGTATTGTTCGACTTCAAGTCTAAGGTAATTAACTCAGTGTCATGCGCTGTACCTAGCATACAATTTCCTCTACCAAAAAATCGAGACCCGAGATAATAATAGTCTCAAAAGTTTGAAGGCATATATGTACACGTAAGCACATACACCTTTTTAAATTGGAGTGAGCATGTGGTAATTAGTTTTTTTCTTCTTTTTGAAACGGATGTAGTACATAGTTACAGTGAGACTTTTGTTTGAAAAACACAACAGGGGGACACGTACTCCAGTATCGACGTGTGATGCTGGACTGAAGGATACGTACTACTCCAGCTAGCTATAAAACCGGCACAAGGCGACAGAAGAGCAAATTAACATAGTAGTACGTGATAGCTCAGATCTTCATCATGCATGCGTGGACGAAGATACTCCTATATATACATATATATATATATATATATATATATATATATATATATATATATAAATGCACGACAGGGAAGGGTACGTGCGTACACAACGCAATCAAAACTCGATCACAGAATCGATCGATATTATATACCGCTCGCTCTGATCGATCGAGATGGCAAAGCCGTGACAGAGATGGCACGTCACCCCGTCCATCCACCCACGTACACACACGTACGTACCGACGTGGCACGCTGCCGCACCAGCAATACGGAGACGCCTCTCCGGCCGAGCCATGTCGGCTCGCCAGCATGGCAATACGAGTGGTTACAAATCCTTGGAATTTGGAGTACGTTTGTACGTGGCTTAATTAGTCTAGAGAATGCATGTGGTTATACTACCCGTGTACGTAGCTCGAACCAGATATAATACTGCGAGTGTAGTACTGTACGTATGTATTTGTTTAGAACGTGGCCAACTGGTTACAATAATTACTAGCTAGAAATAACGTGACAGAGACCAATTATTCATGCTGGCACGTACGTACGACAAGTAGTGATCACCGGACTAAACAAATGCACGACGAATCACTAATATAATGGTCAGCTGTCCGCTTGTTTAATTGGTTGTTTGGTCTGCTCTGATGGCTGCCAGCTGCTGATCACATCGACCATGCCATTGCATGATTATACATCAAGAACACTCGGGTTTTTACCATTGCGTGGTTTTGTCTTGTTTCTTCCCAGTAGCGTGGGCTCAGAATAGTTTCGCCTATAAGGCTGGGCTGGATGTTATGGCCCATGAATGAATTGAACGAGCTCGGCCTACTTCTTATTGGAGTCCACACACCATGAACCTACCTTAGAGCATCCACATTAGCATATACAAACCATTCCCCATAGCTATATTCTAGCTAAAGTTGTAAAAACCGGTCTCTAGCAGCTTCTGCAAACCATTCCCCATCGCTATTGCTTCTGCATCTCGTCTCTGGCGTTCCCCAATTCTAGCAAACTCTTTTCGTTCTGTATCTGACCAACAGCCGCTGTGGGAGAACTCCGCGCCTCCGTCCCGCCATATTCCTCGCCTCCCGTCCGCGCTACTCCACTCCGCAGCCCCCTCCCTCCCCTGCAGGCCACCATCCTCGCTCGGAAGCTCGGCCCGCCACCGACCCTGTTGAGCAAGTCGTCGGCATGGTCCCGTCGGCGCAGATCTAGCCGGTTCCCGTCCACGGCGACGGAGCCGAGGCCGAAGCACACATCCCCGTGCATCCCCTCGTCCCCACCGGCCGGACCGATGGCACGGGTGCTTCGGTGCCGTCGGGATCCACTTCGCCCCGAGTCGGTTCCGTCGGAATCCCCTCCTGTCGCCTCCGTCATCTTCTCCCTCAAGCAGATCTGCTGGTGCCCTCTTCGAACCGCCTGCTGCTGGTCCGGGTGGAGCTGACGCTGGTGTTCTTCTCCGTCAGGTCGATCTGCTGCTGCTGTTCCAGTTCCCTTCTCCGACGACCTACTGTTGGTCCGGGTGGAGCTGATGCTGGTGTTCTTCCGTGTCCTCTCCTCCGACGGGTAGAGTAGGTGGTGATGCTGCTCCGAGTCGTCTCCTCCGATAGGCTAGCACTGGTGCTGCTGTTTCTGCCTCCTCCAGTGCCGGTTTCTACTCGCGCCACTGCAAGGTAAACTCCCATATCAACCCATTCCTAACGAATGAAAGACGCCGCTTCAAGACCAGCTGCATGCACCACACATCTAAGCCTCCTACTGTTTTTCTCTTGGCATGATTGAGATGGCCCTGTCGATGTGGAACATCTCGGTCAAGTCGAGAGTAGGCTTGCTGTTCTACCAAAAAATGAAGAGAGAAACAAAACCAAGCAAAATAGAACAGAGAAAAACTGCAAGTACGAAAAGTAGTTAAACTCCGATTATGGCATTGCTTTGATAACCAGAAATGCAAATCTTCAGTGCAAGAACAATTGATATGAGTAGGTTGTTTAATTTTCTAGTAGTAAAATATAGGTATTATTTCAGTTGTTTGATCTTGTCAAAGTGCAGTGCAGTCAACAATTCCATATGTTAGCTATTTTGACAGGAAATCTTGTCGCACCCTATTACCAATATTGTTCCTGACACTCTTGCTTATTGTCTGTTTAAACTTCTTGTACTGCTATGGAGTGTATTCTGATTCAATAGATTGTGACGTCAATGTTCTGAGTGCTCAGTTGGTATTTGAAAATATGGTAACCATGTATGTGAAACTAATTGCAATGTTCCAGATTTGCAAATGTAGCCCATAATCTCTTCTGATAATAAGCAATGACCTGGGATACTTCGGCATGTCACCAAATGCATTATAATCATAGCAGCATGGACAACCATCCTAATAGAGAGCTAGCAGAATGGTGTTGGACAGTGAAACAAATAGAGAGTATAGCGTGTGACATTAAGCAGTTAGTGGATGATAATCTCCTTCCAGATTCTTGTGCGTACGGTGCTGAAATTAATACGGTACTCCTTCAAATTGAGAATTTTGCTGTTGACCTTAACCAGGTTTCCATACATTCGAACGAGTTGCTCGAAGAACAAAAGGTTGCAAAGCTAGATCGTGTGGTCGAGGAGAACGAGAAGTGCGTAGACCTGGAGGATCTTCGAGCAATCGACTACGAGTCAGATTACAGCGGTAGACTCCTGGACTACGAGTATCTTGAGGAGGAGAGCTTGTATTCCGACTAGTACTTAGGATAACTAGTTTGCGTACTACGTAATATTTATGTTCTTATTTCATATATGTATGTGTTGACTTTAAAGAACTACGTGATGTATGGAATTTAATGTAATATACTTATGTTCCTGGTTTCCTTGAATTGTTCTATGCATGTACTGTTTTAACTTTCTTATAGTCTTGTTCACAGAATAGATATTATGGAATCTTATTACGTAAACTTGCTTAGTGGGGAGACCGAGGTGGGCAATTGGCAAGAGAACCTAGAGAGTAACTAAAATGAGAAACAAGAGTGCCCAATTGAGGAGGTCCTTCCGTCCAATAAGTCAATTAGCAAGAGGTCCAAAAACTTTAGTGAGATGGAAGACACTGTGTTGGTATCAGCTTGGTTGAATGTCAGCTTGGATGCAGCAAAGGGTAACGAACAAACTCGTTCAACATATTGGAGAAGAATTCATTCGTACTTCCATGAGAACAAAGACTTCGAGTCAGACCGTACTCAAAATTCACTCTTGCACCGCTGGTCCACCATTCAAGAGCATGTTAACAAGTTTTGTGGCTGTCATGATCGCATTGAGAGAAGGAGGCAAAATGGGATCACGGAGAAAGATAAGGTACATTCTTCAATTCGTACTTGCCTTTGAGTATGTTCTTGTGAAATGTGTTTTGAATTGGAAATATTGAATACTACAGATTGTTCATGCTTGTGCACTATACAAGGAGGAAGAGCGCAAATCTTTTCAATTCCTCCACTGTTGGAATGTGTTGCATCACCACCCAAAGTGGACAGACAAGTTATCCCAAAAGAAACAAAAGGTGAGCATCTCCTCTACTCCAACAACAAGTAGCCCTGCCAATAGTTTTGTATGTCCTGACGACAGTCAAGGAGAGGCTCCAAGTTAACAAGATGTCTCTTTGAAGAGGCATATTGGGAAGAAAGCGGCAAAAGCTAGGATGAGGCTGTTGGAAATATGCCCTAGAGGCAATAATAAAGTTGTTATTATTCTATTTTCATGTTCATGATTAAGTTTATGTTCTATGCTAAAATTGCATTGGTTCTTGAATATGAGATTCAGAGGAAAACCTAATCGCATGTGTGGAATAATAAACACCATTCAGATCCCTAGTTAGGCCTCTGGACTAGCTCATGTATTGTTGATGATCTTGTTTTCCTGATCATAGGCATTGTTAATGTAACAAGGATGCCGGCAATAATGGGAACACATTGTTAGGGTAACAATGGTGTTGGATAGACCCCTTATGAGATACTGCGAGATCACTTCGTCAATATGTTGTCAGTATCTTCTCATGATGTGTTAACGTTCACTTGCGTCCTTAGACCATGAGAATATCATAGACCCGGATACCGGATGGTTGCTTTGGGGTCATCAATCGTTACGCCGTAACTGGGTAATTATAAAGGTGACTTCCAGGTATACCAGAAAGTATATCGTGGTTCTAGATATGTCAAGACTGGGATTTGCCCATCCGGCGATGGAGAGATACACTCTGGGCCCACTCGGTATTACGGTGTCCAGCATCGCCTGGCCAGGTATTGTGACTAAAAGGTTAGTCACGGGGATACCGGAATACGGAAACGAGAAAAGAGTACAAACCGGTAACGAGGATAACTAGGTATGGTGATCAAGGAGTTGATCACAGGGATACCGTCAAAGTCTCGCCTCGGGTTGTGTAATGTATCGTGAGGCAAAAGGAATTGTATGCGACAATACAAGGTTTGCTCGATAAAGATCTTCGATGATATGTGGGAGTCGTTATGGGTGTCCAGATCCCGCTGACGATTATTGACCGGAATGTATTCCGGACATGTCCACATATACTCGAACCTATAGGGTCACACGCTTAACGTTTTAGCGACATTTAGGAATGCTATGATTTATGGAGAACGAGAGAGAAGGGTTCCGAAAGTGTTTCGGATGATCTCGAAAGTGTTCCGGGAGGTCCCGGATGGTTCCGGTGATGTCCGGAAGTGTTCCGGAAAGTATTGGAAGGTTCTAGAAGGTTCTGGAAGGTTCTGGAAGGTTCTAGAAATTCTAGAAGGTTCTGGAAGGTTCTAGAAATTCTAGAAGGTTCTGGAAGGTTCTAGAAATTCTAGAAGGTTCTAGTGGAGTTGGACTCCAACTCCAACAGGGTGTCCCTGCTGAAGTAGGACTCCACCTGCCTAGGGAGAGCTGCCCCAACCCCTATAAATAGAGGGGCAGGGCACCTCAAAGGGTATCCCAAGCAGCCCCAGAGGCAGCCCTAGTCCCTTGGACTAAACCCTAGGCCGGCCATCTCTAGATTGGCCACAGCCTTCTTTTTCTCTCTCTTCTAGATTGGATCTAGTACAGCTGCCGGCGCGCTGCTGATTCTCCTTCTCGTAGATCCCCGCTGTTCTTGTGTGCTGGTCCACACATTACCGCGGTGTCGCTGATCCGGTACGCGTGGATACCTCGGAGACGTCGTATACTTCGGCGTTTGATCGGGCGAACTATTCACGAGGAGATCGCTCTCGCGGCTGGGAGGTATAACCTAGCTGCGGGAGTCTGCGGACTTCATCGACATCGGTCAACTTCTCCGCTGCATTGACGTGATCGTCGAAGGTATGATATCGTTATCTACACCTCGATAGTGTTTCTTGGTTTGGTTCGTGCGCGGAAAAATTTTGTTTTGCGTAGCGCGTTCCCCAACAGTGGTATCAGAGCGGTTCTATGCGTAGTTGTAGGTACGACTAGAGCATATGTGATATGCGGCATTGCACATATGATGTGCGGGGTGTTAGATGAGATCTACCACCAGATTTTCTTGTTGTTTCCCTCTCATTGCAAAATTTTGATCTCGGCGGCATCGTGAAATTTTCAGAGGTCCGGCGAACCTTACGATCTTCGGATCGAGACATGCTAAGGATGACTTTGGTTTCACTTTAGTTGAGAAAGATAAATTTGCAATGAGCGGGCTTGTAGATGTGATCTACACGGGGGTCATGCGTATGACGAAGTTTAGTATGGGGTTCGAGATTTCCGAGTCTCCAATTCCAGACACCCCGACAGTTAAATAACTGCAAGAGCAATCATGCTTATGGTAACGTAGGTAGCAAACGGTTTGCAACGTAACCATAAAGCCACGTATTGTAGCATAAACGTTAGATGCGTCTAACTTGTTTTTGCAGGGTATGCATGTGATGTGGTATAGCCTATGCGATGCAATGTGATTGTATGAGATGCAAAGTGTTTGTAATTTTAATTTTGTCATGACCTGCGTGTCATGAGTACGGCAATCGGCAGGAGCCAATACGATTGTCATTATTTATTATATTGACCTACGCGTCAACTAGAAAGCCATGTAATGCATTTATTTTATTAGCTATGTGATAGCAAATAGTTGTAATTGCAAGGACATGGTGGTGACAATCTTACATCGATGGACCTCGACGCTACGTCGTACGCGAAGAAGGAGTTCTCTGCCAAAAGATGTTGAAGAAGTCTTCTTCAACAAAAGGGGCTATACCATATCACAATAATTTAATTGCATGTGATGTTAATCCCTTTTATGCACCTTGTTTGATGCGTGGTAGACGTTGTTAAATAGGGTGATCCCTCACACAAATATCAAAGTAGTTAGTGTTCTTCCAAGTGTAGCACCGTCTGGAGTATTTGCCATTCTGAGGTGCGCCATGTCACATGGGTACGATAGGTTTGACATATATGAGGCGGGCGCGAACCGTTCGCGCAGCAGAGCACTCGGTTGTCTTGACGAGCTTTGCAAGATCGTCTTGGGCTCGGAACACACCCATCGAAAGATGAACAAGAGTCATATGGGATATGATTGGCATGTTGACCTACCGGTCTCGTTATTCCATCATCAGTGATGTCACATCAATGGTGGAGTAAGTGAGTCGTGGATCTTGAATCACTAATAATCAATTATGAGGGATATTGGTTTTAGTGGGAGCTTACTCTAATTAAGTGTTAATTTGAGTTGCTTTAATCATGAACAATGTCTAAAGTGTATTTGTTTTTAAGTTGTAGATCTATGGCACCCGTAACCACCTTTCCACTATGCGCGTTGCTTGAGAAAGAAAAACTGAATTCATCTGGGAACAACTTTACGGACTGGTACCGTAATGTGAGGATTGTCCTCAAGAGTGCCAAGAAGGACTATGTCCTATCGCAAACTCTCGGTGAACTCCCCGCTAACGCTACGGATGATGAGACTCGTATCTATCAATCTAAGAGCGATGATTCCATTGCAGTACAGTGTATCATGCTTGCCTCCATGGAACCTGATCTTCAAAAGCGTTTTGAGAATTGGGCTGCTTATGAGTTAATCCAGGAGCTGAAAGCTTTGTTTCAGAAGCAAGCAAGGACTGAAAGATATGAGATATCCAAAGCCTTGTTTGAATGCAAGATGGCTGAGGGCAGCTCAGTGAGTCAGCACGTACTTAGATTGTCTGGGTACGCGAAAGGTTGGATGCGCTAGGTTTTCCAATCTCCCAAGAGTTGGGCACTGATCTTGTTCTTGCTTCCCTCCCTCCGAGCTATAGTAGCTTCATCATGAACTACAACATGAATGGGATGGAAAGGAGTATGGGTGAATTATTCACTATGCTTAAAACTGCTGAGAGTGGAATCCAGAAGGACGCCAATCATGTGATGATGGTGAATAAAACAACCAACTTCAAGAAGAAGGGCAAGTCTAAGAAAAAGGGCAAATCCAAGGGTGCTAGTATGACTGACACGCCTAAGAAGTCCAAGACTGGCGCCACTTCTGATGTTGAGTGCTTCTTCTGTAAAGAGAAGGGACACTGGAAGAGGAACTGCAAGAAATATCTGGCAGAAAAGAAGAAGTCTGGAAAGTCCAGCTCAGGTATGAGTGTCATACATGTTATTGATGTATTCCTTGCTGGTCCGCAATGTAATTCTTGGGTATTGGATACTGGATCGGTTGCTCATATTTGCAACTCGATGCAGGAACTACAGAGGCCTAAGCGACTGGCAAAGGATGAGGTGACGATGCGCGTCGGGAACGGAGTAAAAGTTGCTGTGCTCGCCGTCGGTGTCCTACCTCTACATTTATCTTCAGGATTTATATTAGAGCTTAGTAATTGTTACTATGTTCCGGCCTTGAGCAAAAACATTATTTCTGGATCATGTTTGTTGCAAGACGGTTATTCGTTTAAGTCTGAGAACAATGGTTGTTCGATTTATATGGATAATATGTTTTATGGCCATGCTCCCGTTGTGAATGGGTTATTTATTATGAATCTTGATGGTAATACACACATCCATAACACTGACGCTAAACGTCGCAAGATAATCGATTCGAATTCCACTTATTTGTGGCACTGCCGTTTGGGTCATATTGGAAAGAAGCGCATGAAGAAACTCCATTGTGATGGACTTTTGGAGTCATTTGATTATGAATCATTTGACACTTGCGAGCCTTGTCTAATGGGTAAAATGACTAAAACGCCGTTCACATGCCACGTAGAACGGGCGACTGATTTATTGGAGATCATACATACGGATGTATGTGGTCCAATGAGTATAGCTGCACGCGGTGGATTCCTCTACTTCATTACCTTCACGGATGATTTGAGTAGATATGGGTATATCTATTTGATGAGACATAAGTCTGAAACCTTTGAAAAGTTCAAAGAATTTCAGCATGAAGTAGAAAATCATCGTAATAAGAAAATCAAGTTTCTGCGATCAGATCGCGGAGGGGAGTATTTGAGTTACGAGTTTAGCGAACATCTGAAGAGCTACGGAATTGTTCCACAGCTTACGCCTCCCGGAACGCCACAGAGGAATGGAGTGTCCGAGAGACGTAATCGAACCTTGTTGGACATGGTAAGATCGATGATGTCATTAACTGAACTGCCATTGTCTTTTTGGGGTTATGCTTTAGAGACTGTCGCTTTTACACTAATAGAGCACCATCTAAATCCGTTGAAACGACACCATATGAGATATGGCATGGGAAGAAACCCAACTTGTCTTTTCTTAAAATTTGGGGATGCGATGCATATGTAAAGCGTTTACAACCAAATAAGCTCGATCCCAAATCGGATAAATGCTTCTTTGTTGGTTATCCCAAAGGAACTGTTGGGTATTCCTTCTATCACCGCACCGAAGGCAAAGTGTTTGTCGCAAAGAACGGTGTGTTTTCTCGAGAAAGAGTTTCTTGCGAAAGGGGTGAGTGGGAGGATAGTGCAACTCGACGAGATTGGTGAATCTTCGTTATTAGGTCAAAGTGATGCAACGCCGGAAGTGGTTCCGGAGTTTCCCACAATGACTGATACGGAAGCCCCTACATGTGATGTAGAGACTTCAGTCGAGCCAGCAGCTGAACCACGAAGGTCTGGTAGGATTCGCACGAAACCACAGTGGTTTTCGGACGAGGTATTGTTGTTAGACAACGATAAGCCTGCGACCTATACGGAAGCAATGATGGGCCCTGACTCCGTTAAATGGCTAGACGCCATGAAATCCGAGATAGAATCCATGTACGAGAACCAAGTTTGGAGCTTGGTGGACCCTCCTGAAGGCGTGAGGCCTATCGAATGTAAATGGATCTATAAAAAGAAAACAGACGCGGATGGGAATGTATATATCTATAAAGCTCGACTTGTCGCAAAGGGTTTCCGACAAGTTCAAGGAGTTGACTACGACGAGACATTCTCTCCCGTAGCGATGCTTAAGTCTGTTCGGATTCTTCTAGCGATTGCTGCATATTTCGATTACGAGATATGGCAAATGGATGTCAAAACAGCGTTCCTGAATGGGAAGCTAACCGAGGACGTGTATATGATACAGCCCGAGGGTTTTGTCAATCCAAAGGATGCTGGAAAGGTATGCAAACTTCAGAGATCCATCTATGGACTGAAGCAAGCATCACGGAGTTGGAATCTTCGCTTTGATGAAGTGGTCAAAGGGTTTGGCTTCATCAGGAACTGCGAAGAGGCTTGTGTTTACAAGAAAGTAAGTGGGAGCGCAATAGCATTTCTAATACTCTATGTGGATGACATATTGTTGATTGGGAATGATGTATCTTTTCTTGACAATATTAAGACTTTGTTGAAAAATAGTTTTTCAATGAAAGACTTAGGCGAGGCAGCATACATATTAGGTATAAAGATCTATAGAGATAGATCAAAGCGCCTAATAGGGCTAAGCCAGAGTACATATATAGATAAAGTACTGAAGAGGTTCAGTATGGAAAACGCCAAGAAGGGGTTCTTGCCGATGTCGCATGGGAAAAGTTTGAGCAAGAATCAGTGTCCTTCGACAACTGATGAGCGAGAACGCATGAATAAGATTCCATATGCATCCGTGATTGGATCAATCATGTACGTCATGATATGTACACGACCAGTTGTGTCCTATGCTCTAAGTGTTATGAGCAGATACCAGAGTGATCCAGGTCATGATCATTGGACAGCAGTGAAAAATATCCTAAGTACCTGAAGAGGACTAAGGACATGTTTCTCGTATACGGTGGTGACGAAGAGCTCGTTATAAAGGGTTACACCGACGCTAGCTTTGTCACAGATCCGGACGATTTTTGATCTCAGTCAGGCTTTGTGTATACACTGAACGGTGGCGCAATGAGCTGGAAGAGTTCCAAGCAGGACACTGTGGCGGATTCTACAAAAGGGGCTGAGTATATCACTGCTTCGGAAGCGGCAAAGGAGGGCGTTTGGATAAGAAGTTCGTCACCGAGCTTGGTGTGGTTCTGAGCGCGCTGGATCCTATGGAGCTCTATTGTGACAACAGTGGCGCCATAGCTCAGGCCAAGGAGCCAAGATGATGCGGACATCACCTCCATCAAGGATGACAAGAGCCCAAATCCACCCTTGCAACCTATTGGACCAATGACAAGGGCTCGAGCCAAGGCTATACAACATGAGGTGACTCTATTCCTTGACACATCCCCGCTTGACTTGAGTATGAATGGTATGCTACCTAATGCTTTGATTCTTTGCTTGATAAGGTATGAGGGAGCAACCAATTGGAAGACCCAACTGACGAGCAACGGGACTGAGGGAGAAACACCAAGCATCAAGTCCCCAAGCCCCCGACTGAACCCCAGCCGGTTCGCCGCTTTGGAACCCCCGGATGTGCACTAGAAGCGGCGACCCAGACTGTCCGGCCGAGGCCTGGACCCTCCGGATCAGAGCCGGACCTCAACCCGGACACTCCGGCTAAGGGTCCGGATCCTCTCTGGAAAGGCCGGACCTCAACCCGGACTATCCGGCAGAGGGTCCGGATCTTCTCTGGAAAACCCAGAGGCCAGCCCGGATACTCCGGCTGAGGGTCCGGATCTTCTCTGGAAAAACCCGGAGTTCAGCCCGGAGGACAGCCCGGACACTCCGGCCACCCGGACAGTCCGGCCCCAATCCGGACAGTCCGGATCTGCCTGCGCGCAGGAAAACGGGCCACGGCCCATGTAATTCCTTAAGTGAGGGGGTTAGACTATAAATACCCGTACCCCTCTCTAATTAGGGTTTAGACTGATTGTTAAGACTAAAAGTGAGCTTTGCTCCTAATATAGGGTTCATCCCTCTAGGTTTGGGAGTTCCACTTTAGGCCTTTCTTTCTTTTGGATTGAACGGATCGGCGCTTGCCTCCGAGTGGTAAACATGGCATTCAATTGAGAGCTCGGTTGATTTGGTTCCTAGTTCCCCAAAGGCTTTCTCGTTGGAGTTTGTTGTTGGGGTGGGTTTCCATCTAGGTTAGCTAGTTATCCTTGTCCAAATTGTGAAGATCGGGAGCCCTCCGTATCAACTTGGTATCAGAGCTCAAGGTTTCCACGATTTGGATTGTATCCCTTCTTCTTCTACCCCCAATTTCTAGCTTTCTTTTGATTTTTCTTACCTATTTTGAAAAACCCAGAAAAAGAGCCCGATTTGAAATCTTGATGCAATTTGGAGTCTTGAGTGAGCTTTGGTTGGTTTTGATCCGTTAGATCTTTGCTATACTTGTTTATCTAACCTCCCTTTGCGTTGCTTAAGCCAATTTGGTTGTTTGCCCTTTCGATTTGGTGATTTTCGGGCAGCCAGATTTCAGATCTGCTTCTCTGTTCCCCACTCGGACAGTCCAGATTCCAGCCGGACAGTCCGGGCGGCCGGACCCTCCGGTTTTAACCTGGACAGTCCGGATTTGCCAGAAACAGGGCGTAACACTTCACCATTTGGGGCATAACTTCCACATCCGGAGTCCGTTTTCGGCGATCTAGGACTCGTTGGAAAGCTGGTGACGAGCTCTAGATCATCATCACCACCACACACTTCTACAAGCAAGGTAAAAACTCCGGCAAGTCCATCTTCCTTGCATTCTCTTTGTGAGCCAACATTTTCCATTTGCGAATACTTTGAACCTATAAAGACTAGCTCATTGATGATTGCCTGGGCTTTGTGCACTTGATACTACCTAGAGTACCCCGAACAAAATTGTAAGCGCTAGTTGGTCTTGTAGGTCTTGGCACAAAGAAAGAAAAGGAAAGAAAAAGTCAAAAAAAAAGATCAAAAGAAACCAAAAGACAAAAAAAAAGAGAAGAAAGAAAGTGCCTATCTTTTGTAGGAAAGCGCAAAAACTCGAAATGCTCAAAATAGGCAAGTGGTACAAGTGTGCAAATCTGTAGCCCTACAAACTTTGCAATCGAGCTAGCGTCTTTCTTTGTATTTGTGCAACACGAGCTTATAGCCTTCGCTAGGAACATTTTGTACTAGCTCACTTCTTTGGTTGCACAAATCCCATTATCTTTGCACGTGAGTTGTCTTGTGCTTCGCTTATATCCTTGAGATCAACTCTTATTGCATTGTTTCATTGTGGATTACTACTAATCATTGCAAAATCTCATTATTCCACTTTGCTTAGTATTTTGTGCTAATCCTTCCGAGATCCACTAAAAGCTTTGTTGAGTTAGTGCTTTGGGACTTGGAACTTCTTCAACCCACTCTTGAGGAACACTTTTACCCTCCGAGGGCCTCCAAACCTTTGATCCAAGGAGGCAAGGACTTTGGTGGTAAGTGAGGTGAGAGATTTCCAAATTTCCACATATTTCACTACCTTGTTGCATTGCTAACCATGTCTAGGGAAGGATCACACGGAGCGAGTGGCAATGAAGACTGTGTGACTCAAGGGCAACATTTGGCCCTCCAACGGAGCCTCCATGACACTGTGGACAATTTGAGGCATGATATGACCCGGCAGATGAAATCTATGAAGACAAGCATTGTGCAGGAAGTTGTGCAAGCACTTCGAGGCCAAATTCCAAAAGCAGAGATTGATGAAGAGGACCCTCTTGATGAGACTGATGCCGAGATGGCAGCACGACGTGCCCAAGCACAAAGAACAGCTAGACACCCGAACATCCCTTCCTCCATCAGGAATCCGAGACCCAACCTATGGGCCACACAATCATGGTCGGGCAAGGAGCCACCAAGGACGTGATGGGCATGAGGGAAGTGCATCAGAAGGAGGATCAAGCTTTCATCAACCTAATGACCGAAGACATCAAAGATACCCGGATAGAGACCCAGGGTTCAGAAGGCGTAATTATCATGATGAGGATACAGAACACCGGCAGAGGGGTCCACCAGGGGATGGGGAAGAAAAGTTTGGCAAGCTTAAGTTCACAATGCCCAAGTTCTCCGGTGATGCAATGGATCCCGAAGAATACCTCACATGGGAGCTCAAGGTGAACAAGGTCTTCCGGATGCACAATTACTCCGAAGAGAAGAAAGTTGCTATGGCCTCACTTGAGTTCGATGGGTATGCACTTATTTGGTGGGAACAAGTGCAAAATCAGCGAGGCGAGCATGGAGAGCTGCCTGTCATGTCTTGGACTGAGATGAAGAGGGAAATGCGGGCTCGCTTTGTGCCCAAGTACTACAAGTGAGATCTCTTCAAGAAACTCCAAGACCTCAAGCAAGGCAGTCGGTCAGTTGAAGAATACTTCAAGGAAATGGAAACCGCTTTGATTCGAGCTAATGTCCAAGAGACCGAAGAGCAGACTATGGCCCGTTTCTTGGCCGGGTTGAACCATCCAATCAAGTGCATCGCCGACTACCAACCCTACAACACAGTTGTGGAGTTAGTGCATCAAGCTATCAAGGCCGAGCGCCAAGTGCAAGAAGATGCTCGCTACTCCAAGTCGTCAACAGATGCAGCACGTCCCACTCCTTACGCCTCATGTGCCACGGTAGTTGTTCCTCGCCCCACTCTGAGTGCAAAGTTTGCTCCAAGACCAACAACCACTAGGACAGAAGGTCAAGTGGGAGGTGGAAGTACAAGTGTGCGCCAATGGTCAAACACAAGCCGTCCTACCACCTCATCTTCAAAGGATGCACCAGCTCGAAGCAATGTTTCGTCAATGGCTTCAACGGGCAAGACCCGTGACATTGTATGCTTTAAGTGTCAAGGACGTGGCCATATGCAAAGAGAGTGCCCCAATGCACGTGTTATGTTGATCACTGAAGAAGGCGAATATGAGTCGGCAAGCGAAGGCGAGATTGATGCTATCCATGAGGTAGCAAGGCTTGAGCAAGAGGGAGAGTATGAAGATGGTCAAGAGCGAATCTATTGCGAGACCGAGTCGGGACCATCACTCGTCGTCACCAAGAAGATCCTCACCGTCCAACTTCAAGATGAACCCGAGCAACGATGCAATCTCTTCCAAACCAAGGCCGCAATCGACGGCAAAACCATCAAAGTGATAATCGATGGCGGGAGTTGTCACAACTTGGCGAGTCAAGAATTATGCTCCAAGCTCAATTTGAAGTACCAGAAGCACCCTCACCCTTACCATGTGCAATGGTTGAGCGATAGTGGCACTGTCAAGATAAAACACATGGTGCAAGTTGCCTTCAAGATTGGAGCCTACCAAGACACCGTGGAGTGTGATGTGGTGCCAATGACGTATGCCACCTCCTCTTGGGCGGCCCATGGCAATATGATCGATCGGCGCACCACGACGGGCACACCAATGAGTATATCTTCCGGTGGCAACACAAGGAGTTTGTGCTGCGACCTATGACACCAAGCCAAATCATCGCCGACAATGCTCAGAAGTTGGCAAGGCTTCAAGAAGAGAAGAAGGGGAGTGAGCGAGAGAGCACTACCTTGAGTGATTTCCACCATTCGGTGAGCGAGAGCCACAAGCCCAAAATGAGAGAAAAGAGCAAGGAAGAGAGTAGAGGCTTAGTGATGCTAGCCACCAAATCTGAGATGAGAGGAGTGAGGAATGACCCACCTACGCTACACTTTGTACTTGTGTACAAGGATGTGGTTGCTTTGACTAATGACTCACCCCCACTTCCTCTAGCTATGTCTCGTGTTTTGCAGGAGTTCAAGGACGTCTTTCCCGATGAGATCCCGGCGGGGCTTCCACCCATCCGAGGCATCGAGCACCGCATCGACCTCATTCCGGGAGCGCCTCTTCCCAACCGGCCACCTTATCGCGCCAACCCCAAGGAGACCAAGGAAATTCAACATCAAGTACAGGAGCTACTTGACAAGGGGTATGTTCGCGAAAGCTTAAGTCCTTGTGCCGTTCCCGTTATTCTTGTCCCTAAAAAGGACGGATCTTGGCGCATGTGTGTTGATTGCCGAGCCATCAATAATATCATTGTGCGTTACCGCCATCCTATTCCTCGTTTAGATGACATGCTTGATGAGCTTAGTGGTGCAACCATTTTCTCTAAAATTGATCTGAAGAGTGGCTATCACCAAATAAGAATGAATGAAGGAGATGAATGGAAAACTGCTTTTAAAACCAAATTTGGCTTATATGAGTGGCTTGTCATGCCTTTTGGTTTATCTAATGCTCCTAGCACTTTTATGCGCCTAATGAATCATGTCTTGCGCCAATTCATCGGAAAATTTGTGGTAGTCTACTTCGATGACATTCTCATATATAGTAGAACGTTGCATGATCATGTTGCTCACATTAAGCAAGTTCTACTAGTGCTAAGGAATGAACGTTTATTTGCTAATCTTGAGAAATGCACCTTTTGTACGGAGAAGCTTGTGTTCTTAGGCTTTGTTATCTCTACTCATGGCATAGAGGTAGATGAATCTAAATTGAAGCAATTAAAAATTGGCCTACCCCTATCAACGTGAGTCAAGTGCATAGCTTTCATGGCCTAGCAAGTTTCTACCGTCGCTTTGTCAAAGAATTTAGTGCTATTGCCTCTCCTTTGAATGAATTAACTAGAAAGAATGTTCCTTTTGTGTGGGGGCAATCTCAAGAGAATGCTTTTCAAGAGTTAAAGAAACGCTTAACCGAGGCACCCTTGCTTGCTTTACCGGATTTCACTAAAACCTTTGAAGTTGAATGTGATGCTAGTGGAATCGGTATAGGGGGTGTACTCATGCAAGAAGGCAAACCGGTCGCTTACTTTAGTGAGAAATTGAATGGAGCTCAACTTAATTACCCGATTTATGACAAGGATTGTATGCTTTGGTTCGTGTCCTAGAAGTTTGGCAACACTATCTTTGGCCAAAAGAATCTGTTATCCATTCCGATCATGAATCCTTGAAATACCTTAAGGGCCAAGCTAAATTGAACCGAGGACATGCAAAATGGGTTGAATTTATTGAAACTTTTCCCTACGTAGTCAAATACAAAAAGGGTAAAGAAAATGTTGTGGCGGACGCTCTTTCCCGCAAAATGACCCTCTTGAATCAACTCGAAGTTAAAGTTTTGGGTTTAGAGTGCTTGAAAGATTTATATGTTAATGACCCTAAATTTGCTTCCCCTTTTGCTAATTGTAGAGAAGGAAAGGGTTGGGACAAATATCATATGCATGAGGGCTTTCTATTTCGAGCTAACAAACTATGCATTCCCGAGTCGTCCGTGCGTTTGCTACTTTTGCAGGAATCTCACGGCGGCGGCTTGATGGGACATTTCGGGTGGGACAAGACCTACATGATGCTGTCCAACCACTATTATTGGGCGAAAATGTGAAGAGATGTGGAGAGATTCGTCCAACGATGCGTCACATGCCACAAAGCTAAGTCAAAGCTAAACCCTCATGGTCTTTATACTCCACGTCCTGTTCCTAGTGCCCCTTGGGAGGATATTAGCATGGACTTTGTTTTAGGGTTACCTAGGACCAAAATGGGGAGGGACTCGGTCTTTGTGGTTGTGGATAGATTCTCAAAAATGGCACATTTTGTTCCTTGCCACAAGACCGACGATGCTTCACATGTTGCTAATTTGTTTTTCAGGGAAATTGTGAGGCTTCACGGTGTGCCCAAGACCATCGTCTCCGACCGCGACGTCAAGTTCCTCAGCTATTTTTGGAAGACATTGTGGGCCAAGTTGGGAGTCAAGCTTCTCTTCTCTACAACTTGCCACCCACAAACCGATGGGCAAACCGAGGTTGTCAACCACACCTTGTCAACTCTCCTCCGCACCATGATCAAGAAGAACTGGAAGGAGTGGGAAGAGTGCATTCCCCATGTGGAGTTCGCCTACAATCGAGCGGTCCATTCTACTACAAGCATGAGCCCATTCGAAGTGGTGTATGGCTTCAACCCCTCTACACCACTCGGTCTTCTTCCACTACCACTACACGAGCGCGTCAACATGGATGCTTCCAAGCGAGCCGCTTTCATCAGAAGACTCCATGAGACAACAAGAGCTACAATCGAGCAACAAGTGCTTCGACACGCCAACAAGGTCAACAAGAGCAAGAAGAAGATGGTGTTTGACCCCGGTGATCTTGTGTGGGTTCACCTCCGCAAGGAGCGTTTTCCCGAAGAACGCAAGTCCAAGCTCATGCCCCGCGGCGATGGACCCTTCCACGTGCTTCAACGCATCGGCGACAACGCCTACAAGATTGACCTTCCACCGGACAAGTACTCGGTGAGCAACACCTTCAACATCGCGAATCTTTCACCCTTTCATGGCTACAACGAGTTGGAGTCGAGGTCGACTCCTTTTCAAGAAGGAGGGAATGATGCGGACATCACCTCCATCAAGGATGACAAGAGCCCAAATCCACCCTTGCAACCTATTGGACCAATGACAAGGGCTCGAGCCAAGGCTATACAACATGAGGTGACTCTATTCCTTGAAACATCCCCGCTTGACTTGAGTATGAATGGTATGCTACCTAATGCTTTGATTCTTTGCTTGATAAGGTATGAGGGAGCAACCAATTGGAAGACCCAACTGACGAGCAACGGGACTGAGGGAGAAACACCAAGCATCAAGTCCCCAAGCCCCCCGACCGAACCCCAGCCGGTTCGCCACTTTGGAACCCCGGCATGTGCACTAGAAGCAGCGACCCGGGCTGTCTGGCCGAGGCCCGGACCCTCCGGATCGGAGCTGGACCTCAACCCGGACACTCCGGCTGAGGGTCCGGATCCTCTCTGGAAAGGCCGGACCTCAACCCGGACTGTCCGGCAGAGGGTCCGGATCTTCTCTGGAAAACCCGGAGGCCAGCCCCGGACACTCCGGCTGAGGGTCCGGATCTTCTCTGGAAAACCCGGAGTTCAGCCCGGAGGTCAGCCCGGACACTCCGGCCACCCGGATAGTCCGGCCCCAATCCGGACAGTCCGGATCTGCCTGCGCGCAGAAAAACGGGCCACGGCCCATGTAATTCCTTAAGTGAGGGGGTTAGACTATAAATACCCGTACCCCTCTCTAATTAGGGTTTAGACTGATTGTTAAGACTAAAAGTGAGCTTTGCTCCTAATCTAGGGTTCATCCCTCTAGGTTTGGGAGTTCCACCTTAGGCCTTTCTTTCCTTTGGATTGAACGGATCGGCGCGTGCCTCTGAGTGGTAAATGTGACATTCAATTGAGAGCTCGGTTGATTTGGTACCTAGTTCCCCAAAGGCTTTCTCGTTGGAGTTTGTTGTTGGGGTGGGTTTCCATCTAGGCTTAGCTAGTTATCCTTGTCCAAATCGTGAAGATGGGAGCCCTCCGTATCACAAGCTCCCACCAGAAGTCCAAACATATACAACGCCGATTCCACATCATTCATGAATTGGTGGAGCATGGAGACGTAAAGATATGCAAAATACACACGGACCTGAATGTGTTAGATCTGTTGACGAAACCTCTACGACGAGCAAAGCATGAGAAACACCGAAATGCCATAGGTGTTAGGAGCTTAAGCATTGGCTAGATTATTGACTCTAGTACAAGTGGGAGACTGTTGGAAATATGCCCTAGAGGCAATAATAAAGTTGTTATTATTCTATTTTCATGTTCATGATTAAGTTTATGTTCTATGCTAGAATTGCATTGGTTCTTGGATATGAGATTCAGAGAAAAACCTAATTGCATGTGTGGAATAATAAACACCATTCAGATCCCTAGTCAGGCCTCTGGACTAGCTCATGTATTGTTGATGGTCTTGTTTTCCTGATCATGGGCATTGTTAATGTAACAAGGATGCCGGCAATAATGGGAACACATTGTTAGGGTAACAATGGTGTTGGATAGACCCCCTTATGAGATACTGCGAGATCACTTCATCAATATGTTGTCAGTATCTTCTCATTATGTGTTAACGTTTACTTGCGTCCTTAGACCATGAGAATATCGTAGACCCGGATACCGGATGGTTGCTGTGGGGTCATCAAACGTTACTCCATAACTGGGTAATTATAAAGGTGATTTTCAGGTACACCAGAAAGTATATCGTGGTTCAAGATATGTCAAGACTGGGATTTGCCCATCCGGCGATGGAGAGATACACTCTGGGCCCACTCGGTATTACGGTGTCTAGCATCGCCTGGACAGGTATTGTGACTAAAGGGTTAGTCACGGGGACACCGGAATATGGAAACGAGAAAAGAGTACAAACCGGTAACAAGGATAACTAGGTAGAGTGATCAAGGAGTTGATCACAGGGATACCATAAAAGTCTCGCCTCGGGTTGTGTAATGTATCGTGAGGCAAAAGGATGATATGTGGTAATACGAGGTTCGCTCGATAAAGATCTTCGATGATATGTGGGAGTCGTTATGGGTGTCCAGATCCCGCTGACGATTATTGACCGGAAGGTGTTCCGGACATGTCCACATATACTCGAACCTATAGGGTCACACGCTTAATGTTTTAGCAACATTTAGGAATGCTACGATTTATGGAGAACGAGAGAGAAGGGTTCTGAAAGTGTTTCGAATGATCTCGAAAGTGTTCCGAGAGGTCCCGGATGGTTCCGGTGATGTCCGGAAGTGTTCCGAAAAGTATCGGAAGGTTCTAGAAGGTTCTGGAAGGTTCTAGAAGTTCTAGAAGGTTCTAGAAGTTCTAAAAGGTTCTAGAAGGTTTTGGTGGAGTTGGACTCCAACTCCATCAGGGAGTTCCTGCTGGAGTAGAACTCCACCTTCCCAGGGAGAGCTGCCCCACCCCCTTTAAATAGAGGGGCAGGGCACCTCAAAGGGCATCCCAAGCAGCCCCAAAGGCAGCCCTAGCCCCTTGGCCGAAACCCTAGGCAGCCGCCACCTCTAGATTGGCCGCAGCCTCCTCTTCCTCTCTCTTCTAGATTGGATCTAGTTCAGCTGCCGGCGCGCTGCTGCTTCTCCTTCTCATAGATCCCCGCTGTTCTTGTGTGCTGGTCCACACAATACCACGGTGTCGCTGATCCGGTACGCGTGGATACCTCGGAGACGTCGTACACTTCGGCATTCGATCGGGCGAACTATTCGCGAGGAGATCACTCTCGCGGCTGGGAGGTATAACCTAGCTGCGGGAGTCTACGGACTTCATGACATCGTCAACTTCTCCGCTGCATTGACGTGATCGGCGAAGGTATGATATCGTTGCCTACACCTCGATAGTGGATCTTGGTTTGGTTCGTGTACGGTAAAAATTTTTATTTTGCATAGCACGTTCCCCAACAAGGAGTTGACACAACACTTGGCCTATTAATCTGTCTATGTACAACCTTCCACCTTGGTTGTGCATGAAGGGAAAATACATTATGATGGGCATACTTATCCAAGGTTTGAAGAAACCTAGGAACGACCTTGATCTGTACCTTGTGCTATTGGTGGAAATTCTGAAGATTATGTGGGAAGATGAGGTACTAGTCTGAGATGTGGACAAACATGAGAACTTCACGTTACGCAGCTTGCTGATCTATACTGTCAATGATTATCCTACCTTGGTAACATGTTGAGCTAGACTATAAAAGGACCCAGAGCTTGTGTTCAATGCTTAGATGATACAACAAGTGTTTGGCTTAACAACTCACACAAAACAGTGTATACATGTCACCATAGGTTCCTTTAGAGGAATCACCCATATCGCAGGATGAAGGATCAATTCGATGAGATCATTGAGAATGAATCAGCTCCACCGAACTTAAGTGGGACAAAGGTTGATGGTATGGTTAAGGATATCGATGTTGCATTTGGAAAGAGACATAAATTGAAGAAGTCCAGTGAGAAGACCATCTAGAAAAGAAGATCCATATTTTGGGACTTACTTTATTAGAAGCACCGGGAAGTTTTCCATTACATCGATGTCATGCATGTAGAGAAGAATGTTTGTGACAGTGTGATCGGTCTCTTGCTAAATATTCCTGACAAAGCAACGGATGGTGTGAAGGCATGACTTGACTTGGTCTAATTGGGCATCAGACTTGAGTTAGTGCCAAAAAATACTGATAAATGTTGAACACTCCTCCCCCTGCTTGTTACACTCTATCCGAGGCCAAGAATACTGAACTATGCGACTGTTTGCATAGCATGAAGGTTCCATCCAGTTACCTCACCAACATAAAGAAGCTTGTTTTGATGCAAGATTTAAAATTAATTGGCTTGAAGTCCTATAATTTTCATGTCTTCATGACACAATGCTCCCAGTCGCAATTAAAAATATTTTGCCAATTAAGATCCAAGAGACGATCATGAGGTTGTGTCATTTTTTTTAACACAATTTCTCTGAAGGTCATCGATCCCAATGCACTAGATTTCTGCAAAAGAAGTGGTAATGACTCTATGTCATCTTGAGATGTATTTTCTTTCGTCGTTTTTTGATATCATGGTCCATCTTATTGTTCACATAGTGAAGGAAATAAATATGTGCACGCTAGTGTCCCTGCATAGCATGTACCCATGTGAGCTTTACAATGGAATTCTGAAGTCCTATGCACAGAACCAAGCTCGGTTGGATGGGAGCATTATTGAAGGTTACACAATTGAAGAGGTAATTGAGTTCAATGTTGATTACATGGCTCAAGTTGCACAAATAGATGTGCCTTGATCTTGCCACAAGAGGAGGCTCCACGGTGTTGAGACCCTTGGAAGGAAACCAATACGTCATGAACTAGATGCATATGATAAAGCTCATTTCATGATCTTGTAGCACATGGTTGTAGCGTCTCCGTATATGAACCCACACATGGACATGCTATGAGAATAGAATCTGACAGGAAAAATTTCATAAATCACGAAACATCACAATAGCCAATTCTGAATGACTGAAGGCGCAACTCTCCAGGGCACCGTCAAGTGAAACTCTCACATAGTTGATGAACAGTCTAACATAACATGGATAGTTTTGATATGACAAGGATACGAGATAAATGGGAATACATTTTATACGAGATATCCGGACATGAGGAGCATATACCATAACAACAGTGTCTGCATAGATGTTGTCATAGGACAAAAGATCCTACTGTGGATTCATAGAGGAGATTTGGGAGATCAACTACATACATTTCAAGATCACCTTCTTTTGGTGCCATTGGGTGAAGTTCTCGCACGTGGAGGTTGACAAGTACAGACATACTGTTGTGGACTTCAAACATGTCGACTACAAAGACAAAAGATTCGTCCTCGCTAAGCAAGTTCGTAAAGTATTCTATATTACTGACCAGACAAATAAGAAGTGCAAAGTGGTTATGCAAGGAAAAATGAGGATTGTCAGAGTTGTGAATGTGGTGGATGAGGAAGAATACAATCAATTTGACGAGTTGCATCCTCTTAGAGATGACATACAGGTTGAAGAACAAGAAGAGGTAGATGAACATACCTACAAACGCAACAATCATTGGGAAGGCCTAATTTTTAGAGGAAATAAGCTAGTAGGATGAATATAATATATGCACTTAATCAAATGTTTCTGTAATACATGAATTATGTATGGATTTTACATGTTTTCATATTTTTATAGAGCTAAGTACACAACTTATTTATCACAAGTTAGTATGAATTTTAAAAGTTTTAGGGTCATACCACCCTTTTATGGAAATAAGAAAAATCAAAAAGATATGTCAGATATTCCTTTGTTGAATTGATTGAGAGTACATATCTCAGACGGTTCGGCCATTGAACCATCTGAGATAACCTTGGACGTAAATATTTCTAGGGTTTTTGGGTGTGCCCTTGCACTCAAAATTTCTGTCCCCCAACCGTCCTGTCTCGTCGAGCCCTAGCGCTGCAACCGCCTCGCTGTCATTGCCGCCGAGGAGGATGAGGACCCTCGCACCGTTGCCGAGGAAGAGGAAGAGGAGGATTGCTTGCCACCGCCGCCGAGGAGGAGGACTGCTCACTGCTGTCACCACCGCCCAATATCTATTTATTATTACACGTGTTAGCTAAATTTATGTTAGGGTTAGGGTTTGTTGCAATTGCTTGTAATCACTTCTGTTATTTATTAAGATGGCATCGGATCATTCATCTCCTTTGTCATCGCCACCGAGAGACCATACAACCTCCATGGTAAAACGAAGGGGCCGACCTAGGACAAGCAATCAACAACCCAACATTAAACATCAAAGCATTGAGATTATTAGTTGGGGTTTCCGGTGAAGTCTGATGATGACGACGATATCAACCATGAGAGCTGGATGTACCTGACCCTTGCCAAGCGTGCCTCTATAGAGGTAGAAATTTTGAATTACTTCATCGCCCCTGAGGATTTCAAAGAATCTGTGTCACGAGCTCAGTTACTATCAGCAGGAAAGGCGTGGAAGACCTTTAAGTCCTAGCTCACATGATAGTATGAGTTTGAGGCGGTGGAGCCCTTCTAGAAGTAGCCTTTCATTACTCCCGAGTAGTGCCAACTCTTTGTGGCGACAAAGACGATAGAAGAATTCCGATGTAAGAGTGAACAAATAGGGAACTCACCAAAAGAAACAAGAACCCCCATGGACTTGGAACTGGAGGGTACATACATGCTGAAGGAAAATGGATAAACGAGGACGAAAAGGCAGCCCATGGGAATGCTGCTCCTCATATTTGGCGACATCGTAGTCCTCACGCGTGAAACTGGATAAGAGCAAGGTCAAACTCTTTGAGTTTGGGCGTTGTTGTGTTTGAAATACTGCCGCTGAGGAAGTGTCCAGATGCTTGGTAAGATATCAAACTATGTAAATTGTGCTTTGTCCATAACATCATAGAAATCAAAATAACCTTTCGAGCTCTTGCAGGTCGAACTGAGTGTAGAATCTACTCATGGCTCTTTCACGAGAGATATACTCGAGGTTGCATTAGGAACCCTAGAGTACCTGGATCGTGTGCGGGGCCTAGGGTCAAAGGTTGGGCATAAAGCTAAACTCGCCAAAGACTTAGAGGAGAAGTAGAGGCAGAAAAGAGCAAAAGAGTAGGAAAAGAGGAACAACCTAAACAAATTACTCAGAGAAGAGGTGCACGAGAGGTTAGAAGGATGCTCAGAGAGGAGCGGGAACAGGAGAAATTGCAACCCCAAGCCCATGTGGCTATTTTGTACAGCCCTGGTAACTGCCAAAGTAGTTGTGTCTCAGTTGAGCCACTCATAAGAGATACGAAAGCCATATATTAGGTTAATGATATTAGGGTAAGATATATCGTCGCAATGGTCTATCTTTACATATTCAAAGTGTTATGCTACTTGTCGATGTTTTGATCCGGCAATAATGAATATGGGGCAGCGTACACGTAGCAGATCTAGATGGGTGCACATGGGACACAGAGTTTAGGCAAGTTCAGGCCCTCGGAAAGAGGTAATACCCTACGTCCTATGTTTCGTGGATGATATTGCTTGTGTTCCGGGTGCTGCAAGACCTTGAGAGGAGATCTCAAGGTTGCTTGGGTTTGAGTATCTAAGTCTCTTTCAAGAGCTTCTAGTCTTGGTTGCTTGCTTTTCGATCGGGGAATCCCTACCATGCCTTATATAGCCGGCGGGGGTAGGGTTATAAGAGTCCGGATCGGTTTACAGGTTGATTTCCTAATTGGTTACAACTAGCGTCCGGGATTACCGGGTAGGTACAGATATATGTCTTGTACTCCAAGTCGATGAAGTGCCCCCGTGTAGAAGTCGGACTCCGAGTAGTCGGCCCGGCCTTCCCTGTGTCTAGAAGGCTGGCTTTGTCCTCCTTGACGATACCCGGGTGCTATGCCATCATCAGTAGCCCTCGAGTCCTTCACGATCTAGCTGTTGCTTGTCTTGGTAACACCGCTGCTCCAAAAACCAAGTGTTTGTTGCCTTCTCCCTTGGGCAAGTTTCCTGAGTGGTATCCGCCTGAGCGCTCCTCTTTGTTACTTGCAGGGAGATTGTGAGGGACTCTTAGAACTCCTGTGGAATAAAAATAATAAGCCGAGTAATATTCACCTGTAGGGCAGGAATATCATGGCAGGTGAGCTAATAACAGGTTAGTCCTGGTGGTATCCGGTCATTTCCAGTAGATGGAGACCGGCTATCGACCCAGCGGGGGGGCATACCATGAATCCCGACTAAATTCCCAAGTGGCACCTGATTACCCGAGTGGCTCAGGTTCAGCTAGTGTCCCTCTGGGGGAAATGCCCTCGGAATTCATGTCAAAATCAGAACACAGGCTGTAGCGCTTCGGTCCGAGTCTTTCAGAGTCCGACTAGTGGCCCACTGGAGGCGCGCTACTGCCGCCCTTCACTCGGGTGTATTCAAGTGATTGTGAACCCCTGGAGGTCAACCACCGAAACCCTACAAACTGTAACGCTTCGATCCCGACTTATTCTATAACCGACTAGCGGCCCGTTGGAGGCACGTTACCGTTGCTCTTTATTTAGAGTGTATTCAAACGGCCGTTATCCCTGGAGGGCTAACCGTTGAAACCCTGGTCGTGTGGAATCTGGAAACGGAAACTTAATGCCGTGGAAGCGGAAGAGTCACGCTGTGAGAACGGAAGAATCACGCTGTGGATTCGGAAGGGTCGCCCCGCGGAAGTGGAAAAGTCACGCCCGTCAGACTGTCTCTCCTTTATAGCGCGGACCGTTCACACCCGCTCCGTTTCATACTTTGTCTCCTCAGCGCCCAACAACCCCTTCGTCTTCCCCGCGCCTTGCCATTTCGAAACCACCGCCTCGCCCCCAAATCCAAGCCGCCGCCTTCTCGACACCCCTCTCACCGCCGATAGGACCCACCGCACCACCGCGTAGTGCCCCAAGCATCCGCTCCTCATCTCAGCCATCCGAATCCAATCCGGGGCTCCGAAAAAACCCTAGATCTGATCCGCCGTCGCTGGATGCCCACCATCATCAAGGAGGTGGATTTGTTCGGAGAGGAGCAGAACACGGTGCCGCAAGCCACATTCGACAAAGAAAGTTATCTGGTGATCCAATGGCACCTTGGGCGAAGTCTACTGCAACGGAGGCCAAGCTGCAAGCCCTGGTGGCGTCAGGGGTGCTGCCGCCAAAGGAGTTGATCGAGTGGCGCACCGCCGACGGGGAGGAATTCTCTACTCCCAACACGGGTGAGGTCATCATCTTCGCCTCCTTCTTCTCCCGGGTGTTCTCAGTCCTGGTTCATCCCTTCCTGTGTGGACTGCTGTACTTCTACGGGCTAGAGCTGCAGAACCTCAACCCGAACGGGATGCTGCACGTGGCCTGCTTCATCACGCTGTGCGAGTGCTTTCTCATAATAGAGCTGCACTTCGCATTGTGGAAGCAGCTTTTCATCGTCAAGCCACAGCTGAGCCAGACCAATCCGACCGTGGTAGGAGGAGCCGGGTTTCAACTGAGGGCCGGCATTGTCAAAAACTACCTGGAGCTCCCCTTCCAGTCATTCAACAAGGGATGGCACTCGGAATGGTTCTACTGCTCCAACCTCGAGCCTTCACTTCTGAGGTTCGAGGGCCAGCCTCCCGGGGTCAAGCCGAGCTGGACCGAACTTCCACAACATTGGGAGCAGCTCGAGGTCGAAGTTCTCATGGGGCACCTCGCGCAAGTACTCCAATTAGGAGTCACCGGAGTCGGGGTTATCTCGACCTTCATCAGCTGGCGGATCCAACCCGCGAAGCTGAGGGTCCATCCGATGTACGAGTACGTCAATCAGCAGGATGTGACCCGGGAGTCGGCCGACGCGCTCTCTGAAGCAGAAGTGCACTGTCGGGTCAGGAGGCTGATGGCCCAGGGGATGAACTTGGATACCTCCGAGTACCCGACGCCCTTCAGTCTGGGCCACCCCCCAAGTCAGGTGAGCGACCAATCTTCCGACGTTGTCATCTGCAGTTTGTGTTTCAGTCAAGTCATACTCGGACTGCGGTTGTGCACCCCAACTTCGCAGGATCTCTTCGGGTTTGGTTCCAGGGCCCCTCTACTGGAGAATGAGATTTGGAACCAACTGCCGACATCCCCAGTGGCGGGCAACCACCGCAGGGGGGATCGGAACCTCCACCGCCAGTGCTAGGTCATCGAGGGGGGATACTCGCCGCAGAGGAGCCCAGCGTCCCTTCGCCGACTACAACAATGCCTGAGGAAGAGACTCAGGAAGAGGAAGATGACGTCCCCCTCATCCGGAGGAGGAAACGCTCGGCCGATGCCGCCTTTGGTGGGCCGAGCAGCTCTTCGGTGCCACCGGCTTCGGCAACCGCCGTGCCGGGGCGGCAAGTCCCGAGGCCCAGGAGGCGCGTGCCCTTTCCCTGGTCCTCTAGGTATGTCATCGAGTGAGCATCCCCTACTTTTTTATTACGAAAAGTAGTAATAACCTGGGTGTCTTTGTAGGGGGAGGAAAACAGTCCTCCCAAGGGACGTGCCGAGTGCCCCGGGGCCCGCTCAGGGCGGGCTCTTCCAACCCTGCTGGCCCCTGCCCAGCAGTCAGCAGAGTCGAGTGCCGTAGCGCAAGCCTCGACGATAGCGCAGCTGGCCGGTGGTCCGCAGTCGGTGGGTAGTCATGGGCGTGATAGTCGCCCCGTGCCCTATTAGGGACCCCGGTGCTGCCGGTGGAGGAGATCGACCTTGGCCGCGTGCCGCCGCCTCCGCCAGGTTTCCACGTGGAGTTCCACCGCTCCGGGTTGCCAGATGAACCCCACGAAGTGGGACGAGTTCTGTGTGAGATCGACGACGTCCGTGCGCTGGAAGAGTGGGAGAGTCGCGTATGGGCGCTCGCCAACCACTCAAGCCCAGCTCCCGGAGTTGTGACGGCTGTTGCTGAAAACCTCGAGCTCCCGAAGGAGAGCGCCTACTTGGTGGATCGGCCAGTTTTAGAAGCCGTTGAATGAGGTAATGTTTTCGGCCATGTGGCCTTCATTCACTTTGTGTGTCATGAGTGCGCAGACATTGCACCCTTTGGGGTTTAGCCCCCGAGCCTCCGGTCGACTGGAACAGTCCGGGCGGAGGTTCTTTGCTAACTTATAGATTTCACATTGGGGGCACGATCAGTACACCCTATGGGTGTACCCCCAGCCCTCCACTCGGTTTTCTATGAACTGAGCGAGGGTCTGTGATTATTTTTCTGAATAACTAACTGCTTTGTCATTTCTGCGCTGTTAACCTAAACAGGTCTCGAGACAAGTACCGAGTTCCTCCAGTATGAACTGCCCGTCTTCGACCGTGCTCGGTCAACGCAGGCCGAGTGGGATAACCTGATAGGGCACCCTGAGCGTGACCACAGGAGCAGTGCACTGCGCGGTAGGTCCGTAGGTTTGCGGCCGGCGAAGCAGGAGGTCTACAGGGAGATAGCCCGAGCTGAAGGTCATGACACAAACTTCTGGTCCCAGCTTCTGCCTTTTACTTTTACTTACTGTTTCTATCATCTTCTGCAGCTGCTGAAGCAAGGCCGCCCAGCTGAAAAGGAGCTTGAAGCCGCACCGTCAGCTAAGGAAAGAGCTCAAGGTGGTGAGGGGCCTCATGTGAGGCAGCTTGAGGTGGACAAAGGCCGTCACCGAGTCTTCGCTGACAAGGTGCCCAGGACGCCGCCAGCTGGTAAGCCCCCAACTCGTTTGTCCGATCGTCAGAATCTGTTGAGTATGTTGCTGCCACCATTTGGCAGGACTGCGCTTTATACAAGCGCATGTACAGCCGGGTCGTTGAAGGCTGGCTGCTTTAACAGCCTGCGATGCCCTTTGGGAGGCCGCCCTACTCAGCTCGTGCGAGGCGTCGTTGGAGCACCTTCAGGAAGTGCCCGATCAGGCAAAGTACTTGCTGAAGGAGTCGATCGGTTCCCCCCCCCGGGACCCAATTGGCGCTCGCAGTGCAAAGTCGCACTACCCATCGATCGACGTAGGAGTGATCGGGGAAGGACTTGCCCGCCGATACCCCAATGAAGAGTTTTCCGTGCTGATGGAGAGGTCACTAGTCGGCGCGAACACCCTCGCCGACAGCGTTGATCTTTAAAGTAACATAAAACACTTGAACCGTTCTGTATCATTTTAGTACTCGGTGAAGCCGAGTGTACCTTATTTATTGCATGTCGTAGTAACTTGTTCTATGTTGGTAATTTCTCTTTGGAGGTAAAAATTTATTCATATG
>JAGXJF010003642.1:0-50831 GCA_019208055.1 Stipa capillata | reverse complement strand
TGTTGGAATTGATCTTCCGGTCAAATCGGAGAGATAAGAACAGAAGGGGCCATGCACCAACATGCATGACCAACTAACGCGTCTGATCGGGGGCGCCAAACCAACGTGATGGCTTTGGTCCCCCGTTGCACAGCACTAGAATAAAAGGGGGTTTCCTGGGGTTCCACGTTGTGCCAGAACACGTGAAGCAAAACCCTAATCCCAATATCTCTAAAGCCCCGATCTGATCAGGGGGAGTGCTGGAGCATTGGGAAGGCCACACCGCCAGGACGACGACGCCGGCCACCGGACAGTGCCGGTGGCGACCTGAAGGTTGCTGGTTCCCTCTGCTACGCCTACACCGACCGCTTCTTCCTCGTCTCCATCATGCGCCCATGACCACAACCACCACTACGACAATGGCTTCTTCTTCCACCGCACGTAAGCTACGCTCATGTCTACTGCTAATGACAATTAGGTGCTCTAGAGCTTGGCTAGATGATAATTAAGTCAATGCCTAAAGAATTATGCCTAACATTGGTATCAGAGCTTCTCTAGCTAGCCTAGAACCCTAAATTCCCTCTGTCCGAGCCATTTTTTTAACGTGCACCGCAATTAAGCAAAAAAGAAGGAGGGGATCGGTACAAACGCATACAATCAAGAAGATCCCATCCCCTTAATGATTTCGCTCAAATCCGAAACCCTAGAAAAAGAAATTTCCCAAAATCTGAAACCCTAAATGATGAAATCCCTAAAGCTCGGGTTGCGGGACTCACCTCATGATGCCGCGTTGATGTCTTCCACCCTTCGGGGACCGCACGGCCGCGCCGCCGTGCGAGGACATCGGCGCCGCGCCGCCGTCGCCTCCTCGGGGACGATGCGCGGAAGGACCTCGCCGGAACACCGTACGGGAGACTCGGCAGCATCGCTCGACGGAGGAGCGCGCGGCCCAGGGCCCGGGCGCGCTCCTCCGGCGAACGGAGCCACCGTGCCTCCATTGGCTCTGGCAAGACGGGCTCTCGGTTGCCGCTTTTCATCTCGGGAGCGGGGAAATCGGGAGAGACCGGGTGAAATGATTAGGGTTTTGAGCGCCAGCGTCGGTTTTGTTCCACACTGGAGCGATGCGAGCCGTCCGATTGAATCGGACAGTCTGGATCAAGGCGGGGCTGCAGGGGGTGATGATGGGCTGTGGGGGAGCTTTTGGGCCATATTCGGTCGCGGGCTGCTGCCCAAGTTGTCTTGGCCCGGCGCGTTTTATCTGCTGGACCGAGATTTTCAAATGGGCAGCCGTGGGTTATGTGGGCCGAATAGGTTTTTGGGCCTTTTCGAATTTCCAGTGCATTTTCTAAATTTGAATATTTCTGTTAATGTCTTTGCACTGTTAAATAATGTTTAAATTGCCCAAATAATATTTTGATATTCATGTTTAACTTTTCTGAATAAAATTGAACCAACGAGAAATTTTATTCAGAAAATCTTTAATGTTAAATGCATTTTATTGCATTTCTTCAATGATAATCTCATTTTAAAAATCAATATCATGTTGAAAATTAATGTTATAAAATTGATATTCATTCTGAAAATTTTTGGCTCATATTTATAATTCTGACCAACGTTGATTTATAATTTTGAGCCACTCCCTCTTATGTCAATTAATTCTTTTTCGTTTTCTGCCCAACGGTGATGCGAATTAGAGTTAATTTTATGCAGATTTATTATGTATCCTTTACTTATGAATTCTTGAATATATTTTCAGCTTCCGCTACTGTTCATGTGGCCAAGTCTGTTGACCACATTGAACCACTTACGGGGAGTAACTTCTCAATATGGAGAGATCAAGTTATGTGTGCTTTAGAGCTCAATAAGCTCGACCTTGCGTTGAGGGAAGCCAAACCAGTTTGCACCTGTTGCAGGTGTAGCTGGGTATGAGGAGCTCAAAAGGGCTTATGATGTTAAGGTAGAAAAATAGGAGGACTCCAATCGGATGTCTCTCCTAATAATGAGAATGGCCATCTCTGAAGGTATTAGGGGAGCCATCCCTGAAAGTCCTAATGCCTCTGTTTATCTAAAGTCCATTGAGGCGCAATTCAAGGGCTCCTCAAAGGCATATGCTACAAATCTCATTCAGAGGCTTACTAATGAAAGGTATGATGGCAATGGCAACATAAGGGATCATATCCTTAGGATGAGTGATGCAGCAGCAAAGCTCAAATCTATGGACTTGATCATTAATGATGACTTTTTAGTCCACTTTATTATGACTTCGTTGCCTAAAGAATTTGGACCTTTTATGATCAACTACAACACTCAAGAAAAGAAGTGGACCCTGAATAAGTTGATCGCACACTGTGTCCAAGAAGAAGAAAGGCTACGTGCTGAAAGAGACAAGGACCATGCACTTAACATTGGTCATGTCAAAAGAAAGTATCAAGCACCTGCTGATCATAAGCCCAATAAGAAACCCTTTACGAGTCCTAAGGGAAAAGAAAAGGCATGCAAAGAAGCAAGTGGATCTGGAGTTACAGGAAATGATCTTTGCAATTTCTGCAAGAAACCAGGTCACTTTAGGAAAGATTGTGTTGAGTGGCTAAAGTGGCTCCACAAGAAAGGGATTCCATACAAGGAGAACTTTGAGAAGGGGAACAAGAGAGCTTAAGGTAGCAAATAATCAAGGAGCTGACGTTGAAGCTGTGGGATCGCTCACCTTGGAGTTGCACACGGGCTTTTTTACTTCAGCTTCATGATGTTCTTCATGTACCTACCTTAAGTAGGAATTTGATTTCCGTATCTTGTTTTCGATAATATTGATTTTGAATGTTGGTCTCATAATATAATGATTATGTACATTTCAAATACCGAATTATGTTAAACTTCAATTATGTGATGTTAGTCTCGCCATGCGACGAGACAAGTTATGTTTTCACTGAACGAATCTTTTGTAATATTTATGTGTGCTGTGGTACAATTAAGATGTAAGAGAAGTGCAAATAATGAGACCTCATCGAAATTGTGTTCTTGTTCTATTAGACCACATTTCGAGGGGGAGAATGGAAAGTCTCATTTAAAGATGAGATATCACACTCACTTCTCCTACAAAAACCATAGTACTGACAACAAAAATTGTGTGTAAATTCTCTGATCAAGATGGAACCAATGAGAAGTCTTATTTGGAGAATGAATGAAAAGCACACTAATGTTCTGACTCCTTTTATCATGTTTATGTATACTTACTCCCTCATGAATAATATGAAGCGCAAAATTAAGGCTGAAGTGGCAAGTTTGCCGGTCCAATATCAATTATGATATTAATACGACATGTGGCTTATGATTATGTTTCTGACCAACGTTGTTTATAGTCATGTGCCGTGTTTTATGAAGTTCTTTTTCGTCTTTTGCCCAACGGTAATGTGGATTAGAACTGAAATTTGTGCTTGTTAACACATTAGACTCTGGAGCATGATATATGTTCCATGAGAATAAAGTAATCACTGGGAACCTGGAGCCTAGGAACATAAATCTTTAGGAGAAGCAGTTTTAAGTACTGATTATCCATGAGATCTTTTATTTCTATGCATCAGGAGGATTGAGGATTATGAAATCCCTAATGTAACACCTAGTGTTGAGCCTCAACGTTTTCCTGTGGTAAGTAAGGCATGTCGTCTAAAGATTTCAAATCATAAATTAAGACGAGTGTTGAGACAATGGTACCTTAAGTCTAAAGGGGAGTAAGTTCACTCTTTTATCTAGATGAAATCTCATTGGCCAACCAAGAGAATTCTATAATGATATAAAGGATCTTGGCAATGCCTCATGCATTACTTGTATTGAGATTCACTAGGACATAGGTCCAAAAGGAGTATAAGTCCTATTATAATGACATACATCGACAGAGTACGAAAGAAACACGTTATGCACTAGTACTCTGCCTCACCTGCTCCTAATGTTGAGGGCGATAAGGTTGGGACATTCCAATGTCCGAGGAACCAGTTTGAAACTGATCAGATAATGTCGGTTTCTTATGCTTCAGCTGTCAGAAGCACCATATGTATTCAAGTATGAGCACGTCCCCTATTTATGATCGGGATACTTGGCAAATATACGTTAAATCCAGAACTGGACCACTGGAAAGCCGCTATCAATAGCTTGCCGTATATGCAAGACAATAAAGGATACATGCTCACTCATAAGGAGTCTGATAATCTCGAAATTGTGGGATAGTCAGACATTGTTTTTACGAGTGTGTGGATATCAAGAATTCCACGTCATGTTACATCTTCACCCTCGCACGAGGAGCTATATCATGGAAAAGCTCCGAATGGCAATCATGACATCATTAGTGATGCAAACTAGTTTATGGCATGATAAAACGCTACCGGGCAGGTTGTATGTCGAAGGAATCTAATTCCTGAAATTAAAAGTGGTGGACAACATCTCTAAACCACTTAATATGATTATGAACACGTAATCCTCTATGCGAGTCACAACAAGTCAATTGGTGTTGCCAAACACATTGACATTAAGTATCATGTTGTGAAAGATAGAATCCAGGATCATACCGTTAATGTTAAGCATATGAGTACGACAGAAATACTTGCGGATCCGCTTACAAAAGACTTACCACCCAGTATATTTTGCAATCATGTAGCCGGCATGGGTTTACTAGAAAGCTTTTGATCCTGGAATAAGGGACCATCGAATAAAACCATATCCCATCAAGTAATATGTTTTCCATTTCGAGATAGGATGGTATACTATAAGTACTGAGGTTCAGTGGCATTTCATTGGTCACTGTAACGCTTTGCTTTGGTATATTTTTCTATTAAGACTGGGCTTACGAAGGTTTGAGCTTAAGATCAAGGGGGAGAATGTTGGAATTGATCTCCCGGTCAAACCGGAGAGATAAGAACAGAAGGGGCAATGCACCAACGTGCATGGCCAACTAACCACGCCCTTATCGAGGGGCGCCAAACCAACGTGATGGCTTTGGTCCCCCGTTGCACAGCACTAGAATAAAAGGGGGTTTCCTGGGGTTCCACGTTGTGCCAGAACACGTGAAGCAAAACCCTAATCCCAATATCTCTAAAGCCCCGATCTGATCAGGGGGAGTGCTGGAGCATTGGGAAGGCCAACACCGCCAGGACGACGACGCCGGCCACCGGACATTGCCGGTGGCGACCTGAAGGTTGCTGGTTCCCTCTGCTACGCATACACCGACCGCTTCTTCCTCGTCTCCATCACGCACCCACGACCACAACCACCACTACGACAATGGCTTCTTCTTCCACCGCACGTAAGCTACGCTCATGTCTACTGCTAATGACAATTAGGTGCTCTAGAGCTTGGCTAGATGATAATTAAGTCAATGCCTAAAGAATTATGCCTAGCATTCCGAAAGAAACATGGACCCATATTTTGAAACAAGTGAAAATTCTAGAACTTCCAGGCATGGAAATCCTTTATGCCCCCAACAAACAATATGGAACTTGACTTGTTGAAAAAGCTAGTGCTTTTTCCCTTGTGCTTTACTTGAGGAGTCAGTCAACGTTGTATTGTGCCCCTGTGGATAAATTGGCTGTACTTATCAAATGGCATTCTTTTTCTTCAGCATGACCGAGAAAATACACAAAAAGCCAGGAGTTGGAATACGCTTGGCCTATTTAGTCTATTTGTTCTTTGGCACTTGCTTCGGTATTTCATAACCTGTCCCAGCTGAGAGGTGCCTTGTTTCACTATGCTTCCTCACTCCCTCCTACTCTTTCTCCTCTTCATCGTCCCCACCTCCATGTCCTACACCATTGATGAAAATAGCTGCAGCTACGACGAAGGCATCCGTTTGGGCGTGCTCCAGCTTTATGGTGTGGCTTCTATCGCAAGCAGCGCGGCGATCCCCAGCGGAGTGGCCCATGCTAGCTCTCCATCAGAGCGAGTTTGGCTCCATTTCCTCATTCTCGACAACCTTCGTGTTCGTCATCATCCCCCGGGAGAACACTGACGGATTGAGTGCGCATGGGCTTGCCATTTCGCTTTCCTCCACATGGACTTTGTGTCCGAAGCCCTCCCGGGTCCATACTTGGGCCTGCTCAACATCAAAAACAACGGTAATGGCACAAATAGAATCTTTGCTGTTGAGCTTGATACCACTCAGAATCCCCAATTAGCGGATGTTGATGATAACCATGTTGGGATCCATGTAAACAACATGGTGTCTATCAATTCCCATACAGCTGGTTACTACACCTCAAATGGTACGTTCTCTCCCTTGAGGCTTGCTAGTGGTGAACCGATGCAATTATGTATGTTGCTCTCTCTGAACTTTGAAGGAGAATGAAATTGCTGTGATTATCCTGGTTTTACTCTTTATGGATTTCCTGGATTCCTATGTGCTTATTAAAGACATACAATTTCCTAGCTTGTGCTATGCCAAATTCCCAATCAAAACCGATCTATTATCTATTATTAGAAAAGAAAAACTAGAATAGAAATTGAAGTGGCCGCAGATACAACCTGGGAATAATGCAAGTTACGTCGGCTCCGGGAATAATGTAAATTCATTCTAACCTATTAATTAAGCCATGCAAGTTCATGAACTTTTAGAGCTTAGGGCAGGTAGATCGTTACTTAGTTTTGCCATTCAGCAATATGCTATTGAGTTCAGAGAGCAAAAACAGAGGTTTACTTTGCATCCTAGAGCTAGCAAAAAAATGTTCAATTGGAGCTAAGATCAACAGGCGCACAAGCTTTTTTTTTCAAAGAAGACCGTGGGAGAGGCTCCAACAGTAAAGCAATTTTATAATATATAAGAACATATGTACAACAATTTTACATCAAGAGTCATCATCTAGAGATGACATCCGATCTGCCTTAGATTTTACTTTTGAAGGACTTGGTCACAAAACCTAAGCGTCACGGATCCTCACAATGATGGTCACAAAACCAAGCCACAGAGACAGAGAGGGGGAGAGATCGCGAGGTACCTGGTTTAGGGCCGTGAACGGAGGCAACGGGGGAGGCCGGTGGGGGCCAGCGGATGCGTCTGCTGCGGCGGTGTGCCGCGGGCAATGGCGGCGAGGATCTCGGCGGATCCGGAGTACGTCGTCGGGGAAGCCGCGACAAAAATGGATGTGGACTTGGCACCATGCTTCCGTAACTGAAAGATTTGCTTCTTTTAGTGCTACTTCTCGTCTGTGATCGATGTATGCACTCATTCAGTAGCGAATTAAGTGGCTCGTGAATGTAATGGACGTGCTTACATATACTGAGCTAACAGCTTGAGCAGGTCTGCATATGTCCCACACACGGATCCCATCTACTAATTAAGCCCGATAGCACTCCAACACAAGTACATATATGCACTTATTTATCTTAGAACAATGAAGCAAGCACATCATAATTGGTGCAAGATAACTTTATCGTGGGTTGCAGGACATCACACTGTGTATGTTCTTCTAGCTAGTCTTCTCAAAACGGAAAGAGTGTATATATAACAGCAGCATGCTTCTGTCACCAACTGTTTCAGCACAAATTAATGCATAATTCTACGGCATAGTACCTCCATGATACATCTGATCACAGTACAATTATACAACAGATTTATTTTTTGAACAAGGAAAGCCCAGCCCCAATTTTTATATATCATGTAAAAACAAACACCGTCCAACTTGCTCAGTCACAGCAGGACCAAGCAAGCGAGAATCAACAATACATTTCCATCAGGAATTATCCACAATCCCGAATGCAAATAGAGCTTAGGTCTTACCAAAAGTAAACAACGGAAACATAATACAAGTATTCAATAGTAATCCACAATTAAGTCTTTCCTTAAGTCTTAATTACCAAAAGTAACCAACGGAAACAATCGACAAGCACAATGCATGTATCAAGTAGCAACTGAGATCACTCTTTTTGGAGGTAACTTTTAGCTTCCATTTTTCACGTTCTCATCTAAAAGTGCAAGGAATAGTATCTTCAGGCCTCCTCCAGTATTAAACTTAAAGCAAAGCAAGCCAGCCACACACCATCCTGGATTGGTAAAACAAAAATGGTAAAACATGTGAATATGAGAAGCATTGAGCAGATGTATTTGGCTGGAGAAAACAATGGGGCGCCATGTTTTATAAAAGAAAAAGGATGAATGATCAGAATTGGGTAATAAATAGTAATACCTCTTGCAGTTGGTAATGAGGAACATTGCATTCGGAATATCACCATTTTAATTCCCATCAGTACCATATAGTAACTGTGGGATGGTTGGGATGGGACACCTGCTTCATTCCGGATAGAAGCAGCTGCAGCCTTGCTTTCAGAAGACGCGGCACCCTCATCGCAAAGCTCTACTTTTGCTTCTTTGAGGCATGGGAGATGCTCAATGCCTAAATAGAAGCCATAAGTTTTTGCCACTGACACATGGAATGGCACCCTAAGTTTCCCAAGCTTCGGCATAGCCCCTTTCACAAATGTAATGTATGCCCCAGTCCTACTATGGAGGCAAAACTCCTTCAGACTTGGAATCCAATGTCTTGTACCGAAAGCCTTTCTTTTGGTCCTGTTTTCAAGCACAGTTGCAGGTAAAGTAAGGCCGGTAGCTCCCCGATAGTGTGGAGACCCTCCTCCCTTAACTCAGTTAAATTGATGTCCAGGAAAGCAAGGCTAGCGAGTGCTGGTGTAATCCACTTTGGAATATTCGTGAACTGGTAGTTGTCGCTGAGCATATGAAAATATTTGAAGGGAAAAAGGCGGAGGGGACCAAGACTCTAAGAACCCGAGGGAAGCACATCGCACTCCCGTATATCCGTAAAGACTGGAGTTTGCAGCTGCCAAGCTTGCATAGTGAGCAGAGTAACATCTCAACATGCCTCTTGTTGGACACGTCATCCAAGTGTACAACTAGTTCCTTCAAATTTGTCAGGTTCCCGAGCTCCTCCAATGCATCTGCTGGACTCTCGGCAATACTAAAGCCTGAGATCACTCGTAAGTTCCTCATATTCCCAATCCCATTTGGTATCTTTGTTAGCCCGTGCACCAAGTAGATGCCGTAGTTTAGTGAGCCGAACAATTCCAGCTGGCAACTCTTGCACAGATGTACCGTGAAGATCTAGGGTCTCTAGATCACCTAGCATCTCAATCCCAGATGGTAGCTTTGATACTACCCTGCTGCTAAGCTTGAGGTACTTGACTTGGAACAAATTGTCCATACCTTTCATTATATATTCCTCCAATCCCTCGCAATCTTCAAAATCTAGTACACGTAAAGCTTCAAAGTTAGCAAGACTAGGCAAGTGTTTGATGCCTGACGATGTTACCGTTAGAGATCGAACATGGCTTAGATCTTCATCTGCCAATACAGATGCAAGCTCCTGGTCAATGTGCTGGACTGATAGCCGCCGAATAAAACCGTGACCATTTGCCAAACTCATTTGCCCTCCACCCACCACAATGATGAAATTATCTTCAGCTGATTTTGAAATAATAATTTCAAGCATCATATCATGGACTCGACAGGCACGAGCCTTACCATCGTAAGCAATGTCCACAGGTTGAATCATGCTTTTGTTGATAAGATCATAAAAGTAGTTCTCCGCAACCTCTTGCCGGCTCTGTCCACGCGCTTCAGAGATAAAGCCTTCTGCTATCCATCTTCTCACTAACCTCTCTCTCTCAATCACATAATCCTCTGGAAATATACTTAAATACAATAAACATGTCTTGAGATTAGGTGGGAGATCATTGTAGCTAAGAGATAGTATGCTATACATTCCCTCTAGGCTTCGGTTTTTTTCTAACGCAGAACCAATGGACCTTTTGACCTTCTCCCACTCCTCCTTGCAAGTTGGTTTGTTTGCCAATAAGCCAGATATACTTATAATTGCTAATGGTAGGCCCGCACATTTTTTCAATATTTCGTTTGATACTTCTTTTCAGCATATCAGGGCAGGAGTCTTCGCAACCAAAAATTCTTTTGTGAAACAATCTTTTGGAGTGAAGATCACTTAGGGCTTCCATTTCATACACACGGTCATCAACATCCGGACAACATGACCTTGCCACGTTAACAATGCGTGTAGTAGCTATAATTCTGCTGGAACGATATTCTCTGGAAAAGCACACTTGATAGTGTTCCACACCTCTGTAGACCATATATCATCAATGATGACAAGATACCTAATAGATATTAGCAAATAGCGTCAACCAATTATGATAAGGAATTCTGCTACAAAACATGAGTAAACCATGAAACTCTAACGTTGTATATGCTTCATGTACTTGACTAGTTAATTAAGTGTATCCCACTTATTGATCATGTTTCCATATGCAGTTCATTATACAAATGGGTCATACATGTACAAACTAATTCACTTAAAGTCTAAAGATAAGAAAATATGAAGAGCTGAAATTACCTCTTATCTTGTAGCAGTTCTCTTAGCTTTTCGATAGATCTCTTTTCGTCCCAATCATCAATATCTAATTTTTTGAATTCATCCTCGGGAATCACTTGAGAGATCACATCCTTGATAATTTTCTTTAAAACCGGCTTTTGTGACACTGATACAAAAGCTCGACAATCAAAATGCCCTTGAATCTTGCGATAGACTTCATACGCTAGTGTCGTCTTTCCCAATCCACCAAAACCAACAATAGACAGCACCCTGCGTTGATTTTTGGACGAGCTGTTTTCTTCTTCCACTATCCACTTGGCAAGATCATCTCTTGGACCGTCCACACCCACAAGGTGTGCCTCCTCAGCAAAAAGAGCATGCAGCCGGGGATCCACGGCTGCATGGCTAGAGGTGCTCGAAGGAGTATCATCCAGCCTGTAACTATTCTTGAGCTCTTTCACTAGCTTGACACGAGCCTTCAGCTCGTCGATTTGGTCAGCAATTCCGCTCCTGGACCCAAGTGTCTTCAGTGTGCGAGCAGTCTTGCGGAAGAACTCCTTGAAGCCACCGTGACGCCCGGCCATTGCCGAGTCGGTGAATGAACTTGTCGATGCAATCCTCGGTGTCATAGGCCAACTCCCTCAGCAGTGATATCCATGTCTTCACTTGGACATTTGGATCTTCTAGCATCATGTAATCATTTAGCGCAGCATGCATGCAGGTCAGCTCGGATTTGAGGGAGAGGATCTCACGGCGGACCCCTCTCATGCGGCCATACTCACCGGCGAGCAAAGCGGTGAGCTTCCCCAGCAGGGGACCCAACACGCCATGTGAAGCGCTCACCACCTCCATCGATCCCTCCGTTCCTCCGCTCTGCAGTCTATCTCTCGTTTGTGGTTGTGTACTTCCAGTAGAAAGAAGCAGGAAGAGGACCGAGCAATATGCTTTATTCAAGGAATTTTCCAGACTACTAAATGCATATACAAGGACTGTGATGGTTGGATGCTGAGAGCCTGGAATTTCTGGTGGCAAGCGGAGAATAACTTATGTCATCTTCCCAGCGTCAGATATACCAGTTGACAGAAAGTTCTGCACTCAACTAGTCAACAGTCTGCACTCAACTAGTCAACAGACACAGCTGGAGATATTGATGCTGCTAGGTTGCATTGGACTGCATGTCGCATGCTACTTTCAGTTGGAATTTTATGCCCAACCTGCCTATATATTGAATTATGCTTCTTTTGCTTCAGTATAACAATTTCGACTGACCTGTATGCTGAAGGATTTTCTTAAGCAGCTACTTCTATGTGTCAGACTCTATGTTCCCAAAAGAAACCTGGACCCATCTTTTGAAACAAGTGAAAATTCTAGAACTTCCAAGCATGGAAATCCTTTTATGCCCACAACAAACAATATGGAACTTGACTTGTTGAAAAATCTAGTGTTCCAGCTTTATGGTGTGGCTTCTATCGCAAGCAGCGCGCATAGGCTAACCAACGGCGTTCCCCAGCGGAGTGGCCACGCTTTCCATCAGAGCGAGTTTGGCTCCATTTCCTCATTCTCGACAACCTTCGTGTTCCTCATCATCCCCCGGGAGAACACTGACGGATTGAGTGCGCATGGGCTTGCCATTACGCTTTCCTCCACAATGGACTTTGTGTCCGAAGCTCTCCGGGGTCCATACTTGGACCAGCTCAACACCAAAAACAACGTTAATGGCAAAATGGAATCTTGCTGTGGAGCTTGATACCACTCAGGATCCCCAATTTGCGGATATTGATGAGAACCACGTTGGGATCGATGTAAACAGCATGGTGTCTATCAATTCCCACACAGCTGGTTACTACACCTCAAATGGTACGTTCTCTCCCTTGAGACTTGCTAGTGGTGAACCGATGCAAGTATGGATGGACTATGATGGCAACTCACACAAACTGAATGTCAGTTTAGCACCTTACTTAATTGCCTGATATTTTCAAGTCAGTGATGTGATTTTTTGTTGGGACTTGAAAAGTAGCAATATTAACTTTGATTGGGCCTTGAACGGCACTATTCTATAATTAATTAACTGGATTGGATATCGGGGGAACTATTGCTATTGGCTTCCCTATGGCCTCGATGCCTCCTGGCACTCATTTTCTGAATATGTACATCAGCGAGCACTGATTCAATATACTTTTGGAAATAATCGAATTCCGCATCCACTTAAATAGGATAAAAATTGTGTGGGATTTCTCTTTTTAGTAATTACCTGTCAAAACCTAAACTCAAGCATCATGTGATGTTGCAAACACTCTAGCTATTACATTCTTTGCCTGGAAGCAATGTTGTCAGCGGTTTGGTTAAAACAGCCACAACAGTTCTTTGAAGGATGGATGTAGTGGTGAGATATCTGAAAACAGCACCCTCATCGGTTTGCATTTTTTCCAAAGATAAATTAAATTATTCTAATTTTCACTACTGTGGAGTCTGGTATAGCTAAATACTTCCATAGCAATGCATCTTTTTGTTTGGTGAGCTTGGTATGATGGCGCTAAGCCATGTTTACTGAAAGGAAAATTTGAGAAGCCTCCCTCTAGAGTACGGACATCGGACACTTTTGGTTTGCCTTCATTGCGTCGACCGGTGGTGGCCATAATAAAGCAGAGCTAGATATTGTATCACCGTTGGTGTCAATGGCAATTTCTTTTGCAAAAATGGTGTCAATGCCATTAGCATGGTTGTGTGTTGCATTGGACATGAAGTGATGTACTTTTTTATTAATAATACGGTATAATACTCTATAGTACTACTTCTACAAATACATTAGGAAGAAACAAAACTGCTCTGACCATTGACCATTTATGAACATGTGACTCGAGACATACAATTCCATCTTATAAAAGGGATGTACCTATCGAATTCGTTAGGCTTGCTTTGCTTATTGCAATAGAATTGTAAATGGAATGACACGTCGTGTTTTCCAAAATGCAAACAAACTATGCATTCCCTAATATCGATTATTTAGGGATGGATGCCGCAACACACACCTCTACGTTCTAGTATAAAATGAAGCGGTGCAACAGAAGCGCTCATCGGAGCTCCATCACTACCGTTCTCCATCACAGTCATGCTCCTCCACCCTTTCATTCTCCTCTCTCCTTCCTCCCTAGCCCCCGCCCAAGAGCTCCATGTTAGATAATTATGCCTAGCCATTTGATAGATCTCAATAAATCCTAATGGCCTATTTAATTGCAAGACACGTGTCAATCGTTGATTCCGGCAGCCATGTGTGCTGATTCGAGTTTGATTAGATGCCATGCAGTTCTTGTTTTTAACATGAAGCACAGCGTGCGGATTCAACATACTCAATTTTCATTTTCTGCTTTTTAAAAATAATAATGGCAGGAGCACTGCCCATTCATTTAAGTAGAGATTTGAGAATATATACAAGGTTTTACAGGGTTTGCCTCATGGCACTACTCTCACAGATGTTTGCGCGCTGCTAGTTGAGTCCGTTCGACTATCCGGTTCAATTGCACTATGTCGATAGGCCATATGCCATTGTGAGATTTCGTCATGTATCAAGAGGGCCACGTCCCGAGAGCAAAGAGCCTGGTGGGCCTACCTACCACGGAGAAGTCAGAGAGCCTGCCCATGTGGGCCTGGACTAGCCCATTTGACGATCAGTATTACTTGGTTAACCAGGCCATGCCATGTGGGCCAAGTTCATGGGCATAACTAAATATTGGGCTGATTCAGTTTGATGTATGCTATATCGTGTCGCATTCAGCTCGTACTCTGCCCTCAAAAATAAAATCAGCTCATACTAATCTCCATAAGTAGTTTTATATGAACTGTTCTCCAAAAGTAGTGTTTTATATTCTCCACAACTAGTGTTTTATGAACTGTGAGTATGCATAAAGGTTTTGATTATTGTCTACACCTCGCATGTCATACCCATCGTTGATGATAGCTATGTATGTTGCTCTCTCTGAACTTTGAAGGAGAATGAAATTACTGTGATTATCCTGGTTTTACTCTTTATGGATTTCCTGGATTCCTATGTGCTTATTAAAGACATACAATTTCCTAGCTTGTGCTATGCCAAATTCCCAATCAAAACCGATCTATTATCTATTATTAGAAAAGAAAAACTAGAATAGAAATTGAAGTGGCCGCAGATACAACCTGGGAATAATGCAAGTTACGTCGGCTCCGGTAATAATGTAAATTCAATCTAACCTATTAATTAAGCCATGCAAGTTCATGAACTTTTAGAGCTTAGGGCAGGTAGATCGTTACTTAGTTTTGCCATTCAGCAATATGCTATTGAGTTCAGAGAGCAAAAACAGAGGTTTACTTTGCATCCTAGAGCTAGCAAAAAAAAGTTCAGTTGGAGCTAAGATCAACAGGCCCTAAGCCTTGCGTCACGGATCCTCACGATGATGGTCACAAAACCAAGCCACAGAGAGAAAGAGAGGGAGAGAGATCGCGAGGTACCTGGTTTAGGGCCGTGAACGGAGGCGACGGGGCCAGCGGATGCGTCTGCTGCGGCGGCGTGCCGCGGGCAATGACAAAAATGGATGTGGACTTGGCATCATTCTTCCGTAACTGAAAGATTTGCTTCTTTCGATGTATGCACTCATTCAGTAGGACTTAGTGCACGTGAACACATCGATCAACAGGTACCGAATTAAGTGGCTCGTGAATGGAATGGAATGGACGTACATGCTTGCATGTATCGACCTTAACAGTTTGAGCAGGTCTGTATATGTCCCACACACGGATCCCGCTACTAATTAAGCCTGGTAGCACTCCAACACAGGTACATATATGCACTTATTTATCTTGTAACAATGAAGCAAGCACATCAAAATTGGTGCAAGGTACCTTTATCGTGGGTTGCAATTGTATGCTCTTCTATGTAGTCTCAAAACGGAAGAGCCTTTTTAGATACCCGTACTTCCTAGATAAGGGTAAAAGTACCACATAAATCTAACAATTCATTTATAGGAGTAACTTTGACCTTTATAAAGGGTTTCGACATTTTTGGAGTACCCCCATGGATCACATGCTGCCGCTGTGATGATGACGAGTGTTGACATTGGTGGCCACGAATTAAGGAAGGAAATTAAGGTGTTGCTAAGCTAGCTGCAACATGTCGTACTTGGTAACGAACGATCTCCGGCCCGATCGATCGAATTGATGATTTGTTAATTATGCGATTCGTGACGTCGTGTCGGTACCTTGCTATATATACATGCATCTCCTGCTAATTAAGCCAAATGGATGAGTGGATGGATCGTTGGTCGAGCTATAGCATTGATTGATTTGAATGGGACTTGACCAACGGCCCGGCTCGATCGATCATCGGTTCGGTTGAGTACCAGATAAGATTAGCCATTGAATTAGGATGAATGAATGATCCATTTCAGAGTACTATAAAAGAGCTTAAACGGAAAGTGTATATAAGTATATAACAGCAGTAGCATGCTTCTGTCACCCACTGTTTCAGCACAAATTAATGCATAATGGTACGGCGTACCACTTTCATAATACATCTGGTCACAGTACAATTATTTAACTTGTTTATTTTTGGAACAAGGGAAACCCAGCCCCATTTTAAATAAATTTTGTGCAAACAGCAGCAACAACAACCATCCAACTTAGCTCTGTGCATCAACTTAATGCAGGGACCGAAGAATCAATAAAATCTTCCCTTACAAAAAAACAACCATCCAACTTGCCCAACCACAGGACCAAGCAAGCGAGAATGAACATTACATTTCCATCAGGAAGAATTCGGCAAAAAAATCAACAAACCCAAATGCAAACAGAGCTTAAGTCTTAGTAACAAAAGGTACATAACAGAAACGGTCAAACACAACGTATGTAACAGGTAGCAACTGAGACCACTCTTTTTGGAAGTGATCCTGTTTCAGCTTCTGTCTTCCATGTTCTCATCTGGAAGTATAAGGAATAGTAGCTTCCGGCCTCCTTCAGTATGACATTCCAAGCAAGCAAGCCAGCTGCACATCATCCTGGATCGGTACAAGGATAATGGTTGAACATGTGAATTTGAGAAACCAAAAGCAGTTATGGACAAAAAAGATGTACTTAATTTGGTGGAGAAAACAATGGTCGATATGTTTATAAAAGAGAAATGATGAATGATTACATTCTGTATTAGTACCTCTTGCAGTTGGTGATGAGGAACATTTCAGGCGGAGACTGACCATTTTAATTCTCATCAATGTTACCATCTTCCTCATGGCTACCAGTCTCTTCATTGTCCTCTTCGTAGCGTTCCCCCAAAGAAAAACTGTTGGATGGTTGGGATGGATACCTGCTTCATTCCTGATAGAAGCAGCAGCAGCCTTGCTTTCAGAAGATGTGGCACCCTTGTGGCTAAGGTATACTTCTGCTTCTTTGAGACATGGGAGATGCTCAATGCCTAAATAGAAGCCATAAGTTTTTGCAACTGACAAGGGGAATGACACCCTAAGTTTCTCAACCTTCGGCATAGCCCCTTTCACGAACGAAATGTATATCGTTCCACCATAGAGGCCAAACTCCTTCAGACTTGGGAATCCAATGCCCTGGACTGTAAGCCTTTCTTCTGGTCCTTCTGGTCTTGTTAGGAACCACAGGCGCAGGCACAGTAAGGCCGGTAGCTCCCCGATAGTGTGGAGACCCTCCTCACTTAATTCAGTTAAATTGATGTCCAGGAAAGCAAGGCTAGCGAGTGCTGGTGTAATCCACTTTGGAATATTCGTGAGGCAGTAGTAGTCGCTGGACATATAAAATATTTGAAGGGAAAAAGGCGGAGGGGACCAAGAATCTAAGAACTCGAGGGAACCACCATAAATCCATATCCTTAAAGACTCGAGTTTGCAGCTGCTGAGCTTGCAAAGAGAGGAGAGTAACATCTGTTCATGTCTTTTGCTGCACACGTCAGATCCTTCACCATTCAAATGTAAAGCAAGTTCACCCAAATTTGTCAGGTTCCCGAGCTCCTCTACTGCATCTGCTGGACTCTCGGTAATACTAAAGCCTGAGATCACTTGTAAGTTCCTCATATTCCCAATCCCATTCGGTATCTTTGTATCACGTGTAGCGAGTAGATGTCGTAGTTTAATGAGCCGAACAATTCCAGCTGGCAACTCTTGCACAGATGTACCGCGAAGATCTAGGGTCTCTAGATCACCTAGCATCTCAATCCCAGATGGTAGCTTTGATACTGCCCTGCCGCTAAGCTTGAGGTACTTTACTTGGAACAAATTGTCCATACCTTTCATTATATATTCCTCCAATCCCTCACAATCTTCAAAATCTAGTACACGTAAAGCTTCAAATTTAGCAAGACTAGGCAAGTGTTTGATGCTAGCTGATGATGTTACCGTTAGAGATCGAACATGACTTAGATCTTCATCTGCCAATACAGATGCAAGCTCCTGGTCAATGTCTTGGACTGATAGTCTCCGAATAAAACCTTGACGATTTGCCAAACTCATTTGCCCTCCACCCACCACAGTGATGAAATTATCTTCAGCTGATTTTGAAATAATAATTTCAAGCATCATATCATGGACTCGACAGGCGCGAGCCTTACCATCATAAGCAATGTCCACGGGTTGGATCATGCTTTTGTTGATAAGATCATAAAAGTAGTTCTCCGCGACCTCTTGCCGGCTCTGTCCACGCACTTCAGAGATAAAGCCTTCTGCTATCCATCTTCTCACTAACCTCTCTCTCTCAATCACATAATCCTCTGGAAATATACTTAAATACAATAAACATGTCTTGAGATTAGTTGGGAGATCATTGTAGCTAAGAGATAGTATGCTATACATTCCCTCTAGGCTTCGGTTTTTTTCTAACGCAAAACCAATGGACCTTTTGACCTTCTCCCACTCCTCCTTGCAAGTTGGTTTGTTTGCCAATAAGCCAGATATACTTATAATTGCTAATGGTAGGCCCGCACATTTTTTCAGTATTTCATTTGATACTTCTTTCAGCATATCAGGGCAGGAGTCCTCGCAACCAAAAATTCTTTTGAGAAACAATCTTTTAGAGTGAAGATCACTTAGGGCTTCCATTTCATACACACGGTCATCAACATCCGGACAACATGACCTTGCCACGTCAACAATGCGTGTAGTAGCTATAATTCTGTTGGAACGATTATTCTCTAGAAAAGCACACTTGATAGTGTTCCACACCTCTATAGACCATATATCATCAATGATGACAAGATACCTAATAGATATTAGCAAATAGCATCAACCAATTATGATAAGGAGTTCCGCTAGAAAACCAAGTAAACCATGAAACTGTAACGTTGTATATGCTTCATGTACTTGACCAGTTAATTAAGTGTATCACCACACTTATAGCTTTATGTTTCCATATGCAGTTCATTGTACAAATGGGACATGCATGTATAGACTAGTTTACTTAAACGTCTAATGATAAACAAATTTGGGTAACATATTATTTCGTATTTAATTAAGTAAATAACTACATGAAATAATATATAAGAAGACATGTTTTGCGGAAAGTAATAAGAGTTGAAATTACCTCTTATCTTGTAGCAGTTCTCTTAGCTTTTCGATAGATCTCTTTTCGTCCCAATCATCAATATCTAATTTTTTGAATTCATCCTCGGGAACCACTTGAGAGATCACATCCTTGATAATTTTCTTTAAAACCGGCTTTTGCGAGACTGATACAAAAGCCAGACAATCAAAATGCCCTTGAATCTTGCGATAGACTTCATTCGCTAGTGTCGTCTTTCCCAATCCACCAAAACCAACAATAGACAGCACCCTGCACTGATGCTTGGTTGAGCCGCTTTCTTCATCCACCATCCACTTGGCAAGGTCATCTCTTGGACCGTCCACACCCACAAGGTGAGCCTCCTCAGCAAAAAGAGCACGCAGCCGGTGATCCACGGCTGCATGGCTAGAGGTTCTAGAAGGAGTGTCATCCAGCTTGTAACTATTCTTGAGCTCTTTCAGTTGCTTTATGCGTCCCTTCAGCTCGTCGATTTGGTCAGCAATTCCGCTCCTGGACCCAAGCGTCTTGAGTGTGCCAACGGTCTTGCGGAAGAACTCCTTGAAGCCGCCGTGACGCCCGCCAGTGCCGAGTCGGTGAATGAACTTGTCGATGCAATCCTCGGTATCATAGGCCAACTCCCTCAGCAGTGATATCCATGTCTTCACTTGGACATTTGGATCTTCTAGCATCGTGTAATCTTTAAGCGCAGCATGCATGCAGGTCAGCTCGGATTTGAGGGAGAGGATCTCACCGCGGACCCCTCGCATGCGGCCATACTCACCGGCGAGCAAAGCGGTGAGCTTCCCCAGCAGGGGACCCAACACGCCATGTGAAGCGCTCACCACCTCCATTGATCCCTCTCTTCCTCCCCTCTGCAGTCTATCTCTCGTTTGTGTTTGTTCGTGTATAGAGGGGAGAGAATACAGACAAGTGCAGGAACGAAGAGCCGGAAAGAACCAAACAATTGGGTGCTGCGTTTTAACTAGTTGCAAGCTTATCTTTGTCTCACTTAACTTTGGCTCGCATCTTTTCGCAAGAAAAAAAAACAATGGCTGGCATGTGCACACTGCACAGCTTTCAACAAAAGAAATATCCGGAAAAAGAATCAAAGAAAAGAAACAGATCTGGGGCTCCCCCAAGCTTCACCGACGGTAGTGGCGAGGGAATGCGCCGATGGCTACTGATTCACTTGGGGCGGAGGAGCTCGCGACGGTGGAGGCGGCGCTAGCGGCCACAGCCATGGCCCCCAATCCTAGGATATTGAAGCCACCGACGGCGGGGGTGCCGGCGAGCAGCGATAGCAACAGCTGCAAGTTGAGAGAGAGAGAGAGAGAGAGAGAGAGAGAGAGAGAGAGAGAGAGAGAGAGAGTGCTGGAATGGACGAAAGAGAAGAAGCGGAGGTCGGGATGGTGCGAGTTGCTTTAGCCCGTGGGCCCCTCAACTACGGCGCGTGGTCTGTAAGCTGTTGGACCGTGACAGCGCATGATGCATGCTTTTATTAAAGCAAGGTTCTAAGAGCATCAACAATATGGAGCACCGGTGCTAGTTTGGAAGGATTTTAGGCGGGTCCCACTTGAGAATAAACAATTAACTTCTCACTCTATCTCCAGAACCTACCCAGCCCTTTGCGTGAGTTCTTCCCAACCAGCACCCGATCCCCAATCTTTGGTCTCTAAATTGGCGACGCATTCGGCGAATCTCGGCGCGGGAGACGGAGCTCGTCGTAGCTACCGGCGACTGCAGGCAGGGGCGCACGCGCCACCAGCGGAAGCATCGCTCGTCCCCGTGAACGGTGACGGCGGATCTGGGCAACAGCTGCGTGTGTCCCCGCGACCGTGGAGGGCGCGCCGCTCCGGCGACGATCGCGCCCTGCTGCCGCCACGTGAGCTTGCACACCGCATGTCGCAGATCCAGCCGTTCCAAGTCCCCCGCGGCCTCAACGTCCTCCGACCACGTCGCCTCCGTGCTGTCCCTCTACGCGGCCAGGTGGCTCCCGGACGTCATCGCTTCGTCCCCGTCCGGCCGCTTCCAGCTGCCCCCGGAGAGCCCCACCGCCACGTGGCTCAAGAAGCGGCTCCTCCTCGAGTCCCTCGTCGCCGCGCTCTTGCCCGAGGACGCCGCCGGCATCGACGAGCGGGACGACGGCATCGCGTGCGACTTCCTGCTCCGCTTGCTCCGGGCCGGGAGCATGGTGGGCGCCGACGCTGCGCTGCCCGGCGTTGGGCCACGGTGGGGCCGGCACCGGCGCCTCCCACGGCCACCACCAACCGGCGACGCGCCTGCCGTGCGCGATGCTGCTGGATGTGCCGCTCGTGCTCCACCTGGTGCGCGGTTCCTGCGGGAGGGCGTCAAGGCGGGCGGCGGCGGCGCGGCGGCCGCCAGGGTGGCGAGGCTGGTGGACGCATACCTCGCCGAGGCGGCGCTGGAGGCCGGGCTGCGGCCAGCGGAGTTCGAGGAGCTCGCGCGCCGTGCCAGCGCATGCCCGCGTTTCCGACGACGGGCTGTACCGCGCGGTCGACACCTACCTCAAGGTGAGTGCATCTCATCCGCAGGCCATTGGGGAAATGTTTATGGTATGTTTGGTTTATTAATCTCGTCTGTGCATCGTCATGACGGTAATGTCATCAACTCATGATACACAGCATGTCCTGGGTACAGAAAACAGTCTCTGTCCATGCTCCTCACGCATGTCACCATTGATATCTAGAAAATTCAGCAAAAGTGAAAATGGTTGACATGTGGGGAACAAAAAGCGCTCCTACCACCGAATAAGAGTTTGCTTACAATCTTACTCAGAAACATAGGGTAATAATAAGAAACACCGGCTACAGTCTAACTTAAATAGAAAACGCATACAAAAGAATACAAAGTATTAAATGCTAAGCTTGATCGCCTCCAAATCGTTGCCAAATATGCTCTACCAAGTCATCCTTAAGACGACGATGTGTTGGTCTGTCCCGAATAGCTGAGCTCTTCTCAAGTACCCTTGAAAATTCATGGATTGGACCTAGAGCAAATCCGCTCAATGGTGTAGGGGATGTTCCCTCATCATAGTTGAAGTCATAGCGATGCTCGTATGTATCCCTCTCATCTTCAACGATCATGTTGTGCAGTATAATGCAAGCATACATGATCTCTCCTAGTGTTCGCCTATGCCATGCCCGTGCCGGCCCACGTAGAATGGCCCAACGAGCTTGCAGAACACCAAATGCACGCTCTACATCTTTTCTTGCTCCTTCTTGCTTCTGTGCAAATAATTTTGCCTTGTCATTTTGAGGTAGCGGTATTGTCTTCACAAATGTAGCCCACTCTGGATAAATACCATCAGCTAGGTAGTATCCCATCTTATACTCATTGCCGTTGACCATAAATTCAATCTCAGGAGCTTTTCCCTGTAGTGAATCTGTGAATAATGTTGATTGGTTCAACACGTTGATATCATTGTTTGATCCAGCAACTCCAAAAAATGCATGCCATATCCAAAGATCTTGCGAGGCAACAGCTTCTAGCATGATAGTGGGTACTCCATAATCACCACGGGTAAACTGCCCCTTCCAAGCCACCGGGCAATTTTTCCACTCCCAGTGCATACAATCAATACTACCCAACATACCAGGGAAGCCACGATCCTGTCCTATCTGAAGTAACCGCTGAACATCTTCATTTGTTGGCTTGCGTAGGTATTTCTCTCCAAAATTTTCAATCACACCCTTACAAAATAATTTCAAACACTCATGGACTGTGGTTCCACCAATCCGGAAGGTTTCATCTAACTGATCAGCAGAGGTTCCATATCCCAGCATTCTAATAGCTGTGGTGCATTTTTGCAATGGTGAAAACCCAACCTTACTAAAGGCATCACTCCTTTGACAAAAATAGGAAGACCACTCACTAAGTGTTTGCACAATCTGTAGAAATACATGCCTGCGCATACGATACCTTCGCCGGAATTGATAATCAGTATACACTGGGTTGTCAGAGAAGTAATCGGCGAATAATCAGTGGTGGGCAGCTTCACGATCTCTCTGAATGTGCCTTCTAGAATTTTCTGTGTGCTGACTAGAGGCACCAGCCAACTGAGACATAAATTCATCACGAATTTGAGCTTCAATTTGCTCCTCCACTGGATCGTTGATGGACTCCCAAATGTATTCATTGACGATATCATCATCACTACTGGAGCTTGAGTAGAGGACCTCACAGCTAGAGTTTGAGTGTGTGGACATTGTGTTTCTTGTAGAAGAAGAGCTTGCTGGCTCAAGCAGTGTGCACCCTCTATTTGTACATGTGGTTTCCAACGGCTAGTTTGACTTGGTCCATTTCATAACAGCTATATTTTGTATATGCATGCAACTGTCAAAGTAATGTCATAACAGCTATATATAATTACTAAAAATACATTAATGGAAAGCGGTACGACCTTAATACATTAGGTAGTCAAGTACACAATAATTTGTAGACCTGAAAGCTACATTCATCAATACATTGAGGTAGTCAACTACACACTAGCTAATTTGTAGATCTGAAAGCTACATTCACCAGTACAATATTAGGTAGTCAACTAAAAACTAATTTGTAGACATGAAAGCTAGCTGACATTTACCAATACACTAGGTACCTAACTAACAAAGATACATGAACACCTTGCCTCCTAACTAATTGTCTTCATTGAACGTCATCACACTTGAGAAGTGTGCCAGTGCTTTTTCATGTCTCTCTAGCTGTGCTTGAGAGAAACTTGAAGTATCACATGTCACTAGTTTCACATATTGTTTCATCTTCTCCGCCTGTGCCATCTCCCTTCTTGTTATGGCACTCTCTCTTTTGGCCCTAGCATTCTCTCTAGTGGCTTCTGCCATTGTTAAAATCACAGCTGATTTCTGTGCAGTAGCTTCATTAAATTTATCGCATGATTCAATCAGGTTGCTATGTGAAGAGCCTTTCTCTTTTGCTTTTCGTTTAGCCTTTGCTCCCTTATTCCCTTGTGGTCGAGGAGCTTCAACATATTCTGTTTCTTCGCTCCCTTGGGTAGATGAACTATTGAAACTTCTTGATGCAGAAATCTTGGTCCTCTTATTCTTTGGTTGGTAAACTTCACCCCATTTTGCTTGAATCTTGACCATTCTCCACCAATACTCTAGTGGGAAGGGATGCTTTGCATGGTAGTCTCCTTTCCACTTCGCATGAGTTTTCTCAATGAGCATGTCTTCAGATTGGCCACTTGCATAAACATTTTTCAATTCAATATAGCATCCATTGAACTGCACGACAAGCTTATTACCCTTGGTCCAATGTGATTTGCATTGCGTAGCTGTTCTTTTTTCTCCTCTTGGACTATTGCTGTTGTATTCATCTGCCACCTGATTCCAATATTGGGCAGACTTCTTTCCATTGCCTTCAACAGGATCATTTGAATTACTTAACCAAGCACTAACCAGTCTTTCATTCTCTGCTTGACTCCAGTTGTGTCGCCCTCTTCTGGTGTCTTCCTCCGGACTGGTGTCGCTAAACTCGTCGCCGGCACCAGGATCTGCTTCTAGTTGTGAAGCAGCAACAATTGGAGAGGCTGATTCATCACCAAGTGAACCTGAGCCTCCACCAGCTCCTGTCAGGCCCGGAGGTTGTGGGATTTGCCTTGCTTCACCATATGGACCGCCATGGAAGCTTGCTGCCATTTGTGGGTGTGGGAAATGCTGGAAGTTTGGTATAATGCCTAGCTGTGATAAGCTGGGTGAATATTGTGGCTGCATGGGGTGACTATAGTGAGGGTGTGCAAAATGTGTGGGATATTGAGAGGGGAGAATTCCTTGGTAGTATGGGTTATTCGGATTTGGTGGATCTAGAATAGAATTTGCTGAGTTTGTGATGTTTGGTGTAGAGGAGTGCTCCATGATGTGAAAGCTCTTTGCTTTGTTTTGAATGTATGTAATGGATGGATGAACCAGCATATGAAGTTTATATAGATGGTGTATGATTTTTCTGGTGGGTGGCGTACCAACGGCTGGGTTGGATTTGAATGGCAATTGTTTGGCTCGTGTTGTGCTGAAATTTCAGTTTGCAACTGCCAGTTTACAAAGTATTATTTTATTTGCATGTGTCAGAGGTGAAAGAGTTAGAACCGGTTCTATGTGTGGTACCGGTGCTAAAAAATTTTAGCTTAGACCCACTACTGGCAGTGTTAAAACCAAGCTGGTACCGGTGCTATGCCAAGTTAGTACCGATTTTTTAGCACATTGTTGATGCTCTAAGGTTCATGTACTTTAGTTGGAACAATTTAGCCCTGTCTGTACCAACAAGTCGTCTTTTTGCTCGGTAAAAATTTTAGATCTCTTGTTATTAAGTCTCAAGTATACGGACGATCCTTCAAATTGCGATGGTTGCTCTCCAATTGGGCTAGAATTCGGACTATCCTCCTAATCTGTGTCATCGATTTCTCCCCTCAACAAGCTAGAATAAATTCTTCTGCCATTAAAACGATCTGCAAATACATTAAGGTAACATATTTACATCATTGAACACTAAATGTGACTATGGAAATAGAACATAGTTCACTAGATGTTTCCTATGCACCCAATTCCACTATACATGTTCCTTCAGGTTATCAATATTGTCATTGATTTCTATTGCATGTAGTAACACAAATTGTATTCAACAAGCTACTAAACCTATACACATACTACATTTCTATAATTCTATAATTCTTTAAATTACATATACCACATAAATTACATTGCTATATTAAAAAAAAAGCAAACAAACTAGCCCCTCAATTTTCTCTCCACCACTGCCCCTCAATTTCTTCTCCCCGGCGCCCCCAGCCCGCACTCCCCCAGCTGCCTCCCTCTTCTTCTCCACCGACACCAGCACCCCCTCGGCGGCCTCCCTCCCTGGCGCCCCCTACCGCCGCTCCCTACCCCCAGCAGCCCCCCTCCCCCGACGCCTCACTTCCCCCGGCACCCTGCCCCCTCGCCGAGCTCCCTCCTCCGGCAACCCCCCGGCGCCCCCTCACCGCCTCTCCCTTCCCCTGCGCAGCCCCCTGCCCCGGCGCCCCTTCCCCGACACCCCGCCCCCTCACCCGAGCTCCTTCCCCAGCACCCTCCCTCGACCGGCTTGGGCTTCGCCGCCGCTCCCAGATCTGGAGCAAGGTGGGCTCGGCGGGCTGCGGCCGGCGGTGCAGCATGTGGGGCGGAAGAGGAGCAACGGGAGGGAGGGGAGCAACGGGCGGCCGACGGGAGGGAGGTGAGTAGCGGGCGGCCGGCGGGACGGGAGGGGATCACTGGCGGCCGGTGGGGCGGAAGAGGAGCAACGGGCGCCGGAGCGGGAGGAGAAGGGCGGGGATGTACCTGGTCGGGGCAGCGGCGCGGAAGGAGTTGGCGGGAGGGAACGCTCCGGGACGCAGTCTTTGCGGATGGCGCGTCTCCGAGGTCACGCCATTTTTGGCGTCTCGACCCGTCGGGATGGAGGCCCTTTACTTTTGGCGTGCGCGCTGGAGCCCCTTTTTCTTCTCCTCACGCTATTTTGGCTTTGGCGTGCTGGATGGCTCCTCTGCTGGAGATGCTCTAAGCTGTTTGGTGAACAATTTGTCCATACCACTCATATTATACTCCAAACCTTTACCGTCTTCAAAATCCAGCACACCTAAAGCTTCAAATTCAACCAGACTAGGCAAGTGTTTGAGGCAACCTGGTGTTGTTAACTGTGAGAGATCGAACATGGCTCAGATCTTCATTTACCAATATAGATGCAAGCTCCTGGTCAATGTGTTGGACGGATAGTCGCCGAATGAAACCATGACGGTATGTCAGACCCGTTTGCCCACTGCTTACCATGCACAGTGACGAAATTATCTGCAATCAATTTTGAAATAGTGAGTTGGAGCATCATGTTATGGACTCGACATGCATGAGTCTTACCATCATAACCAATGCCAACTGCACCATGCTTTTGTTGACAAGCTCCTGGGTAACCTCTATAGCTGGGACTTGGGCCGGGCCGTGCCGGCACGGCCCGGACCCGTCAGGTCTCGGGCCGACTCGGGCCGTGCCTGGCCGAGCCCGGCCATGCTGCCGTGCCGTGCCGTGCCGTGCCGTGCCGTGCCGTGCCGTGCCGTGCCGTGCCGTGCCGTGCCGTGCCGTGCCGTGCCGGCGGCCGGACGGGGGCGCCGAAACCCGGCCCGTGGCACGCCGGGCCGCCATCGGGTCGTGCCGGCACGGGCACGGCCCAGGCCGAAGGCGGCAGCGGCGGGGGCGGCGCGAGCACGGGTGGAGGAGGGCGGCGGCGGTGCGGGTGGAGGAGGAGGAGGAGGGCGGCGGCGGCGCGGGTGGAGGAGGAGGAGGAGGGCGGCCGCGGCGGGGCGGGTGGAGCCGCGGAGGAGGAGCCGCGCGGGTGGAGGAGGGCGGCGGCGGCGCGGGTGGAGGAGGAGGAGGAGAAGGGCGGCGGCGCGAGCGCGGGTGGAGGAGGGGGGCGGCGGCGGCAGCGTGGATGGAGGAGGAGGATGAGTGCGGCCGCGGCGGCGCGGGTGAAGGAGGAGGTGGAGGAGGGCAGCGGAGGCGGCGCGGGAGGTCGGGGAGGCGGCGGTGGAGGCCGCGGAGGCCGGCGGGGAGGCGGTGGCGGAGGCCGGGAAGGAGGTCGCCGGGGAGGGCATGCAGCTGGTGGCCGGAGCGGGGATCGCCGGGGACGGGCTCGTGCAGGCCGGGGCGGTCGCCGGCGCCGAGGCGCTCGGGGTCGTCGTGGGCTTGTCGGTGACTCGGTGGTCAATGGCATCCTGAGGCCTGAGGCCGTCCCCTCCCCCCTCCCTCCCTTTCCCTAATTTTGTTCCTTTCACCAATTTTACTTCTTCTTTTTCTTTTATCTTTAAGGCACTGCTGCACTAGTGTGTAGACATGCATGTGACAGCTCCTTTATGGGATGGACACATAAATTTGCTCTAGTGCTCTCTATTCACTTGCTTTCCTCGTGACTTCAACATCACACCAGCTCACCGGCAAAGAACAAACATCAAAAGGGCATTGATGTAACCATGCTTCTATTAGTTACCGACTAGTTAATTGCAGGGGTGTGTGCTTAAGCTTTGCCCTGTGCATTTAAAGTACTTGGGATGGATGGCCGTAATCCTTGTATTTGTTGAGATCTTGACCAACCTTTGCGAACTCAAGGACCAAAAGTTATGTTGTTAATTCTCCTTTTCTTTCCAAAGGCATAGTTCTTAATTTCAATGGCGTGAGTGCCGGCCTGCCGGGTGGTCGGGTGGATAATTAGGAGACAGGTCACAGGAGAAATTAGAGAAGAGAGGAAAGAAAAAAAAAGAGAAAAGAAACAAGAGAGAGAAATTAGAGAAGAGAGGAAAGAAAAAAAGAGAAAAAAGAAAAGAAATTAAATAAAGAGAAAGAATAAAAAGAGAAAAAAGAAAAATAATGGAAGATTCTGTACCGCCGGGTCACAGCACACGAGTATTGGGGTAATTTTAATATTGATAAAATACCAATACATGTTACTGCCTCGTTAAAAAACCTTACACCCCAGTATGGGGTTCCCCTGTAAGGAAAAGAGTACAGTAACTACACTAAGATACATATACGAACTACTCGACGTCGACGATGTCGAGATCGGCTAAGGCTCCTAGGATCTCAGGATCCTCTACCTGATGTTGTTGTCTTTTATCCGCGTTATTCCAGTCCTTGAGGCATGTGATTGCTTCCACCGTCTCGGGCGCAAGGGACGACCTTCTTTCTTCGATTATTCTCCCAACCATGCTGAAAGTTGCCTCGGAAGAGACAGTCGATACCGGAACAAGTAGAACATCCCGTGCAAAATGGGACAGAACAGGAAATATGCGTGCAGCGTTCTTCCACCACAAAAGAAGGTCAACATCCTTCCCGTTGGCAAGTTCACTATCTGTGGCTTCAAAATTATGGTCGAGGTAGTGGTTGAGTTCTGCAATAGGATTCCAGTTGGTGGTGGACGATTTAGTTGATGTAGAACTGGAATCCTGGGGCTTCTTCCTCTTCCACAGATGTGCCGTCGCGCTTCCCTTACTATGCCGTGTCTCTTCTAACCTCGTGCCACCCGAGACGCCGTGCTTGTCGCTGTACAAGCGGAAGACTCGAAAGAGTTCCTGTTTCACATGTTCAAAAGCTTCGGAGTAGTCCAATCCGATTGCATCACCTATTCCATCCATAGCTTCTTGCAAAGCTGGTAACTTCCTACGGGGATCGAAAATGGTGGCAAAGCAATATGCATGCGATATGGATTCAAAGTATTTAATGAATTTCTTCTCCATTGGTGCAACAACATAGCTTAAATATTGATGGTTCCTATAATTGTTTAATGATTCCGCCATTAGCCAAATATATTCTATAACTAGACAAGAGGTAGGATAGTAAACACCTGATAAAATTTTACTTGATTTATAGAAAGGCTTTAAGAAAACACGAAATTCATTAGCAATTGTCCAATCAGAGGGTGTAAGCACGATACCTCCATCTTCAGAATTGGCATTAACAAAGACAGTCAACAGATTTTCGTATCCCTCTAGTTTCTTTAGCATTATATATGTCGAGTTCCACCTCACCTTCATGTCAGGACCGAATTTTCTTGGTTTGACTCCTTGAGCAATGCAATACTTCTTGAAGTTCCCTGACACTACTGTAGAACTTGAGAGATAACGAATAGCGGCACGTATATTGTTCAAATATAACCCGATTACCTGCATACCATCTTGCACAACAAGATTGATGATGTGACAAACGCACCTCTGGTGGACAACATATCCACCAATGTATGACCGCAGGTGGGGGGTGAGGATTTCCATAGCCTTCGTATTCGACGAAGCATTATCAAGGGTAATAGAAAACATCTTATCTTGAATATTAAATTCAGTAATTACCTTTAATATGTGCTCAGCAATGGCCTCACCGGTGTGTGCCTCGTCGATTAACTTAAACCCGATTACCCTCTTATTTAAATTACATTCACCATCTATATAGTGGGCAACAATACTAAGGTACGAAGTTCTCTGATGAGAGGAAGTCCAAATATCAGAAGTTAATGCAAAAGAAAAGCTAACACTTTCGAAAGTTTTTTTAGTGCCGTTAGCTCCTTATTGTAGATCGCTATAATGTCATTTTTGGTTGTTCGTCTACTGGAATGCAGGTACTGTGGACAAAAGTCCCGTTGTATCATTCGCTCAAAATTATCGCTCTCCCCCATCCTAATAGGCAAATCTTCCGATACTATATAACGTGCTATTTCGTCTCTAGCTACTTGGGGTTGGTAGAACCAATTACTTACAGAGCCGTCAGCCGCGTAACTCAGCTGGGTCTGCATGCCTCCTCCTTGGGTCTGCCCCAATTTTTGTAGGCACTTCTTGACGTGCCGGTTGAGATGCCCCGTCCCATTAGCCGAACCTGCAGTAAATTCTTTATGACAATAATTGCATGTCACACTTACTAATCGTACACCGTCTTGCATTGCAACCATCCTCGTCATGTGGGCCCAGCATGCCGCCTTCGAACTCCTCGAGGAGCCACCGACGTCTTCGGTCGCAATTGTAGGCATGGAGCTATGTACGGAGCTAGGGGCAGCATGCGGTGGGCTTTCCCCAGCTCCGGCGTCTTCATAGCCCTGATGACCGTCCATGTGCTGGTCTTCCATGCCGTAGTCTCCCATACTGGGGGAGAGTAGGCGAGGATCGACCTCATCGTCCCCCACTAGAGGAACATGGTGCGGCGGCGTCATGCCGGATAGCGAGGATCGACCCCGTTGTGACGCCGTAGGAGGAATAGGAGGACGGCGTTGCCGTGCCACCTCCGCTTTCTTCTTCTTTCCACGAGAGAAACATGGTGAGAAAATGAGAAGAACTATAAAATTTATGTGCTCTTTCCTCTCTGTGCTCCCTGGAAATCTTCTATATAGACTCCGCAAGTCCGACGCGCCCTCTCTCCTCTAATCCCCATCCCTGATTTTTTGCTGCAGATTCCCAGTCCTATCTTTCGTATCACCTTTCTCTTTTCCCTCCGTGCCTAAATTTGCTTTGACAGAACCCGCATGCTTTTGCTTTGACAGAGGGAGAGAATACTTTGAGTTGACAACACATCAAATCGATGTTTGGATTTGAGGCGGGAAATGGAGGCATTTACAGAACTTTGAAATTTTCTTAAGATCTCATGATATCTTATGATTGCATGGCACATGCATGGAGGTTGGATGGACATGAATCTTAAGATTTTGACTGCATGCAACAACATGTGATAAACGTGATTAATGCTTAGTTTAATTGGAACAGGAATTAATTAACCCCAATCAATGAAGTTCAGATATCATTAGTAACTAATACCTACAATAACGAGCAAATCAATTACTTTTGGACATAATTAATACTTTAGCTTTAATGAATAAACTTAATAACATCTGGACATGATTAATAACATCCGGCCATGATTAATGAGCTTAATGACCAGTGAACATTTCAATTAAGAAGTGAAGTTAATTGCACTGTGAACAGAAAAAGAAAAAGAGAAGATAAAGACTGAGCCCGGCTCCCAGCGCCCGACCCGTCCCATCTCTCTCGGTCTCTCCATCCGTGCTTTTTCTTTTTTTTTCATTTTTCACCCCGCGCCGCGCCCCCGTGCCCGTCCCGCCCCCCGTGCCCGTGGCCCCCCGACGCCCCGTGCCCCGTCCCATCTCCCTTCGCTTCGGCGCTTCCCGCCCAAACGCCCACCGCGCGGCGCGCGCCGTGCGCCCGCGCTCCCTCCCGCCGCGTGGCCCCGGTCCCCCCTCTCTCTCCCTGCCACGCGTCCGGCCCCCCATTCCCTCCCGCGCTCCCGCCAGTCCGCCACGTCGCCCCGCTTCCCTCCCGCGCTCCCGCGCGCGCACCGCCCCGGCCCCAGTGCGCCCCCCCGCGGGCCGACCGCCCGGGCCGCCGTGCCGCCGTGCCGCCCGAGCCTTTCTCGTGCCGGGCCGGCCCGAGCACGGCCCACGTGGCCGGGCCGTGCCGTGCCGTCCGTCGGGCCCCGTTTGCAGGCCCGGCACGGCCTGGGTGTTCGGGCCGTGCCGGCCCGGCCCGTTTTCCTCCGTGCCGTGCCGGGCTTTGGGCCGTGCCGTGCCGGCCGGGCTTCGGGCTGGCCCGAAAAAGCCCGGCCCGGCTCCCAGCTATAGTAACCTCTTGCTGGCTCTATTCACGCTCTTCGGAAATGAAGCCTTTTGCTATCCATCATCCCACTAGCCCCTCTCTCTCAATCACATGGTCCTCGAGAAATATACTTAGATACAATGATGTGTAATTGCCTGATATTTTCAGGTCAATGATGTGATCGTTGTTGGGACTTTTGAAAAGTAGCAATATTAACTTTGATTGGGCCTTGAGGGAGAGGATCTCACCGCGGACCCCTCTCATGCGGCCATACTCACCGGCGAGCAAAGCGGTGAGCTTCCCCAACAGGGGACCCAACACGCCGTGTGAAGCGCTGATCACCGCCTCCATTGACCCCTCCGTTTCCCCTCTGCAGTCTATCTCTCGTTTGTGGTTGTGTACTTCCAGTAGAAAGAAGCGCAGAAGAGGACCGAGCAATTGGGTGGGTACTCAGTTGCAAAGCTTTCGTTGACTCACCTAACGATGGCTCAATAATGTTATTTCTCGAGGAGTAGTTACTTAGCATGTCCATGAAGCAGCTGGGGAAGGGTGTTAGCGAATAAGAACAACATAATTCAGACTCTATTCGTTGTCTCTGCACTCCATCTCTCGTTTCTTTTTGTGTGTGCTTAGAGGGGAGAGAATACAGACAAGCGCAGGAACGAAGAAACGGAGAGAACCAAACAGTTGGGTGCCGCGTTTTAAACTAGTTGCAAACTTATCTTTGGCTCACCTAACGATGGTTCGCATCTTTTCGCAAAGAATACAAAAAATCAATGGCTGATATGTGCACGAGGCAACTGGTGCTGCGTGTCGTAAGCGTATTTTTGTATTAGTAACGTATTCACATTAATAAAACCATGCATTCTCTCACTCTCTCTGCTTCTCTTCTCAACTTGCAGCTGGCATGCATGCGTTGCCCGCCATCGTCGGTGGCTTCAATATCGCTAGGATTGGGGGCCATGGCTGTGGATCTGGCGAGCGCCACCTCCACCGTCGTGAGCTCCTCCGGCCCAAGTGAATCGGTAGCCGTCGACGCCCTCCCTCGCCACTGCCGTCGGTGAAGCTTGGGGGAGCCCTGATCTGTTTCTCTTTTTCTTTTGGATTTTTTTTCTGACCAGCCCCCGCCGGCCACTTGTAAATATAATTAGTTACACTTGTTCTTACGTGTTTGGTGCGAGTACGCGAATTCTGCGAATATGGGGATGGAGGCTGAGCGCGCAATAACCTGACACTCGGGATAAGAAAAGTATTTCCCTCTCTTTTCCTTTCATGATGCAGCATTCCTTTTTTTTTCCCTTTCTTTTTGTTCTTTTTTCCTTCTTTATTTGCTACATTGTGACCAATTTTCTTTCATGGCTAGTAGAATATTTTTCACCAATTATTGTATATTTTCTTTTTCCTTAAAAATGGAAAACTTTTCTCTGAATAACAAAATATATTTCACAAACCAAGTGAAGATCTTTTTGAGATAGATGAACATGTTTTCATGAACAGTAGAACATTTAAAAAAATGATATTTCATACGAATTTTTTTTGAGTTACCGGAACAACTCTTGTGACTCATAGGAAACATATGCAAGACAGCGCTTTTTTGTAGATCTCATCATAAGCAACGTTTCGTTCAAACAGAACATGATTTAGACGTTTTTAAAAAAAAATTGTGACGTTGGATCTTCACAAATATGCATACATACAACTACATGTACTTGAATTATTATTTTTCTGAGGGGAGACATGTACTACACTTGATAGTTAATTCGTGCTGGGGTATTACCGCGTGGTCGTTAAGTGCTCCCCGCGTTTGGGCCGGGCGGCAGCTGCGCGATGCGATGCTAGCGCACTGATGAGCCTCGTTTCATGGGCCGTATCCATTGAAGTGAGGGATGAAAGGGGATTTGCTACTACCTGCAATAAGCGGTACTGTAATGAAAGGCGCGCTTCGCCGCGCCAGTGTGGCAACGGATATATCTAATGTGTCCTCCATCTAAAGTACGTTCATAGGCGGAGACTCTTTATTCATTGAAATAAAACATAGTTGTATGTACAAAGTCCAAAGGCTAAATGAATAATTGTTAGCTGACCGCAGCAGAGCAGTTACACACCAAACCAAATTCAAAAAAAGAAAAATACAGGAGTACGCTAATCTAGCTTTCTGGAAGGTGATCTCCCACGACATCCTTTGTTTCGCCGAAAATCAAAATGATCTCTAATCAGCTAAAATACACCGCAAGCTCTTGTCGCTTTTCCATCAAAAAGTCCAGTCTCGTCGAGTCCACTATGTCCATAGAAGAGGAAGGTCATATGAGAGATATGGCGCGGGATCTCTTTGCTTGTTCTGTGATCTTCCACATGTGACATGCCAAAGTATAGAAAATCTTGCAAAAAAAGTGTTGGTTTGCATCCCCTTCAATAATGGGTGCACATGATGGCTCCTAAACAGATAATAGGCAACAGAGCGGTAAAGCTGAGCACAAACACGCGGACATGGCGTCGGCTAGGCAGAGCTTGGGTGAGCACAGCAACGTAGCTGAGCTGAGGATGTGGAGCAAGCTGAGACGGAATGCCCGACAACAACGCCTTAATGTGATAGATTAAATTTTTTTTAGGAAAGAAACTGCTCGGAGGCTCCAACAGTAATAAATCTACTATCTACTATATACTAAAAGTAGAATAGAATAGAAAAAATAGAGAAATACTAAAAACTCCCACAAAAAGATAAAACATCCAACGGCTAATTCGGTGGACCCTTTTATTATCAATAGACTATAACTGAGTAGATCTTCATAACTGTACCTAAATAGATCACATCCGATAGATCTTTATAACTGCACCTAAACATACTACATTCGATAGATCATCATAATTGTACCTAAATAGATAGCTCAGTACAACGTCTAGCAGACCGGCTCGCGATTTGAATCTTTATTTCTGTACTGATATAATATCACGTATACAGGTAAAAAAATAAAGATAATTAAATACGTTTCCACGATTTGCACGGGACATTGTACTAGTTTTATTAAAGAGCAAAATATACATGGAAGTGTACACTAGGAGAGTCTAAGAATGTACAACAAGACTTGCATCCCACAATGAATATTTTTTATTCATAGCAATATAGGTATTTAGCTAGTTTGTACAAACTGTGATAGCAAGGTATTAGATAGGTAGTTGGCCCAGATTGATGAGACTTCGGCCTGCTCAGTTCCCAAGTTTTATTTCAGCACAAGGCCGATGCACACAATCTATTCGCACCACACTCACAATGGCCGCCGATTCTGATTCGATATCGTACGATTGAGCTTTCAAATGGAAAATTAATCTTTGAAATGAACTCGTGTCTTTGTAATAAAATAAACATATAAGGAAAAGAACAGAAAATTTTGAGCTGAGGACTCAGATCCGTAATAGATTTGGACAGAGTGCTATCGGCGGATCCGGTGTACGTCGTCGGGGAAGCCGCGACAAAAATGGATGTGGACTTGGCACCATGCTTCCGTAACTGAAAGATTTGCTTCTTTTCAGTGCTACTTCTCGTCTGTGATCGATGTATGCACTCATTCAGTAGCGAATTAAGTGGCTCGTGAATGTAATGGACGTGCTTACATATACGAGCTAACAGCTTGAGCAGGTCTGCATATGTCCCACACACGGATCCCGTCTACTAATTAAGCCCGATAGCACTCCAACACAAGTACATATATGCACTTATTTATCTTAGAACAATGAAGCAAGCACATCATAATTGGTGCAAGATAACTTTATCGTGGGTTGCAGACATCACACTGTGAATGCTCTTCTAGCTAGTCTTCTCAAAACGGAAAGAGTGTATATATAACAGCAGCATGCTTCTGTCACCAACTGTTTCAGCACAAATTAATGCATAATTCTACGGCATAGTACCTCCATGATACATCTGATCACAGTACAATTATACAACATATTTATTTTTTGAACAAGGAAAGCCCAGCCCCAATTTTTATATATCATGTAAAAACAGAACCACAACAACCGTCCAACTTGCTCAGTCACAGGTACCAAGCAAGCGAGAATCAACAGTACATTTCCATCAGGAATTATCCACAATCCCGAATGCAAATAGAGCTTAGGTCTTACCAAAAGTAAACAACGGAAACATAATACAAGTATTCAATAGTAATCCACAATTAAGTCTTTCCTTAAGTCCTAATTGCCAAAAGTAACCAACGGAAACAATCGACAAGCACAATGCATGTATCAAGTAGCAACTGAGATCACTCTTTTTGGAGGTAACTTTTAGCTTCCATTTTTCACGTTCTCATCTAAAAGTGCAAGGAATAGTATCTTCAGGCCTCCTCCAGTATTAAACTTAAAGCAAAGCAAGCCAGCCACACACCATCCTGGATTGGTAAAACAAAAATGGTAAAACATGTGAATATGAGAAGCATTGAGCAGATGTATTTGGCTGGAGAAAACAATGGGGGCCATGTTTATAAAAAAAAAGGATGAATGATCAGAATTGGGTAATAAATAGTAATACCTCTTGCAGTTGGTAATGTGGAACATTGCATTCGGAATATCACCATTTTAATTCCCATCAGTCATGTATAGTAACTGTGGGATGGTTGGGATGGACACCTGCTTCATTACGGATAGAAGCAGCTGCAGCCTTGCTTTCAGAAGACGCGGCACCCTCAGCGAAAGCTCTACTTTTGCTACTTTGAGGCATGGGAGATGCTCAATGCCTAAATAGAAGCCATAAGTTTTTGCCACTGACACATGGAATGGCGCCCCTAAGTTTCCCAAGCTTCGGCATAGCCCCTTTCACGAATGTAATGTATGCCCCAGTCCTACTATGGAGGCGAAACTCCTTCAGACTTGGGAATCCAGTGTCTGGGGTACCGAAAGCCCTTTCTTTTCGGTGCTGTTTTCAGAGCACAGTTTCAGGTAAAGTAAGGCCGGTAGCTCGCCCGATAGTGTGGAGACCCTCCTCCCTTAACTCAGTTAAATTGATGTCCAGGAAAGCAAGGCTAGCGAGTGCTGGTGTAATCCACTTTGGAATATTCGTGAACTGGTAGTTGTCGCTGACCATATAAAATATTTGAAGGGAAAATGCGGAGGGGACCAAGACTCTAAGAACCCTGAGGGAAGCATCATCCCTCCCGTATATCCGTAAAGACTGGAGTTTGCAGCTGCCAAGCTTGCATAGTGAGCAGAGTAATATCTAACATGCCTCTTGTTGGACACGTCATCCACAGTGTACAACTAGTTCCTTCAAATTTGTCAGGTTCCCGAGCTCCTCCACTGCATCTGCTGGACTATCGGCAATACTAAAGCCTGAGATCACTCGTAAGTTCCTCATATTCCCAATCCCATTCGGTATCTTTGTTAGCATGCACGAGTAGATGCCGTAGTTTAGTGAGCCGAACAATTCCAGCTGGCAACTCTTGCACAGATGTACCGTGAAAGATCTAGGGTCTCTAGATCACCTAGCATCTCAATCTCAGATGGTAGCTTTGATACTACGCTGCTGCTAAGCTTGAGGTACTTGACTTGGAACAAATTGTCCATACCTTTCATCATATATTCCTCCAATCCCTCGCAATCTTCAAAATCTAGTACACGTAAAGCTTCAAAGTTAGCAAGACTAGGCAAGTGTTTGATGCAGCTGACGATGTTACCGTTAGAGATCGAACATGGCTTAGATCTTCATCTGCCAATACAGATGCAAGCTCCTGGTCAATGTGCTGGACTGATAGCCGCCGAATAAAACCGTGACCATTTGCCAAACTCATTTGCCCTCCACCCACCACAATGATGAAATTATCTTCAGCTGATTTTGAAATAATAATTTCAAGCATCATATCATGGACTCGACAGGCACGAGCCTTACCATCATAAGCAATGTCCACAGGTTGGATCATGCTTTTGTTGATAAGATCATAAAAGTAGTTCTCCGCAACCTCTTGCCGGCTCTGTCCACGCACTTCAGAGATAAAACCTTCTGCTATCCATCTTCTCACTAACCTCTCTCTCTCAATCACATAGTCCTCTGGAAATATACTTAAATACAATAAACATGTCTTGAGATTAGGTGGGAGATCATTGTAGCTAAGAGATAGTATGCTATACATTCCCTCTAGGCTTCGGTTTTTTTCTAACGCAGAACCAATGGACCTTTTGACCTTCTCCCACTCCTCCTTGCAAGTTGGTTTGTTTGCCAATAAGCCAGATATACTTATAATTGCTAATGGTAGGCCCGCACATTTTTTCAATATTTCATTTGATACTTCTTTCAGCATATCAGGGCAGGAGTCTTCGCAACCAAAATTCTTTTGTGAAACAATCTTTTAGAGTGAAGATCACTTAGGGCTTCCATTTCATACACACGGTCATCAACATCCGGACAACATGACCTTGCCACGTTAACAATGCGTGTAGTAGCTATAATTCTGCTGGAACGATATTCTCTGGAAAAGCACACTTGATAGTGTTCCACACCTCTGTAGACCATATATCATCAATGATGACAAGATACCTAATAGATATTAGCAAATAGCGTCAACCAATTATGATAAGGAATTCTGCTAGAAAACATAAGTAAACCATGAAACTCTAACGTTGTATATGCTTCATGTACTTGACTAGTTAATTAAGTGTATCACACTTATTGATCATGTTTCCATATGCAGTTCATTATACAAATGGGTCATACATGTACAAACTAATTCACTTAAAAGTCTAAAGATAAGAAAAATATTAAGAGCTGAAATTACCTCTTATCTTGTAGCAGTTCTCTTAGCTTTTCGATAGATCTCTTTTCGTCCCAATCATCAATATCTAATTTTTTGAATTCATCCTCGGGAATCACTTGAGAGATCACATCCTTGATAATTTTCTTTAAAACCGGCTTTTGTGACACTGATACAAAAGCCCGACAATCAAAATGCTCTTGTATCTTGCGGTAGACTTCATACGCTAGTGTTGTCTTTCCCAATCCACCAAAACCAACAATAGACAGCACCCTGCGTTGATTTTGGACGAGCTGTTTTCTTCTTCCACCATCCACTTGGCAAGATCATCTCTTGGACCGTCCACACCCACAAGGTGTGCCTCCTCAGCAAAAAGAGCATGCAGCCGGGGATCCACGGCTGCATGGCTAGAGGTGCTCGAAGGAGTATCATCCAGCTGTAACTATTCTTGAGCTCTTTCACTAGCTTGACACGAGCCTTCAGCTCGTCGATTTGGTCAGCAATTCCGCTCCTGGACCCAAGTGTCTTCAGTGTGCGAGCGGTCTTGCGGAAGAACTCCTTGAAGCCACCGTGACGCCCGGCCATTGCCGAGTCGGTGAATGAACTTGTCGATGCAATCCTCGGTATCATAGGCCAACTCCCTCAGCAGTGATATCCATGTCTTCACTTGGACATTTGGATCTTCTAGCATCATGTAATCATTTAGCGCAGCATGCATGCAGGTCAGCTCGGATTTGAGGGAGAGGATCTCACCGCGGACCCCACTCATGCGGCCATACTCACCGGCGAGCAAACGGGTGAGCTTCCCCAGCAGGGGACCCAACACGCCATGTGAAGCGCTCACCACCTCCATTGATCCCTCTCTTCCTCCCCTCTGCAGTCTATCTCTCGTTTGTGTTTGTTCGTGTATAGAGGGGAGAGAATACAGACAAGTGCAGGAACGAAGAGCCGGAAAGAACCAAACAATTGGGTGCTGCGTTTTTAACTAGTTGCAAGCTTATCTTTGTCTCACTTAACTTTGGCTCGCATCTTTTCGCAAGAAAAAAAACAATGGCTGGCATGTGCACACTGCACAGCTTTCAACAAAAGAAATATCCGGAAAAAAGAATCAAGAAAAGAAACCAGATCTGGGGCTCCCCCAAGCTTCACCGACGGCCGTGGCGAGGGAGCTGGGCGCCGACGGCTACTGATTCACTTGGGGCGGAGGAGCTCGCGACGGTGGAGGCGGCGCTCGGGATGGAATGGACGAAAGAGAAGAAGCGGAGGTCGGGATGGTGCGAGTTGCTTTAGCCCGTGGGCCCCTCAACTACGGCCGCGTGGTCTGTAAGCTGTTGGACCGTGACAGCGCGTGATGCATGCTTTTATTAAAGCAACGATGGCTCAATATCGCCAGGATTAGGGGCCATGTCTGTGGATCTGGCGAGCGCGTGATGAACATGTTTTTCATAAACAGTAGAACATTTTTCAAAAAATGATATTTCATACGATTTTTTTTTGCGAGTTACCGGAACAACTCTTGTAAACATATGCAAGACGGTACTTTTTGTAGATCTCATCATAAGCAACGTTTCGTTCAAACAGAACATGATATCGATTTTGTTTTAATATTTGTGATTTTTTGGACGTTGGATCTTCACAAATGTGCACACATACAACTACATGAACTTGAAATCTTTTCTGAGGGGAGACACGTTCTTGATAGATCAAGTTGATTCGTGCTGGGCTGTTGCTCCTGTACCGCGTGGTCGTTAAGTGCTCGGCGCGTTTGTGCCGGGCGACAGCTGGGCGACGCGACGCTAGCGCACTGATGGGACCTTGTTTCATGGGCTGTATCCGTAGAAGTGAGAGAGGTGATCGGTACTAGAATGAACGAAAGGCGCGCTTTGCCGCGTCAGTGTGGCAAGAGATACATCTAATGTATCCTTTATCTAAAGTACTTTCATAGACGGAACTCTTGATTCATTGAGGAAGTAAAAATTACTTGTACGTATAAAATCCAAAGGCTAAATGAATAATTGCAGCTGACAACAGCAGAGCGGCTGGAGTATGCTAATCTAGCTTGGTGGAAGGTGATCTCTCACGACATTTAAACCCTTTGTTCCGCCGAAATCTAATCATCAAAATCATCTCTAATCAGCTGAATACACCGCAAGCTCTTGTTGCTTTTCCATCAAAAGTCCACTGTCTCGTCGAGTCCACAATGTCCATAGAAGAGGAAGGTCATATGAGAGATGGCGCGGGACCTCTTTGGTTGTTCTGTTATCTTCCACATGTGACATGCCAAGTAAAGAAAATCTTGCCTATTTGTTGGTTTGCATCCCCTTCAATAATGGCTGCACATGATGGCTCCTAAACGGATAATAGACAAACAAATCGATAAAAATGACAAAGCTGAGCACAAACACGCAGACATGGCGTCGGCTAGGCAGACCTCGGGTGAGCACGGCAGCGTAGCTGAGGTGAGTGTGTGGAGCAAGCTGAGACGGAATGTCTGACAACAATGCCTTAATTGTGATAGATTATTTTTATTTTTTGAGAAAAGAATCTGTCGGGGAGGCTTCAACAGAGATAAATTTTATTAAAGAGCAAAATATACAAGGAATTTTACATAGGGAGAGGCTAAGAATGTACAACAAGACTTGCATCCGAGAATGAATATATATTTTCTTCATAGCAAAACATAGGCATTTAGTCCAGGGCTCGCAGACACCTTGCTCCCCATAAAAGGGGTTCTCGTAACTGCAGATCAGAAGGTTGCGCGCTTCAATCCATTCAAGCCAAGCCGAGCTCCTCCTCTGGGGCGAGATGGTGGGAGAGGCGCCCCCTCCGGATACGCTGGGGTAACGGTGGCACTGCCCTAGGCGAGATTGCGACGGAGCGGCGCAGGCGAGGTGACCCGGTGACGGCGAGGTGCGGCGCGGCCGAGGCGGCCCTACGGTAGCGAGAGGGGCATCTCGCCCGAGCGAGGTGGCCACCGTTCCGGACGAGATGGTGTCTCCAGCGGGATGGACCTCGCCGCTCCGGGCCCGATGGCATCTCCGGCGGGATGGACCTCGGCGCTCCGGGCGCGATGGGCATCTTGCCCGGGCGAGGTGTCGTGACGCTTGGCGAGGTGGGCGGTGATCTCGCGTGCAAGATGGCCATCTCAGCCGTGGCCCTTTGGCCGCGCGGGTGAGATGCTCCCCTATGCGGGCGAGATGCAGCGAGGTGTCGCCAGATGGATCCCGATCCGCATCGAGATGGGGAGAGATGCATCCCGCCTGCGCTGAATCGGCGGTTTCGTCAGCGAGATGGCGCGCACATGGCGAGCGAGATGGGCGGGGCTATCTCGCACGGCACGGTGCTAAGCGGAGCCGGGTTTGCGCGCGCGCTGCGGGCGAGATGGCATCGACAGCTCGCGGCGAGATAGCACGCTCGGCGTGAAGCAGCGCATGGGGCTGCGGGTGAGATGGTCTTGACCGTGAGGAGTAGAGTACGGCGCGGCCGCGGTCAAGCTTGCGGAGCTGGGCATCCGTGTGTCGCCACTAACCTGGCGGGGGCGACGCAGTGAATACTGGTATCCCGCGGGCAAAGGCGAGGTGAGCCGGACGATGCAGGATCGGCCCGGTGAAGGCCTCGACGCCGGCGCGGGTGAGATTTGTGCGAGCGTGATACATGGCCAACGCGCGGATGAGATGCGCGGCAGCACGTCCGTTTAAGCGGAGCGAGGTGAAGCCGTGCGTCCTGCTTCGTTGCTTGGGCTGTACCAAGTCAGCGCCGTGCAGGCAAACCCACGAGTGCCACTGCAGCCACGGTTTGGCTGGAGGATGTGGCAGCTGCACTCTCTTGGTGCTCATTCGAAGCCACACGACCAGTCTTGGCAAAGTAGGCTGTTTGCTTCTCTTGATGCTTCGGAGAGAGAACTTGTCAATGCTTGTATGCTCGGCAACTTCTTATTTTTAAGTACACCAGCTGGTTGCAAACTCCATTAATTTACGAGCTTATCAACATAACCCTCTTGCTTCACGATATAATCAGCCGGGTAGACCCTGCTGACGATTGGTCAATGCTCGTGCTGTAATGTGGGAACAGGGACATCAGGCACTCATGCAGCCAGGCTGATGTTTTCACTTCTAGGCGCTTGGAGACTGACATTATTGGGGGAAGGGTCCCCGCGCTACCCCGAATCAACAGATTTCTCCTTGACAGCGTCAAGATTCCCTCCCGAATCGATATGTTTCGCCTGACGTCGACAAGCTCCGCAGGCATCACCAACAACGTCGAGGCAACGCTCCGTCCCGCGGATGCCGAGGCCGACGCTTCTTCCCGCAGATGTTAAGGCGACGCTCCGTCCTGACGGGGTCGCGGCACGATGAGTTTGCGTCACGAACATCAAGCCAACACGTCGTCGTAGCAGTGTGTATTAGAATACTAGAGTGTTAGACTATCTCCCGAGATTCCTTGTAAAAGACCAAAATACCCTCTTAGCATGTTGTAACCTGAGGGGTAAAGTTGTAATCTCTCATTCCCATTCTCATTCTCTATAAATAGGACCCAAGGGTAGAGAGAAGAAGAGATTTTTCTGAGATGTAAAACCATAAACTCCGAAAATATATACGAGAGTTTTCACTTCGTCTCAACACGAGAGTTTTCACTTTCCCCCTGTGGCGTCGAGAGTTCCACGTTTCGCCTCATCAGGACGCCCTCGCACACTCCTCCTCGACGGACATTACACTTGCTCGTACTCCTCTGGTACTCCCGGAGGTTGACGTAACTGATCGGGAGTGCCTAAAGTACACTGCCTAGTTCCGTAGCTAACAACCGACATAAAGATGATGTCTATACTTCAAGCGATAAGTGCTACTGGGAATATATAATGTAATTCGATATTTGACCGCATGGATATGGTTTACGGACTAGTATTGCTGTCTAATTAGAGCATCTCCACTGCCTATTGCCATGGGCTAGTAATGCCTCGGCTGTGCTTTCAGATGATATTTCGTTCTTGTATAAACTTCTGGATTGCATGGTGTGACGACAAGGGAGACGACAGTGAAGCAGTTCAGTTGTGAAGGAAATGGCAAGAGGTGCTACAAGGAGTATCATCCAGCTTGTAACTATTCTTGAGCTCCTTCACTTGCTTGACTCGAAGACTTCAGTCCAGCGATTTGGTCAGCAATTCCACTCCTGGACACGGTCGGCGTCATCTATCGACGATCGGTAAACCACCGATCTTACGTAATACGTGAAGAAAAGAGAGAAAGAGATTGTATCTGGAAGCTGATTACGAATCGGGCCACTGGCGTTAAGGTTTATACAGGTTCGGATCTCCCTCAGGATAACAACCCTACGTCCTGTTGGTTTATATTAATCATGAGACAAGGTACAAGGGGTGTGTCTAGTCCTAGATGGAATCTACAACTAGTCGGAGGTGGTTGTCAAGGCTGATATTCCCTTCTACCTGCTCGAAAATCGATTGATCTTGAGATGTCTAACTTGTAGGTCTTGAAAGGCTTGTAGAACTTGTGAAGCTTGCCTTCTCCGAAAGCCATCGGGGTCCTTTTGTAGAGGATACACCATATCGTGGGAGATACAGACTCATTCTCGAGTAGGACTGCATAATCCTTAAACATCAGGATTGACTGTCTAGTTTAAGAAGTCCCGGATATCCACAGGTGGTTTCCTTATCAACTTAGAGTCTTTCTCTGAGATACACTTCTTCCCGAGTAATTAGGATACTCCTAGGTCTTTATGTATTCATATACGGATACCATCATCGTATATAGTAGTTGTGTACTACTCCTCGTCAGGACCCAACACGTCATGTGAAGTGCTCACCGCCTCCATTGACCCCTTCATTCCTCCCCTCTGCAGTTTATCTCTCGTTTGTGTTTGTGTACTTCCAATAGAAAGAAGCGCAGGAAGAGGACCGAGCAATATGCTCTTATTCAATGAATTTTCCAGACTACTAAATACATATACAAGGACTGTGATGGCTGGATGCTGAGAGCCTGGAATTTCTGGTGGCGAGCAGAGAATAACTTATCTCATCTTCCCAGCGTCAGATATACCAGCTGACAGAAAGTTCTGCACTCGACTAGTGGATACAGCTGGAGATATTGATGCTGCTAGGTGGCATTGGACTGCATGTCGCATGCTACTTTCAGTTGGAATTTTATGCCCAACCTGCCTATATATTGAATTATGCTTCTTTTTACTCGCAAAAAGAAAAATATGCTTCTTTTGCTTCAGTATAATAATTTGGACTGACCTGTATGCTGAAGGATTTTCTTAAGCAGCTATTTCTTTGTGTCAGACACTTGTTGGAATTGATCTTCCGGTCAAATCGGAGAGATAAGAACAGAAGGGGCCATGCACCAACATGCATGACCAACTAACCGCGTCCTGATCGGGGCGCCAAACCAACGTGATGGCTTTGGTCCCCCGTTGCACAGCACTAGAATAAAAGGGGGTTTCCTGGGGTTCCACGTTGTGCCAGAACACGTGAAGCAAAACCCTAATCCCAATATCTCTAAAGCCCCGATCTGATCAGGGGGAGTGCTGGAGCATTGGGAAGGCCAACACCGCCAGGACGACGACGCCGGCCACCGGACAGTGCCGGTGGCGACCTGAAGGTTGCTGGTTCCCTCTGCTACGCCTACACCGACCGCTTCTTCCTCGTCTCCATCATGCGCCCATGACCACAACCACCACTACGACAATGGCTTCTTCTTCCACCGCACGTAAGCTACGCTCATGTCTACTGCTAATGACAATTAGGTGCTCTAGAGCTTGGCTAGATGATAATTAAGTCAATGCCTAAAGAATTATGCCTAACATTGGTATCAGAGCTTCTCTAGCTAGCCTAGAACCCTAAATTCCCCTCTGTCCGAGCCATTTTTTTTAACGTGCACCGCAATTAAGCAAAAAAGAAGGAGGGGATCGGTACAAACGCATACAATCAAGAAGATCCCCATCCCCTTAATGATTTCGCTCAAATCCGAAACCCTAGAAAAAGAAATTTCCCAAAATCTGAAACCCTAAATGATGAAATCCCTAAAGCTCGGGTTGCGGGACTCACCTCATGATGCCGCGTTGATGTCTTCCACCCTTCGGGGACCGCACGGCCGCGCCGCCGTGCGAGGACATCGGCGCCGCGCCGCCGTCGCCTCCTCGGGGACGATGCGCGGAAGGACCTCGCCGGAACACCGTACGGGAGACTCGGCAGCATCGCTCGACGGAGGAGCGCGCGGCCCAGGGCCGGGCGCGCTCCTCCGGCGAACGGAGCCACCGTGCCTCCATTGGCTCTGGCAAGACGGGCTCTCGGTTGCCGCTTTTTCATCTCGGGAGCGGGGAAATCGGGAGAGACCGGGTGAAATGATTAGGGTTTTGAGCGCCAGCGTCGGTTTTGTTCCACACTGGAGCGATGCGAGCCGTCCGATTGAATCGGACAGTCTGGATCAAGGCGGGGCTGCAGGGGGTGATGATGGGCTGTGGGGGAGCTTTTGGGCCATATTCGGTCGCGGGCTGCTGCCCAAGTTGTCTTGGCCCGGCGCGTTTTATCTGCTGGACCGAGATTTTCAAATGGGCAGCCGTGGGTTATGTGGGCCGAATAGGTTTTTGGGCCTTTTCGAATTTCCAGTGCATTTTCTAAATTTGAATATTTCTGTTAATGTCTTTGCACTGTTAAATAATGTTTAAATTGCCCAAATAATATTTTGATATTCATGTTTAACTTTTCTGAATAAAATTGAACCAACGAGAAATTTTATTCAGAAAATCTTTAATGTTAAATGCATTTTATTGCATTTCTTCAATGATAATCTCATTTTAAAAATCAATATCATGCTGAAAATTAATGTTATAAAATTGATATTCATTCTGAAAATTTTTGGCTCATATTTATAATTCTGACCAACGTTGATTTATAATTTTGAGCCACTCCCTCTTATGTCAATTAATTCTTTTTCGTTTTCTGCCCAACGGTGATGCGAATTAGAGTTAATTTTATGCAGATTTATTATGTATCCTTTACTTATGAATTCTTGAATATATTTTCAGCTTCCGCTACTGTTCATGTGGCCAAGTCTGTTGACCACATTGAACCACTTACGGGGAGTAACTTCTCAATATGGAGAGATCAAGTTATGTGTGCTTTAGAGCTCAATAAGCTCGACCTTGCGTTGAGGGAAGCCAAACCAGTTGCACCTGTTGCAGGTGTAGCTGGGTATGAGGAGCTCAAAAGGGCTTATGATGTTAAGGTAGAAAAATAGGAGGACTCCAATCGGATGTCTCTCCTAATAATGAGAATGGCCATCTCTGAAGGTATTAGGGGAGCCATCCCTGAAAGTCCTAATGCCTCTGTTTATCTAAAGTCCATTGAGGCGCAATTCAAGGGCTCCTCAAAGGCATATGCTACAAATCTCATTCAGAGGCTTACTAATGAAAGGTATGATGGCAATGGCAACATAAGGGATCATATCCTTAGGATGAGTGATGCAGCAGCAAAGCTCAAATCTATGGACTTGATCATTAATGATGACTTTTTAGTCCACTTTATTATGACTTCGTTGCCTAAAGAATTTGGACCTTTTATGATCAACTACAACACTCAAGAAAAGAAGTGGACCCTGAATAAGTTGATCGCACACTGTGTCCAAGAAGAGAAGAAAGGCTACGTGCTGAAAGAGACAAGGACCATGCACTTAACATTGGTCATGTCAAAAAAAGTATCAAGCACCTGCTGATCATTAGCCCAATAAGAAAACCCTTTACGAGTCCTAAGGGAAAAGAAAAGGCATGCAAAGAAGCAAGTGGATCTGGAGTTACAGGAAATGATCTTTGCAATTTCTGCAAGAAACCAGGTCACTTTAGGAAAGATTGTGTTGAGTGGCTAAAGTGGCTCCACAAGAAAGGGATTCCATACAAGGAGAACTTTTGAGAAGGGGAACAAGAGAGCTTAAGGTAGCAAATAATCAAGGAGCTGACGTTGAAGCTGTGGGATCGCTCACCTTGGAGTTGCACACGGGCTTTTTTACTTCAGCTTCATGATGTTCTTCATGTACCTACCTTAAGTAGGAATTTGATTTCGTATCTTGTTTTCGATAATATTGATTTTGAATGTTGGTCTCATAATATAATGATTATGTACAGTTTCAAATACCGAATTATGTTAAACTTCAATTATGTGATGTTAGTCTCGCCATGCGACGAGACAAGTTATGTTTTCACTGAACGAATCTTTTGTAATATTTATGTGTGCTGTGGTACAATTACGATGTAAGAGAAGTGCAAATAATGAGACCTCATCGAAATTGTGTTCTTGTTCTATTAGACCACATTTCGAGGGGGAGAATGGAAAGTCTCATTTAAAGATGAGATATCACACTCACTTCTCCTACAAAAACCATAGTACTGACAACAAAAATTGTGTGTAAATTCTCTGATCAAGATGGAACCAATGAGAAGTCTTATTTGGAGAATGAATGAAAAGCACACTAATGTTCTGACTCCTTTTATCATGTTTATGTATACTTACTCCCTCATGAATAATATGAAGCGCAAATTAAGGCTGAAGTGGCAAGTTTGCCGGTCCAATATCAATTATGATATTAATACGACATGTGGGCTTATGATTATGTTTCTGACCAACGTTGTTTATAGTCATGTGCCGTTTTATGAAGTTCTTTTTCGTCTTTTTGCCCAACGGTAATGTGGATTAGAACTGAAATTTGTGCTTGTTAACACATTAGACTCTGAGCATGATATATGTTCCATGAGAATAAAGTAATCACTGGGACCTGGAGCCTAGGAACATAAATCTTTAGGAGAAGCAGTTTTAAGTACTGATTATCCATGAGATCTTTTATTCTATGCATCAGGAGGATTGAGGATTATGAATCCCTAATGTAACACCTAGTGTTGAGCCTCAACGTTTTCCTGTGGTAAGTAAGGCATGTCGTCTAAAGATTTCAAATCATAAATTAAGACGAGTGTTGAGACAATGGTACCTTAAGTCTAAAGGGGAGTAAGTTCACTCTTTTATCTAGATGAAATCTCATTGCCAACCAAGAGAATTCTATAATGATATAAAGGATCTTGGCAATGCCTCATGCATTACTTGTATTGAGATTCACTAGGACATAGGTCCAAAAGGAGTATAAGTCCTATTATAATGACATACATCGACAGAGTACGAAAGAAACACGTTATGCACTAGTACTCTGCCTCACCTGCTCCTAATGTTGAGGGCGATAAGGTTGGGACATTCCAATGTCCGAGGAACCAGTTTGAAACTGATCAGATAATGTCGGTTTCTTATGCTTCAGCTGTCAGAAGCACCATATGTATTCAAGTATGAGCATGTCCCCTATTTATGATCGGGGATACTTGGCAAATATACGTTAAATCCAGAACTGGACCACTGGAAAGCCGCTATCAATGGCTTGCCGTATATGCAAGACAATAAAGGATACATGCTCACTCATAAGGAGTCTGATAATCTCGAAATTGTGGGATAGTCAGACATTGTTTTTACGAGGTGTGTGGATATCAAGAATTCCACGTCATGTTACATCTTCATCCTCGCACAGAGGAGCTATATCATGGAAAAGCTCCGAATGGCAATCATGACATCATTAGTGATGCAAACTAGTTTATGGCATGATAAAACGCTACCGGGCAGGTTGTATGTCGAAGGAATCTAATTTTGAAATTAAAAGTGGTGGACAGCATCTCTAAACCACTTAATATGATTATGAACACGTAATCCTCTATGCGAGTCACAACAAGTCAATTGGTGTTGCCAAACACATTGACATTAAGTATCATGTTGTGAAAGATAGAATCCAGGATCATACCGTTAATGTTAAGCATATGAGTACGACAGAAATGCTTGCGGATCCGCTTACAAAAGACTTACCACCCAGTATATTTTGCAATCATGTAGCCGGCATGGGTTTTACTAGAAAGCTTTTGATCCTGGAATAAGGGACCATCGAATAAAACCATATCCCATCAAGTAATATGTTTTCCATTTCGAGATAGGATGTATACTATAAGTACTGAGGTTCAGTGGCATTTCATTGGTCACTGTAACGCTTTGCTTTGGTATATTTTTCTATTAAGACCGGGCTTACGAAGGTTTGAGCTTAAGATCAAGGGGGAGAATGTTGGAATTGATCTCCCGGTCAAACCGGAGAGATAAGAACAGAAGGGGCTATGCACCAACGTGCATGGCCAACTAACCACGCCCTTATCGAGGGTGCCAAACCAACGTGATGGCTTTGGTCCCCCGTTGCACAACACTAGAATAAAAGGGGGTTTCCTGGGGTTCCACGTTGTGCCAGAACACGTGAAGCAAAACCCTAATCCCAATATCTCTAAAGCCCCGATACCGATCAGGGGGAGTGCTGGAGCATTGGGAAGGCCAACACCGCCAGGACGACGACGCCGGCCACCGGACAGTGCCGGTGGCGACCTGAAGGTTGCCGGTTCCCTCTGCTACGCATACACCGACCGCTTCTTCCTCGTCTCCATCACGCGCCCACGACCACAACCACCACTACGGCAATGGCTTCTTCTTCCACCGCACATAAGCTACGCTCATGTCTACTGCTAATGACAATTAGGTGCTCTAGTGCTTGGCTAGATGATAATTAAGTCAATGCCTAAAGAATTATGCCTAACATTCCGAAAGAAACATGGACCCATATTTGAAACAAGTGAAAATTCTAGAACTTCCAGGCATGGAAATCCTTTATGCCCCCAACAAACATATGGAACTTGACTTGTTTGAAAAAGCTAGTGCTTTTTTCTTGTGCTTTACTTGAGGAGTCAGTCAATGTTGTATTGTGCCCCTGTGGATAAATTGGCTGTACTTATCAAATGGCATTCTTTTTCTTCAGCATGACCGAGAAAATACACAAAAAAGCCAGAGTTGGAATACGCTTTGGCCTATTAGTCTATTTGTTCTTTGGCACTTGCTCGGTATTTCATAAACTGTCCCAGCTGAGAGGTGCCTTGTTTCACTATGCTTCCTCACTCCCTCCTACTCTTTCTCCTCTTCATCGTCCCCACCTCCATGTCCTACACCAT
>JAGXJF010003640.1:0-320742 GCA_019208055.1 Stipa capillata | reverse complement strand
GTCGGAGTCGGGTGGCCTCGAGCTCGTCCGGCGTTTGTTGCTCAATGGGGACTTCTTGGCCGTCATTGCCATCTAGCGTGCCGGCATTGGCCATGAAGACTTCCCGGGACGGATGGTGGCTGCCAGAGCTTTCATCCTCGTCCGAGTAATACTCGAGGACAGGGAGGAGAGAGTCGATGGCGCTGACCAGTCGGGATCCGAGTGCGAACTCGTGTGCAATAAACGGATCCGATTTCGGCGAAGCCTCTTCCCTGGGGAGAGGGGCCGAGCGTGTGGGCTTCGTGGGAGTCCCGTGCTGAAGAGCTGGTGAAGCCTCTGCCGATCGGGACGTCGCCGAGTAGCAGAGGTGAAGCTGGCCGATCTTGTCGGCGATGAAGTTCAACCTCCCAAATCGGAAGAGTTGGCCAGGGTCCGGGGCAGCGCTGATGAAGGCGAACTTCAGGCTGCTTCCCGAGACGAAAACGTTGTTGTTGTTGGCGAAAGCCATCCCGACTCGTGCAGATGGATCTATGCGCACGGGCCCCCTACCTGGCGCGCCAACTGTCGGAGTATTATTCCGGCAATACTAATTATGGGGCGGCGTGAGCACAGCAAATCAGGATGGCTGCACACGGGAGACAAGATTTAGACAGGTTCGGGCCCTCTCGGAGAGGTAATACCCTACGTCCTGTGTTTGGTGGCTGGTATTGCTGTATCCCGAGTGCCGCAGGCCCTAGAGAATCGATCTCGAAGGGGCCTGAGCTATGAAACAGTGGAGATGATGCTGGATGTAAAGGCGATGCCGATCGGAGGTCCCCTACCGGGCCTTATATAACCGGCCAGAGTAGAGTTACAGAGTCCGGATCGGGTTAACAGATATGTTTCCTATTCGGTTACAACCAATTCCGGGTAGCCGGACTGGTACTAGTCCTTGTCTTGTACTCCACGTCGGTGAGTCGCCCCCGTGTTGTAGTCGGACTCCGAGTAGTCGGCCCGGCCCATCCCGTGGCCGGGAGGCCGGATTCGTCCTCCTTGGTGATACCCGGGTGGCATATCACCATCAAGCCTCATACTTCGTCTTCTCCTCCTCAGCTGCCCGTTCCGCCGATTGAACTTGTGCCGCTTGGGCTGCCCGATCCGATAAGCGCCGCTGAGCCTTCATTACCTTGATCCGATGGTACTCAATAAAAGCTACCGGGACCAAAGCTTCAAGGACTTCGTCGGGCAGGGACCGCTCAATTTCGTGAAAACGGTCCCGCACAGAGCCGGCACTAGCCACCAGCCTATCCACGGGGATCTCTAGGCGCTGCCGGATGTCAATTAAAGTGCTCCGAACAACCCCTGGAATCCAAGTCCTGGGCTCGACAGTCTGAGGCACGGGGGGGGAATCAGCCGATAAAGGGGCAGCCTGTGGCGACGGCGCAACCGACGCAGGAATCGATCGGAGCGGCGTTGGTATCGGCACGGTCGCTTCAGCGGCGACAGCAGCTTGGGGCGTCGGCGCGGCCGATGCAGGAGAGGATCGAGGAGGCGTTGGCATCGGCCCGGCGACTTCTATGGCTACGACAGCTTCAACGGTAGCGGGCACGGTACCGGTCGGCTCAGAGGTCGATGGTGGCGGCATCAGCATGGTAACGTCAGTGGCTGCAGCAGCAGCAACCACGCCAGGCGAAGGATCAGCTTGACCAGAGGCTGGCGGCGCCGGCGTTGATATAGCAATCTCCTCAGTCTCAGGGGCTGCCGTGACACCGGCTATCGGCTCGCTCGTCGACAGAGGCAGCGTTGAGGACGGAGCAGAAGTGTCCACGGCAGCCGATACGGGGTTGGTCGTCGGCCCAGCAGAAGTAGTAACAGGAGGACTTGGGGCCGATGATGGCGGCTGCGTTAGGCCAAAGTGAGCATAAGGGAAAACAAAAGATAAGATACCAAGTAAAAAAAAACTTACCTGCTCAGTATCGGCCAGGGGGGCAATGATGGCCTGGGAGATCGGAGATAAGGGCTCTGAGGACCTTGTGACAGTGGCGGCGGTAGCAGAGGCCGATGGCTGTGAAGGAACATCATCGTAAGTAAGCCGACGCTTCTTCGACGCGACCTTCTTAGAGGTCTTGGTCACGGCGCGCTTGATCCCTCCCTGTTCGCCCTTCATTATGGCCGATATCAGTGGAGCATCAGACCCCAGGGAGGGCGCGTCATGTATCGGCTTGCCGCTGTCGCTTTCCGTCGGAGCAGGTTGGTCATCGGACTGCATAAACAAAGTAAGGATGAGATATACTTGGATGGAATTGACAAAAGGAAAAGAAGGCAAGTATCGTACCTCATCTTCGATCGGCTCCGTCACATAACGCGAGGGGTTGGCCCAGAACAAGTGTCGCCTCCACTCCTTCCACCATCGGTTGAACATTGCGGAAGAGGAGGGGTTCAGGTTGAGGTCGGGGCTGCATTCACCAAGTGAGAGAGTGGTCTCGATATGTTGCGCCCGATTAAACTCAAGTCCATTGGCGATCGGCTGCCTGGCCCTGAGTTTGTTGCTGAAGAAAAGGCCAATCGGCAGCTGCCCGAACCCCATCTGGCGAGCGCTGAGGGAAGGATAGTAAAACTCATACGATGGTTTATGAGTTCTACCAGAACCGATTCCGACAGGTAGAAGGCTGGGCCTGATGCATGCCTCTAAAATGCCAAAAGAGATTTGATCGGCTAACGGCGCATCGGGGCGGAAGAACCAAGGGACTTCATACTCAGACATATCCTCGGCCGAGTAGGGGAATCGGACGATGCAGTCACGGTTCAGTCCGGTATAGAAGGTTGCAAACCAGTGGGCAAGCAGACTATCCGATAGCTTGGCTCCCCCCACAGCCGATGCCGCTTCTCCCTTAGACATGCATCGGCGGAAATCCGGTTCTTCGTTCTCCGCATGGTCCGTGGGGAAGATTAGGGCGTCCATTGAATTGAGTCCCATTGCCTTGTGGTGATAGGTCACCAGCCAAAGTTGCAGGAACCACCAGGGGCCTCCAGTTGAGCCGACGGACTTGGTGGCCATTAGCTTCATCGATGCATCGTGAAGCATGTGGTATACGGCTCCCAGAAGAAATCGGCCCAAGGGAATGCGCACGCCGATGACCAGGCGCTCGGCTATGGCTTGGAAATTGGTCGTCGGGCCGATGGTGCGCCCGCAAAATATGAAGCGCTCGAGCCACATGTTGAGGAAGGCTGTATACTCACGGTCAGAGACAGGCCCTGTCCGGCGATGTTCTGACATATATCCGCCCCATCCCTTAACACTTTTGGTTTGAAGCCGATGCTTGGTCTCGGTGTCGAGGGTCCAGGGGTCGCCGGTTGAGGTGATGTCCAGGTCAGTCAACATCATCACGTCCATTAAAGTGGGTGACATCGGACCCTGATTGAACAGGAAGGCGTTCAATGTATCGGACCAGAGGTACGATGCGGCAGCTAGCATCGGCTCGTTCTTATCGATGTCGGCCAAGGACAGATTGATGCAATGGCCGATGCCCAGTTCTTCCCATTCTTGGCTTTTAGCTGCTGATACACGTCGGTACCAGTCCCTCCATCCAGAGAGTTGAGTTGGCCAAGATCGGAAGGTGCCTTGCCAATCACCTGCTCTGACCGTGGTGCGTTTGAAGGGCAGCCGATTGGTTTCAGCATTGATAAAATCTGTGGGGTCTTCATCGCCCATCGGCCCAAGATAGCAGTGTCCAGGGAACTCGGAGGATGGAATGATGATTTGGTTCCTAAGGTACTAAAAAGGGAAAAAAGAGCGAGTAAAGATCGAGAATTCCAAAAAGAAGAACAGTAACCATGGCGGTAAAAAAGAAGAAAAATGGAGTGGCAACAAAGGACGTTACCTCTGGGACAGCTTTCGAGGTCGCCATTGTGATCGGAGGAGAATCGGCGGCGGCGTTAATCGACGGTGAAAGAGGGCCCGGCGGACGGCGGAATGCTTATCGACGGTGAGGTCGCCGGAATCGAAAGCGCCAGGAAGCAGGAGCGAAAGAAGGAAGAGGCGGTGAGCGTGAAAAAGTGAAGTACTGGTAACTTTTCCTTGAGGTAACAGGTGATAAATGCGCACGAGAACCAACGAGAGAAATCCGGCCCACGATTGTCACACGCACGCCGGATTTGGGGGGCATGTGTTAACGCCAGAAATTGGCTGGGCCCAGGAATCAGTGACTGAGGGTAAAATCGGCCGATCAAAGGAGGAATTTGTCGCAGTAAACGATATGGAGGAAAGTGCGGGAAGCTAGAAAGATAAGATCGGCCGGTGGCGGAAAATATGGGATGATTGGATCCACCAAGGGCGTATCGGCCCTGGAGAATCGGAGTAGTTAGTATAGATAAGGATAGTTTAAATCTATTAGAGTTCGTATCGGACTCAGAGTGTTAGTTGTAATCGTGTCGGACTCTAAGTCCCAGTTTGTAATTGAGTCGGCCTTAGGCCACGACCCTGCGGGTATAAATATAAACCCCAGGCGCTTGTAGAAAATCGAACACAATCCAATACAACTTTCGGCGCATCGCCACCTATTTTCCGACGAATTCTCGTCTCGAGCGGGCTGCATCGGCTCCGATCTCGGCGAGGGATTAGGATTTGTCACCTTGGTAAGCGTATCGGCTTGATTGGTACTTCCTCGGTTAGGTCCGATATACTGATTGCGTCGGCACGATTGCTAGTTATCCGGTAATCTAGATCTATTTACAGCTATCGTATCGGATCTTGGATACATACTGTCTCGGTTAAGTCCGATCTATCGTAGCTTAGATCCATATGGTCGTTTGATTTAGATCTGTTTACTCGAGTCATTGTAAGTCCATTAAATCGGCTAGATCTGGCATCGTCTTGATTATCCTCGGTGAGGCTGCATCGGTTGAGTCCGATCTCTTATTGAATTACTTAAGGCGATAGCAATTTGGTTGGTTTAGTCGGCGTACAGTTCTATCGGGGCGTTTAGCCGATAGTTTATCTTAATTTGCATTGAGTTGTCATCGGACTCTGCCAGGCTGGTCTGAGCCTTCTGGTGCGAGCCGATAGTCATTTATTATACCCGTATCGGCCGATTGCTTCGTGCAAGGGGTAATCGGCTACACATCGGCCTTTCAGGGGCCGATGTCCTAAGCGATCTAAGTTTATTATCTTTGTTGATTTGCAGGGAAAATCGACTGGCACGCCTTGGTTGTTTTCACCACGCCATATTGATCCTGCACTGGAGTTAAGCAAATCTCCCAGGTCACGTGTGTACAATTTTCGCATCAACAGTGGGTCACTCCTCACTCCTTTCATCTCAGCTTTGGTAGTTAACATCACTAAGCCTCCATTCTCACTCTTGCTCTTTTCTCTCATTTTTGGGCTTGTGGCTCTCACTCACCTTTTTGTGGGAGTCACTCAAGATGAAGCTCTCTCGCTCACTTCCCTTCTTCTCCTCTTGAAGTCTTGCCAAATTTTGAGCATTGTCGGCAATGATTTGACTTGGCGTCATGGGGCGAAGCATATACTCCTTATGGTGCCACCAGAAGATGTTCTCATTGGTGTGTCTGTTGTGGCGTGCCGCTTGGCCGTACTGCCATGGGCGCCCCAAAAGGAGGTGGCACACCGTCATTGGTACCACATCACACTCTACTGTGTCTTGGTAGGCTCCAATCTTGAAAGAGACTTGCACCATGTATTGGATCTTGATGGTGCCACTATCACTCAACCATTACACATGGTAGGGATGTGGATGCTTCTTGTACTTCAAGCTTAGCTTTAAACATAGCTCTAGACTTACTAAGTTGTGACAACTTCCCCCATCAATGATGACCTTGATGGTTTTGCCGTCGATTGTGGCTTTGGTTTGGAAAAGGTTACACCTTTGTTCGGGCTCATCTTGAAGTTGGACGGTGAGGATCTTCTTGGTGACGACGAGGGATGGTCCCGCATCGGTCTCACAATAGATCCGCTCTTGTCCTTCTCATCTTCTCCTTCTTACTCAAATCTTGCCACCTCATGAATGGCATCAATTTCTCCTTCACTTGCCGATTCATATGCTCCCTCTTTGGTGATCAACATAACACGAGCATTGGGACACTCCTTTTGCATATGACCTCCTCCTTGGCACTTGAAGCATATGATATCTCGTGACTTGCCAGTGGAAGCCATTGAAGAAGCCATGCTTGGAGCCGGTCCCCCTTTGGAGTAGGAGGTTGAGGGCAGCTTGTGTTTGTTGATGGGCAAACACTTGCACTCCCACCACCAACATAGCTCTCCGTCTTGGTTGTTGTAGCTCGAGGAACACTTCTTGTGTTTGGAGTTGGACGTGGAGCATATGGTGTGGTGCGTGGAGTGTATGAAGTAGCCCTTGGAGCGTATGTTGAAGTCTTGGAGTAACGGGCATCCTCTTGCACTTAGCGTTCTGCTTTGATAGCTTGGTGCACTAACTCCACCACAGTGTTGTATGGTTGATAGTCGGCGATACGCTTGATGGGATGGTTCAACCCAGCTAAGAAACGGGCCATGGTTTGCTTTTTTGTTTCTTGGATGTTGGCTCGAATCATGGCGGTTTCCATCTCTTTGAAGTACTCTTCAACAGTTCGGCTTCCTTGCTTGAGATCTTGGAGCTTCTTGAAGAGATCTCGCTTGTAGTACTTGGGCACAAAGCGTGCTCGCATCTCCTTTTTCATCTCTCTCCAAATCTTCACAGGTTGCTCCCCATGCTCCTCATGCTGGTTTTGGACTTGTTCCCACCAAATGAGCGCATACCCATCAAACTCGAGAGAGGCCATGGCCATCTTCTTCTCTTTGAAGTAGTTATGCATCCTGAAGACCTTGTCCACCTTGAGCTCCCAAGTGAGGTACTCCTCAAGGTCGATGGCGTCGCCGGAGAACTTGGGCATGCTGAATTTAAGCTTGCCGAACTTCTCATCACCATCCTCATGGCGACCCCGCCGCCAATTGACTTCACCTTCTCGAAGTCGTCGATGTCGTGGTTCAACTTGAGGACGAACGCTCGAGTCTCCTCCCGAGGTTTCTTCTGGGTCTTCATATCGCCTTTGATGGCTCCTTGACCTCCCGTGGCCCCGTAACCCATCGATGGGGACTCAGGTTTGGGTTCTGGTTGAAGTTCTGGGCGCTCAATGTCTTGAAGCTTCTCGTGCTTGAGCTCGCCGAGCCGCCATCTCGGCATTGGTCTCATCGAGGGGTTCTTCTTCATCAACCTCCGCCTTTGGAAGTTGTCCTCGAAGAGCTTGGACAACCTCTCGCACGATGCTTGTCTTTATAGCGCCCATCTGTTGAGTCATGTTATTCCTCAAATTCTCCATGGTGTCGTGAAGACTCCGTTGGAGGGCCATGTGTTGTCCTCTTGTCCCGTACTCCTCATTCCTATTGCCTTCGTGTGATTCTTCCCTAGACATGATTAGCAAAGCACAAATATAGGTGGAAAATGTGGAAACTATAACTCTCTCACCTCACTCACCACAAAAGTCCTTGCCTCCTTGGATTGAAGGATCGACGGGCCGTGGAGGAAATAGATGACCCTCAAGAGTAGGTTGAAGAAGTTCCAAAGTCCCAAACACTATCTCATTCAAAAGCTTATATGGATCTCGGAAGGATTAGCACACAACAAACTAAGCAAATGGAATTAGAGATATTGTAATAATTAGTAATGATCCACAATAGAAACAATGTAACAAGAGTTGATCTCAAAAGATATAAGCGAAGCACAAGACAATTCACACACAAAGATATTAGGATTTGTGCAACCAAGAAATAAGCTAATACAAGAATGTTCCTAGCGAAGACTAGAAGCTCATGTTGCACAAATACCAGGAAAGACGCTAGCTCGATTGCAAATTTGTAGGGCAAAGGATTTATACACTTGACTACTCTCCCTATTTGGATTTCCTTTTCAAGCTTGCGTTTTCCCTACAAAAGGATCAATGGAATTTGCATGTTTCTTTCTCTTTTTTTGATTCTTTTTTCTCTTTTTCTTTAGAGTGAAGTGCACCATTAGTCCTAAAACTATAAACGTCTGGACAGTTTGGTCACAAAAATGAAAAACGTCACACTTTGTTCCCTAAAATGATTTAATTGACTCACTCTGGTCAAAAAACGCACAACGTGGCAGTTTAGTGCCACCATGGCTCAGACGTGGCACGTGAGGGCCTTGTAGTTAGAAATGAGGCTAAAATGAAAAAAAGAAAAAGAAAAATGGTCCTCCGTCTCCTCCGTCCTCGGCTTCATCCGCCGCCTACCACCCGACGCCTTAGCCCGGCAAGGTCCTGGTCAACCTCAGCCCGGCCAGGTCCTCCTCCTCCAAGGCGCGCCACCCGCTCCTCGCGCACCCGCATCTCCCGCACCAGCCAATAGGACTCAGCTCCTTCCTTCACTTCATTGGTCTCCTTGCTCTCGCCGTCATGGACACAAACAGTGCAGGGCTCCAAGATGCAATCCCCAAAAATGTGGGTAGTCTCTAGATTGGGGCCGTGAGCTATGATGCAAGTGTATTCCTCCGACTACTCGACCTCCGTCGCCGATAGCGACCAGATGTACCGGCGTGGGCCACCAATCGACACCGGCAGTGACCCGGGAGTGGGGAACTCGCCAAGATCGGTCAAATGGCTATTAAAACCGAGCTGAGCACCGCCAGACACGATGTCCTCTGGACCAGACTTCACATCCCCATAGAACCTAGTGCACGGAACTGACATGCCCCTGGCATCGGCGCCAGCAGCCCCCACCACCCCAAGCTCTAGCTGCACATGGGCGCAGTCTCTCGGCAGGGAGTTGCAGGATTTGGTGAGGCATTGCAGCTTTGTCGGCTGCATCTGGGACCCGAGCAGGCATTTCTTGGCATCGGCGGCGGGTTCGGTGAGGGTGTCGACGAGGCCGCCGAGACAGACACACCGTGAGTCCTAGCTCCTGGGCGATCGCGGTGACTGGAGCAACGAGCCTCCGAGCGCGGGGAAAGCCCTGAGGTCGAGCGACGACATTGGGCTGCACGCCGGCGAGTCGCATGGCGTCTCGCACTTTGGCCGTGGCGAGCCCCACGAGCAGCCGCGGGACGGCCTCCCCCCACCGGTGCCGCTGTCGAGCGCGTCCCCTGCCACGGCCTAGTCTGGCACCACCCTCCTTAGCATCATCCTCGCCCTCCCCCCGCAAGCTCTGAAAACAAAACCAAGATCACAAGGCTCGCAGCAATGGGATCAGCCCAAGACAAGAAAAACAATCACACATCAAGAAACGTCAAATCTAGCAGCAGCCTAGCTACGATCCAAGAAACCGGATCTGCTGCTAGAGGCCTCCACCGTGGCCGAGGAATTCAACTGGGAGGCGCTCTTGTCCGCTGTCCACGCGACCGGTCACGCGGAGAGCCGAGAGCGAGGTCACGCGGCCGGTGCGTGCGTCACAGCCGACGTCCAGCCAGGAGCAGGGGCAGTCATCGTCCTCCGTCCACGCAACGAGGCGGCCCCAGCGGGTCCTCCACGCCGGTGTTGAAGACCACCAGGAGGAGCACGGTAAGGATCAGCAGCAATGGGGAGAACCGGAGGAAGAGGGATTGAGGCTTTCTAATTTGGAGGATTGGGGATTGAGAAGAACCAAAATAGCAAGGGGCCTTTTGCATATATACCCGTCCCCATTTGCCACGTCTGAGCCACGGTGGCACTAAATTTCCACGCTGTGCGTTTTTTGACCAAAGTGAGTCACTTAAACCATTTTAGGGACCAAAGTGTGATGTATTTCAGTTTTGTGATCAAACTGTCCAGACGTTTATAGTTTTAGGACTAATCGTGCACTTCACTCTTTTCTTTATGCCAAGATCTTATAAGACTAACATTTTTGATTGCTTGGGAAAGACGTTCTAAGTAGCACAAGTGTACAAGACCTAGTAATCATCAATGAACTAGTCTTAATAGGATCAAAGTTTTCGCAAAAGGAAAGATTGGCTCACAAAGAAGTTGCAAGGAAGAAGGGCCTTTTAGGAGATTTTACCTTGCTTGTGGAGGTTGGTGCCAATGATGATGGCCTAGAGCTCGTTGTTAGCTTCAAAACAAGTCCAAGGTCACCAAAAACGGACACCGGATGTGGAAGTGATGCCCCAAATGGTAAAGCTATTGTGTCTAGTTTTTGCTAAATCCGGATTGTCCGGGTTGAATCCAGAGGGTCCAGCCACCCGGACTGTCCGGGTGAAATCTGGACTGTCCGACCAGTGAACAGAGGAGCAGATCTGAGACGCGGGCATACCAAAATCCACCAAATCGGAGGGGCAAACAACGAAATTGGCCAAAGCAACGCAAAGGGAGGTTAGATCAACAAGTATAGCAAAGATCTAATGGATCAAAACCAACCAAAACTCACTCAAAACTCCGAATTGCATCTAGATTTCAAATCGGGCTCTTTTTGTGGGATTTACAAAATAGACAAGAACAACCAAAACAAAGCTAGCAATTGGGGGTAGCGAAAGAAGGGGATACAAATCCAAACCATGGAAACCTTGAGCTCTGATACCAAGTTGATACAGTGGCTCCCAATCTTCAAGGATTGGATTATAACTAGGAAAGCCTAAATGGAAATCCCACCCCAACAACAAACTCCAATGGGAAAGCCTTTGGAACTAGGTAACCAAGTCAACAATCCTCTTGATTAAATGTCACGATTTCTATCCGGGGGCACACGTCGGTCCTTACAATCCACAAAAGAAGGCAAGACCTAAGATGGACTCCCAATCTAGAGGGATGAACCCTAGATTAGGAGCTAAGCTCAACTTTAGTCTAAATAACAAGTCTGAAAACCCTAATTAGTGGGGAGTATAGTATTTATAGGTTAACCCTCCACTTAAGAGATACATGGGCCGTGGCCCGTTTAATCTGCGCACAGGCAGGCTGCAGTTCGGGACTTCTAGAGAAGATCCGGACCCTCATCCGGACTGTCCGGGTGGGAGGTCCGGGCTTTCCAGAGACGATCCGGACCTTCATCCGGAGGGTCCGGGTGGAAGGTCCGGCCAAATCCGGAGGGTCCGGGCCTCAGTCGGACAGTCCGGGCCTTCCTTCTCAGTGGATGTCCGGAGGGTCCGAGGCAGCAATCCAGGCGTGGTTGGGTTTGAAGCTTGGAGTCCCTTCCTCAGTCCCGCTGTCCTCCAACTTGGACAATCCTTCGTTCCTAAGCATGCAAAAGGTCGGCACATTAGGTAGCATACCATTCATGTTCAAGCCAAATAGGAAAGTACCAAGGAGAAGATTCACCTCATGTTGGGCTTTGGCTCAGGCTCGTGTCATTGGCCCAACAAGTGGAGGTAGGCTTGAACGTGAAGCGGCGTTGTCCATGGTGATGTCCGCATCAAAGGGTGTTTGGAATTGTGTTTGAGTCATTGTATGATATTCACTTCTGGCTGACTTGACCAACGGTGATACATACAACTGCGTGTGTGTATGCTATATTTGGTCTGGTGTTGGACTGCCCAATAGTGATTGATACATACGACATAAGCGCGTAAGGTATGTTGGGTGGTTTCTTGGTCTTTGTCAATCCATCATCCTTTAAGTCATGTACAATTTCGGGCCCTGACATCCTCCTGTCTGTGTAAGAATTTTGCCGCTTCATCTTTCTGATATGTTACTTGGAATTGGCCATGAAATTTTCTGGAACCCTCTAGAGATTGTTTGAGACTAGAGGGAAAGCCACAAGCGCTAGAAGGTTTCCCTCAGCTTCAGGAGGTGTAGGAGCATTGGCAGCTCTCTTGGCTCCGCCTCTCTTAGGAGCCAGGGCCTTCTTTCTAGGACACTAGATATCCTTCTTACAATCTAGTTAAAGGTTCTCCTGGTCTTGACTGCCCTGACTTTATGAGCTTGGGCAAGCATCTCCACAAGAGGGGAAATAGCTGAAGCACCCTCATCATCTGTGTTAGAGGTGGCTCAACTTCAGGGGTCTTTCCCTTGCCCTTGGCACCCTTGGTGGCATGACCTTTTGGATTTTCCCTGGTGGCCACTTTCGTCGCCACTATTTTCTTCTTCTTCTTGGGAGGAGAGATGGCTATTTCAGTAAAGCCTTATGTGGGGCCTTAGCAGGTGCTCCATATAGTCCTTGAGAGGTACTGTCGTCTTTATTCCTCTCCGTGAGGTGACCCCCACTATTTCTTTGGAGATTTCAAAATCCTCATCACCGTCATCACTTATTCTCTTCCTCTTGGGCATTATTGGCTGACCACAAAAGATGTTGCAACGTCATCAAACCATTGACTGCGAGTGCCACTGTCTGATTTGGATTTCATGCCGGTGGACTCTTCATTTCCCTCTACCACTACCGTCAATCTCTACTCATCACTGGAAGACATACTGGACCTGTGAAAGCATATAGCTGAGAGCAGGGGATAAGTGCACATAAGCTAGAGGAAATTTTGCAAAAGTTATATTGAATTGGTGTCAGGAAGTTTGGAAAATTTTAATTTAATGATTTTTTAGAAGTTCTAAGAGGCTCGTGTCCGGCAGGGTCCAAGTCACTCAGACCTTTCATCCAGTGCCTTTCCGGTGGTTACAGACAGGCCTAGCTCAGAGGTACTGAGTGGCTAGGAGCCTTTGGCTATGCAATCTAGAGGGGCCTGGCTTCGAGGTTGTGAGCAAGTACTAGATGAACTAACCCTAGTTTTCGGCTTAACTCAAATAAAAAAATTGAGCTAAAAAGAGAAGTTCTTGTGGGGGAAAGGCAGATTACCAAGTGAATTTGACTCCTGAGCTTAGAATCGAAGAGGGAAGGCTCAGGGATGCCACTTGCCCTAACTCGGTGGAGCCGTGGCTATGACGGCGAGCGGTGGTGAAGAAGTGTCGGCATCAGTGTGGAATCTGGTGGTAAGCTTGGTTGGAGGTAGTGGTGGCAAGGTCGCAAAGGCGACGGTGGCAACAAAAACTGCTCGGTGGTTTTGCATGGTGTGTTGTGGGTAAAACCCTAGCCCCATGGTCTAGTAAGAGATGGATGTTTCACAGACCCTCCGTAAGTTCTAAACAAAAATCGTCTAAAGGTTCTGAGCAACACTTAGCAAAAATGCTGAGAATTCGCTGGTAGCCTGCGAGCGGGGTTTGTTCGGATATATTCTAGAGGGAAAGAAGTTTAGATGTTGCAAGAAAAAATAAAAAATTCATCTGGAAGTTCTGACTCAGGGATTGTTCAGAAGTTCTAAGTGAAAGTAGACATTCTGTTTCAAGTTGTTGCCCATTCGAAGGTTCTAACCGAAGCTTGTCCGAAAGCTCCTACCTACAGATCAAATGTTCAGATGTGCAGATTTAGATGAAGATTTTTATGAGAGATAGCTAGAATAGATCTAAGGGATCCTTATGTGTTCTTTTTGACATCCAAGTGGGAAACAAGCAATCGAGCAAAGCAACACGTGGATGCAAATCGAAAAATATCAATGCAAAAGTATAGGTAATGTACGCACAAGTGCAACATAGTATCTAGACTTCTGACAGGAAAAAAAACATATGAAGAGCCAAAGATGATGATTTTTGGCAATGTTTCCACCATGTATGAGTTATAATTTGCACTAGGACCAATATGCATTCTAGCATAAGATCAAAAGAGGCAACAACTCTCATTTTGCTTATGCATCACCCTACGAGTAATAAATACCCAAAATTATCATTTTACAAACACCTTATACGATGTGGTGTTCATTGAAAGAATAATTCTCGCCCTTGATGTGTTCATCATCTTAAGCTCCAAAAATCAAAGCAACAAATACAAACACATGTGCAAAGCTTCAAGCAACATTTTGTGAATCTAAGATATTCAGTTCATTGCTCAACTCACAAAACCTATGCCCATCTAAGGCCTTCGTGAAGATATCCGCTAATTGTTTTTTCTGTCCTTACATGGCTTAAGGCTATATCTCCCTTTGTCCCATGATCCCTAAGAACATGGTCTCAGATATCTTTGTACATGGTTCTTGAGTGTCGGATGGGATTGTTGGCTATTTTAATTACACTTTCTTTACTAAAAAAAGAAGTATTTATTTCAAATCGATTCTATAATACTTCAAAGCTTGCCTCATCCAAAGCAGTTGTGCACAACAACTACCTACGGAAATGTACTTCGCTTCTGTGGTGGATAGGGCAATGGAGTTTTGTTTCTTGGATGAACATAAAACAAATGATCCATCAAGGAATTGGCATGTGCTAGACGTACTCTTCCTATCTACCTTGCAACACGCATAATCCGAATCCAAATATCCAACAATGTCAAAACTAGCACCCTTGGGATACCACAAGCCTTGCTTGGGTGTATGAAATAAATATCTCAAGATTACCTTAATGGCCACAAGGTGGCACTCCTTGGGAGCGGCCTGCAATCGTGCACACATGCACAAACTTAGCATGATATCGGGTCTAGATTCACAAAGATAGAGCAAAGAACTAATCATGGATCGATATTTTTTTTATCCACAGGTTTACCTTCCACATTGAGTTTGAGGTTACTGTTGGTTTGCATAGGTGTATGAATAGGCTTGGCTTTCTCCATGTCAAACTGCTTGAGCATGTCCTTGACATATTTGCCTTGACTTATCAATGTCCCTTCCTTCAGTTGCTTGACTTGAAGTCCAACGAAGAATTTTAACTCACCCATCATGGACATCTAGAATTTATTGGCCATCGTTTTTCCAAATTCTGCACAAAATGCATTGTTAGTTGACCTAAAAATAATATCATTGATATAAATTTAACAAACGAGCAAGTCACCATCTTAAACTTGGTAAAGAGGGTTAAGTCAACTTTCTCAATTTTGAAATCATCCTTGAGTAGAAACTCCTTAAGGCACTCATACCATATTGTAGGAGCTTGTTTGAGTCCATATGGTGCCTTATGTAGCTTATACAGATGGTGAGGGTGTTTAGGGTCTTCAAACTCGGGAGGTTGCTCAACATAGACTAGTTCAAAAATTTTATCATTCAAGAAGGCACTCTTGATGTCCATTTAGTACCACCTAATATCATGGTGAGTAGCGAAAGAAAACAAGATACAAATAGCCTTTGATCTAGCAATGGGAGCCTAAGTTTCATCGAAGCCCAAACCTTTTACTTGGTTGTTAACCTTGAGCGACTAAGTGTGCCTTGTCTCTCACCACTTGACCATCTTTGCCTTGCTTTTTGCAGAAGACCCACTTGGTACTGATCATGTTTTGGCTTGGTGTTTCCACAAATGTCCACACCTTGTTACACTTGAAGTTGTTAAGCTCTTCATGCATCACTTTTAACCAATTCAGGTCCTCCAATGCATCTTCTACCTTAGTAGGCTCTAAGGAGAGACAAACGAGTAATGTTCACAAAAATTTGCAACATGGGATCGAATTTGAGTGCCTTTACGCATGTCGCCAAGAATTTGGTCAACGGGATGATCCCTTTGCAAGCTTCTATGAATTCTCGGATGGTCTGCTTGGTCTTCTGGTTGAACTTGAGGTGGAACTTGAGTTTGGACTCGAGGTTGAGCTCCAGCATCTTTTTATTGGGTTGCCACCACACTTTGAATCTCATCATGTGCTGATGTGGGAGGCTCCACTTGGGTTGATGATGTGCTCTCCTTGATCCCGATTGGTCTCACCTCTCTAAGTGACATGTTCTTGATAGCATTTGCCAAATCATTTTCATCACCTTCATCAATAGGCACATTTTCTACTTGGAGCCATTAGTATAATCAAATTGCACATCACACGTTTCTTCAATACTACGTGAGGTATTGTTGAAGACAGTAAGGGTGCAAGTTCAATGCATATCCAAGAAAAATATTTCATCACATTTCAGTGCAAATTTAGAAGGATGTTGCTTCTTGTTAAGGATATAGCACTTGCTCCCAAAGACTCAGAAGTAGGAAACATTTGGTTTGTTCCTAGAGATGAGCTCATAAGGCATCTTCTTCAAGAGTCGATGAAGGTACAAGTGATTGATGGCCTGACACGTGGTGTTTACGACCTCTGCCCAAAAATGAGGAGGGGTCTTGTACTCATCAAACATTGTCCTTGCCATCTCAATAGGCATGCGATTCTTCCTCTCCACTACTCCATTTTTTTATGGTGTGTAGATAGAGAAGAACTCGTGCTTGACACCTCCTTCATCAAGAACTCTTCAATATTGGCATTCTTAAACTCAATTCCGTTGTCGTTTCTCACATTCTTGATCTTCACTTTGAACACATTTTGAGCTCTTCTTGTGAAATTTTTGAAGGTCTTGTGTGTCTCACCCTTATCATGCAAGAAAAACACCCAAGTGTAGTGACAAAAATTATCAACAATAACGAACCCATAGGAGTTACCTCATATGCTCAGATAGGTGACGTGACTGAATAGATCCATGTGAAGGAGTTCAAGTGGCCTTGTTGTTGACATGTCATTCTTGACGGGGTGTGCCCCACCGATTTATTTTCCAGCTTGGCACACACTATAGAGATGATCCTTATCAAAAGTCACAATCTTGACACAACATATTTGATCACCTTTGAGTAGCTTGTCGAGATTCCTCATTCTCACATGAGCTAACCTCTTATGTCATAGCCAACCTAAAGAAGACTTTGTCAACAAGCATATTTGTACACAAGATTTGTTTGAGAAAAAAATCCACCAAGTAAAGATTGCCTTTCCTAGAGCCTTGGAAGACTAAATAGTGATCATCACTCTTTGTCACAAACACACCATGGTAGTGAAGTTGCACTCAAGATCAAGATCACATAATTGAGATACAAAAAATAAATTGTAGTTCAAGGACTTCATAAGCAATACATCGGAATAGATATGATTTTACCTAACCCCATTACCTTTCCGTTTGCATTGTCACTAAAATTTATGTTCTCATGGGATGGCCCTCTACTATCAAATGATGTCAACATGTCCTTCCTCCAGTCATTTGATTTGTGCATCCTCTATCAAACACCCAACTTGTGCCACCAGAGGTATAGTCCTACATAACAAATTAAGCTTGTTTAGGTACTCATACATTCTTGGGTCCTTGAGAGTTAGTCAGAAGGGCCTTGGATAGGCAAATAGCACTCCTCCTAATATGATCAGCAATCCTAGCACCAAAGTATTTGGCTTGGACCTTACCATAATTGCCCTTCCTAAGCACATATGAATCAAGGAAATGTCCAAGAAAGTTAGGATGGTCCCGTTTAGCCTCATGACCCTCAAACATGGAAGCTTGCACTTGCTTCTCTTTTGCTTGCATGAACTTGGTCTTGCGATATTGACAATTCCATGTCTTCGCATTATCATTGAACCTTAGGGTAAAGGCGACTCCTTCATGGTTGAGGTTCTCCTTTTGGTGACTCAATATCTTCTTTAGCGCCTTACTATCCTTGTAGCACTTGAGCAAACCATGCTGCCTTTAACTTAGCATTCTCGCTCAACAATGTTGCTCCACAAGAAGTAGAGTTAGTTATACTAGCAACATCATTAGATATCATAGTGAGTGAGTCCTTAGACATAGAAACACTTTACCACATGGTGACTCTACAACCACTTGAGATGAGGTTCATTTTTTTTTCAAGGAGAGAGAGGTGTTTTTCCTTGAGGATATCATGAGATATCTTAGGAGTCTCTTGTATTTTAGAGTCAAGGCTTCATTCTTCTCTATCTCCCTCACAAGCAATGCCTCTTGCTTCTTAAGAGTGGCTACAAGCATATGCATACTCAAATCATCAAGATCATCAAGCAAATCATCATCACTATCATCAAATGTGGGAGACTTGGTGATTGACGTTACCTTTGACCCTTTTTCCATGAGACAAAGTGGTGTCTCGTTATCACTTAAATGGTCCAAGAGGGACTTGGCAGGTCTAGGTCTTGCCATGGTGAGACTAGCAACTCCATCACCATCATTCTTGGAGTTAGAGTCGGAGCTTGTGTCATCAGAGTCTCATTCTTGGACAATATGGGCTTGAGCTTTGTGATGATTCTTCTTCATGTACTTGCCCTTCCCATGGCACTCCTTGTAATCCTTCTCCTTTTCCTCCTTTTTGTCCTTCTTGTTTGGATAATTGGCAATGAAATGTCATATATTGCCACAATCTCGGTAAGTATATTTCTTGTATCCTTAGAGTACTGGTGGCTCTTCCCTTTGCCAAAGAAGCCACCACCCTTCTAGAACATCTTAGAGAATCTCCTCACAAAGAGGGCGATTTCTTTATCATCAAGCTCTTCTTCTTCTTTGTCGTCTCTTGAATCATCTATGATGACATGCTTGGCCTTTAGAGCAATGTACTTCTTGAGGCTTCAGTTTGGGTCCACAAGCTCTTCCTTGTCTTTGATTTCCATTTCATGAGCAATGATCCGTCCAAGCACCTTATTGGGAGTCAACTTCTTGAAGACATCCCTCTCACGAAGAAGCATCACCAAATACTCATACTTTAGCTTCTTCGCCACAAAGTAGTCAAATGATCTTGGAGCATTCAGGACTCTTGAGATCATTCACAATGTCATTAAAGCGTGTAAACATATAGTTCACACCCTCATTCTCCAATATCGTGAAGCAGTCGAGCTTGCTTGTCAAGACATAGAGCTTGGACTCTTGACGAATGATGTTTCTTCATGAACCTCCATAAGTGTGTTCCAAGTCTTCTGAGAATTTTCAAGTGTGCTCACATGGTTGAACTCATCCGGGCTCAATTCATTGAATATGGCATTGGTTGCTTCGGCATTGAGGTGAATGTTCTTGTAGTCAGCATCGATGAGCTCATCCGGATTAATTGTTGCTAAACCATGGAGTACAACACGCCATATGCTTGGGCAAATGGCAATTAAATGCATCTTCATTTTTGTACTTCCAATGAGCATAGTTTGAACCATTAAAGTAAGGACCTCTACCAACATAGAAACTCTTGCTAGAAGAAATCATAGCTCTCTAGATGGTTAAATCTAAAAGATAAGAGCATGAGGCTCTGATACCAATTGAAGGATCGAGAATGATGTCTAAAGGGGAAGTGAATAAACTCTTTCAAAATTTACTCCTAAATATGCTAGTGTATAACAAAAATTGTAGAAATGGAAAACTAACAACCAAGCAAGTAATGCAAACAAGTAATTAATGAGTATCCAGAAGAACAAACAAACAAGGTGACGAGGTTGTTTGTTGTCAAAATTCGGAACCTTGGTGAGGCCCTACATCTCCATTGAGGAAGCTTGGTCCAATGATCACCCGGCACCGAAACATGCTTTTTCCTCAAGAATCTTGCCGGTGCAAAGCCTCCCTCAATTTTGGTAGCTCTTCACGCTGCAGTAGGTGAGCTTCAACCTTCATAAATTTCTTGGTTTCTTCACAAGCTTGGAGACTCTCAAGCAATGTCTAACTGTCTAGGAGGTGCCAACCTCGAAGAGTAACAAGATGTTGATCTTCAACTTGGAGGTCTTCACTTGCTTAAATGCTCAATGAAAATCCAATCCAAATCCTCAAAATTTCTCCCTTTTGAAGGAACTTACAAGAAGACAAGATAGAAGAGAGACAAGGGGTGGCTCTGGATTTGGGACAAAAGCAACCCCTCTCACCCAAGAGGGATGGTGATATATATAGGCAGCTCTCAAAAAACTAGCCGTTACTCACCAAACAAACCTTGTTTCAAGGTTCCGAGATTAAAAAACCAACGAATATATCAATAAACACTGATCGGAGGGTGCCGCTCGGAAACACCGGATAGTTCTAAACCTTTGGAATATCCTTGACCCAAAGGATCCGGACAGCTGAAGCTCGGAGGTCTGAACAAAAACAACCCTTCTGTACTGAAGTTGTACGAAAGCACAAATTAGCTTGGAGGTTTAGGATAATCCTCACTCGAAGGATCTGGGATAGCAAACTAGAGCCAACTTGGTTTCCTCAGAGGTACCGGACATAGAAATTCTAGATGAAAGAATCACTAGGGCAGAAGCAAAGTCCTAGCTTGGAGGTGGACAGAAGCTCTGTCATCACTTGGAAAGTCCAGACAAACCCCCCTCAGAGTTTCAAGTTGATAAGAACCCTACGGGACAGAACCACTGAGGAACTCAGGAAGGTCTAGATCAGGACTTACGAAAAAGTTGGTGACCTCACACAATGCCCTAGGGCACCTGAGGCTCTCACATACACTCGAAACTTCCGGTCGATTGGTCCGAAGGTTTGTGTAGAGAGATTTCCAAAAACTCTTCAAATGGATTTCTTTTAAGTACTTAGCAAGTTATCTCCTTCCTTGTTGTTGACTAGCTCGAACACCTTTCATAGTATGGTTTTCATATACTCAATGATCATTGGATCACCCAAAGGACTAGAAAAGTTTCCTTAATCTTCAAGATTTCATGTCATCTTTTTCTCAATATTTGTAGGGGCGTCAATGCCAATTCTAACTTGCCTTTTGGGAATAAAACCATATCTACATCTTAATGCACACAGTAGTCCCTTAATCATTTTACTATTAATCATCAAAACCCACTTAGGGGGCAAAATGCACTTTCACATTAGCACTAGGGGACTAAAGGATCATATACCCACAAATAGGAATATAGTGGTATACAGGAAGAGCACCATAAAGAAATTTCTCACGAAGAGATTTTCACCAATTACGTTGACATGGGAGAATTCTTCGAGCAAAAATAAGCACAAATATTACGTAATCACTTTATAAAAGAGAAGTACTTAGGTAAGTAGTCTGTACACCTCTCGATGAATATCCTACAGGATTTACATGGGTGTTCACTGAAACATAAAGTTGATACTTATGTATGGCTTGTTGCTCAAGGTTTTACTTAAAAGGAAGGAATTGATTATGAAGTGCGATAACCCACATACTACCCTTGTGGATAATATGCTAGTCTTTGATATACTGTAGACGAAGTGTCTTCTCATCCACAATACATCATACAGAGTAGCACGATAAAAGTATTGCAGCGGACCATATATTATAAACTAAATTTACAAACTTGACGAACAAACATAGTCGTACAACTTATTCCCAAAAGTACGAGGAATTTAAAAACCGTTTCCAGTTGGTTGTAGCAAAATCCTTATCTACAACTCTTGACTCATTTCTCCTATACTTCTACTTGGCAGCATTCTTGTCGCAATAGTCGAAGTAGTAGTCGACACCTTTTCCTCATTCGTCGGTGCCTGCTCTTCAGAAGTTTCTTCATCAACTTCGACATACACCACCTCTGTCTCCATCATCGGCTCATAATCTAACCAAAAGAATTAGAATAGATGTATGAGTACAAAAGGTACTCAACAAGTCTAGGGATAGCAAAGAGGTGTTTGATGTACTATCTACTCAGAATGACGGTGCTCTCCAAAAGCAATGCATTTTGTAAGGTAAGATAGTCAACTTTTAATTTAAGAGACTATGATATCATATCTCACAGGCTGCTAGGATCCCCAATGGATCCCTTTCCTGTTGCGTTCGTAGTTCCAACCAGAAACATGGAGTGACTAAGCCACACTTTCTTACATTCTACAGAAGTGTGCAACTGTACCCACACACGACCAACAATCGTGGCGTTCATGTTGTCACATGCACAACCAGACCATTAGATCACAGAGCCGTTTCGCTGTCCGCTCAGTCATACCCACGTCGTAGTCCGCACAACCGGCCTGGACTATTGGTGTCACGTTGATACTATAAATCCAACGTACCGTGGCTAGTACTAACGGCCACCACCTTCCCAACAGCTGATACTACGGATCCAACTACTGAGGCCTTGTCTTCCTAGGGGAGTATGACTTAGGACAAAGGTACTTTAGCTCAGCCCCGTCCATACAGGGTATGTGGTAAGCGCGATCACTACGGCGCTTGAGCACAATCGATCATTGGTTATTTCAACCTTATAGGAATAAATTCATGTGATGGAACCCACCTTCCGATGTGCTTTTACCATCTTTCTAGAGTTCCACCACCCACCATGATTACACCCAAAGACTGGCGATCAAAGATTCCCAATTGATTCACTTTAGAAAATAGGTTTTCCTTTTATGCATGTTATAAACAAGAAGTAAAGTTTTGTAAAACGTTCTCAATGGATATGAACAAGAAACTGGACTTGCCTGGTAATGGATAGGTAATGGAGTTCTATTGGTTGGCTTGCGGAACTTCGGCTTCTGGAAAAGAATCTGATAAAGTCCGATAAGGATGAATTCAAGAAAATTCAACAAGAATGCAGATATTATGATCATGCATGCGAATGTACCCTAAAATGCAAGAATTAAGACACCCTTTTCTTGAATATTTCATGCACGATTTATGATCATCTAAAATGAATCACAATTTTCTAGGTATTTTTAGAGCTTGTGTAAACTATTCTATCTCATATTTAATTAAGTATATCATGTTCTATTTTAATTAAAGATTAGTATTCTTATTATCATATTTTAAATCTTTGTTTAAGTAATGAACCTAAGGATCTAAATCAACTTATAGCTTAATTACTGACTTTGATGTGTTCCTCTTCTTTTTAAAGAAAAAGAAGAAAATATGTTTAACTTAAGAAAAATGTTATAAAAATTAAACTACCTTCAGCTTGAATTTATGTTTAAATTTTTATTTCCCCTTTTAAAAGAAAAACCAATTAATTTGGGTCGGTCTGTTATTATTTTTAACCGGTCTAATATTTTATCGGACCCGCGCGGCCCATTCGGTTGCCCTAGTTGGTCCACCCGGTGCCTAACTCCCTCAGACCTCTCCCGGCTTCACTTTCTCTTCCACCCATCTCTTCCATATGCCCGATGGATTTTCTCCCCAAATCCTCTTACGTGCACCGCCGCCTCCTCAAGTCAGTGCCGCCACGCCTCCTTCTCCCGTACGCATGAGCCGCCGCCTAAGATCCGCCTCTCTTGACCTCAGGCTGCCACCGCTTCCCTTCCACGGACGCCGCCGCCATGACCTTCTCGGCCTCCGCCGCTTGGGATGCCACCGTCATGACCTGATGCAGTTTTGAACCGCACCTCGTGCCGGTGTTGCTGCTTTGCTGCTTCAGTCCGGCACCTCCCCGTCTTCCCGCTCAGGGCTGCCTTTGCCATGCTGCCCGGGTTGGCCTGTGGCTCGGCTTTGTAGCCCCGCCACCCCACCACCTGCCGTGCTCTGCCGGGCCCACCTCCTGTCGGTGGCACGGCATGGATGCTGTGTGCTGCTCATCTCCTTCCGCGCTGGTAAGTCTTCTTCAAAACCCTCTCTCTAGTTCCTTCTTTCTCTTTTACCGTGGCTCGGTTCTAAGGTTGATGGTGATTATCTAAAGTCTAATGGTGATTGTTTGCGGCTAATGCTTGATCTTAAGGATCAATTTCTGTTGCTATATGCTCTACTTTAATACTTTGGCAATCGGAAGTGCACGGCTGCCTATTGAATTATGCCCATCACATTGTATGTATTCCTGCCACAATCTGGTTTGTCTAATATCCCCTAATTTACATACTGTGAGTGATGCCTGGATAAAGCTACAACTATTTGGTCCTAGAAATATATTGGCTGATGGACTTCAGCCATGACTTAGCTCAATTTCTTTAGTGTTGCTGGTTGTTGCCAAGGTCATTCTCTGGCTTGTAAGTACTTGTGCACAGGAAAGGACCTTTAGCCTTTGTGCTGCATATCATATCTATGACCAACATATGAATTTCTTTACCTACATATCAGCTGTTTATACTGGAGAAGAGATGCTACACTAGTTGTGTATTCCTGTGATGATTTTCTGAGAAAAACTTGGGAAAGGTGATAAGAACAAATACTGCACATGTTGGATAAAAGAAAACCCTATGATGAATCTAAAATATGAGGGTCCTATTATCATGCTACAATTTTTATGCATGTATATGTGAGGTTATGGTGTTTTTGGTGATCCTTACCTTGTCTCGATTTGGACAGGGGCAGGCTTCCTAGATTGTGTTAGCCTTGCTCCTCCTGATCTATTAATGCTCCCTGGTCCTTGCTCCCTTCTGCGGTGGCCACAGTTCCTGAGATTAATTCTTCGTGGTCTCTTGCTCTATTGGTGGCTTGCTCTCCTCTTTATTCCTCTTCAGTTCTTGATGGTCTCCTTGGGCTGGTTCTAAGAGGGTATGATGGTCTGGTGATAGCCTTTCGATGGATTACTACTATTGTGTGTACAGCTCTATTATTTAGCTGCCTTGGCCCTATTTCTACAGAGGCTCTTTGAGATTTTTTGGTGGAGATTTTTGCCACCTCTTGCAGCCTTGCTACTACGTGGTTGTTAACTTGGTTGGCTTTGGCTAACTTCCAAGCTAAGTTTTGACCCTGGTCAATAGTTGTGGCTTGCTGGATAATTCTTGCGATGGATGGCTTTATCTTCAAGTTTTGACTTTTACAAAATCGTTTCTAAAAAGAAAACCCATTGGAGGTAATTTGCTATAAGAAAAATAAAATTATTTCATTATCCTCACTTCTCTTTTCCATGTATGTGTATATATTAGATTTGTCTGATAGGGGTCTTAGCCACGTGATCCTCGGACATTTTCGAAAAAATTATTTTTCCAAAGTTTATTTTCGAAACTAAAACCTGTGGATATAGGCGAAATTGTGCCGGTGGAACCGCATATATTTTAAAACACCATTCTTAAAAATTATTTTGCCTCTTACAGCAATTTGCGAGGTTCTAACAGTCCCGAGTGTATATACTCCATGACCTCGGACATCGCAAACATTTCTGAAGGTTGCCTCTCCGGACACTCGGTGCTCCACTACAGCTCGACATTGAAGATTAGGATAAATATTTGTATAGGTAGAAAATATCTCATGTAATTTTTTTTCTTCTTATATGTTGTTGTAAATAATTGTAAACTTTTCTTTTACTATTATTCTTTTCTCTTGTATATTTGTAATCAAATACAATATGCTTGTGATATCATTCTACAATTGAATAAAGTTCCAATTGTCCATTGTATTTGCATGTGTATGAATGATTGTGATGAGTGCCATGTACGAGAGAAATGCACAATACACTTTCCCTCCTCTTAATCTAGTTTACAACGTGACTCGGTAGAACTCGGCCAACTTAGCAGTGCGAGTTGACCTAACCTCCACCTCACGCCTCTTGCGACTAACCCCAAAACTAGGGATCTCACATGAAGAAACCTATTCTCTAGCCAAGAAGTGTTGAACAATTTATGTATACTCTCAAATATTAAGATCTGAACATCGTTGAGACACTAGAGGACACAGAGGAAGCGAGCTTATACTTGAAGTCTAAGTTCAAAATAAAAGTTTGGGAAAAACCAAATTCTGTTTAGGCTTGAAGCTTGAACATAATCATGAAAGGAAATAGCATCACATACTTAATTGATAAAACCACTTACAAATAAGTAAGAATATCCAATAAAGGACCTTCGTCCTAGAGTTTCTACTAAGTCATACAAGAAGTTAGGTAGTTGATTAAACAATATGGAAATGCATAAGGCTTTACATAGTTCACTCATCTATCTTGACCCCTAAATGTTACTCCCTCCGTCCCATAATGTCAGGTGTATTTTTATTGGTTAAGACAAGGCTTTGACCAACAATTACTCCATTAGTATGTGGTTTATGTGACATCAATTTGATATCATTAGATTCGTATTCAAAAGTACTTACTTACGACTATGAATTTGTATCACATAAATCACATAGTAATAGAGTAATTCATAGTCAAAGCATTGTCTTAACCAATCAAAATATGTCTTACATTATGGAACGGATGGAGTATTCATTAAAGAAGACATCTTACGTAAGTGAGTTTTGTTATGATTCTACATTAATAATATGTATACCCCCATAATATATCACTCACCTTGTCCATGAAAGAATAAAGGTAGATGATAGTGTACTAGAATTTCAAGAAAAGGCTTACCACAATTTTCAGAATCAAGAAGATTATATATTATGTGTTAGCTACAACCTACACATGATATTATCCATAGTGTTTTTTATGGAAACATACGAGCTAGAATATGAAGTTTCTAATGGAAGCTATCTTGAAGGGAAGTAAAATACAAAAGAAAACTTTAATTATCATGCTCAAGCTATAAAAATTTGTAATTTTGACTTACCCAAGAAGAATCAAATAGTGATAATTATACTTTTGCTCATAATATATTCTAGAATCAAGGATGAATATTGGAATATCAATTCTTGAGAACAAAGCTTGAATTGAAACTTACTTGTATATGTGCAAAATTCAGGGTGAGCAATCCCTGAATTAAGACTTAACCAAAATAGTATAAGTGATGATGACCATTACAACATATCATTGATTAGATCAACTGAACTTTAACCAAACTCAATGGTTGAACTATTTTTCTCTTTGATGAGTTTTTAAAGAAGTCTCTCATAAATAAGGCTTTCAATGAGGCAACTAGTGTATTGTAAGTAGTGGATGTGATGCACTCTTACTCCAATTTTACTCACTAAGTTTTTCAAAGTTTTAATGAGGCATGGGTATTGCGCGGCAATTGCCCAAGAGGGAGTGTTGTCAAAACGGGCCTCCATAGGTGGAGCGGTCGGTGCGCCTTGTCAACTTAGGGGCCCTGCGGGCACTTACCGAAACCCTAACTGTCATGTAGATGGTCTATAAATAGGAGAGGTGGCATTTGTTTATTTACACAGTTAGAGACTTTGTACTCGCGAGATCCAATGTAATAAAGAGAAAGAGCACTACCTATACATCCTTGTGTCAATTTACTTTGCACATGTTTGCTTATGTTTGATCTAGTACTCCTGTTGACCATCGGATCATTCCTCGCAATGTTGGCTTCATAACATATTTGACATCCATAATATGCTAATGCGTGCTTATAGAGGCATCATTTTACTCTAGTGCACATATAGTGGCAGAAAGATTCAGTGTGTATGTTTGCCATCTAAGAATTGACACGGTGTGTCATATTTATTCAGAGTACACATATGTGTGTTAACGAATCAGCATATGTCTACACTTAATGGGACCGGTGGAGTCTCAAATATTTATAAGTATATATAAAAAAATATACATGTGTATGTAATGTGATGGCGTGAATGTGATGTGCAAGCGATATGTGTCTACCTTATACTCTAAACGATATATGATAATTAAACATACAACACAAACCTACATAAGCAACATGCATCTTTGGCATATGTAGCAACAACGAATGTACTTCCGTTCAGTTTGGTCGAATGAACCATAGATGCGCTTAACCAACTCTACTTATGCAGCCTACACACAAAAAAAACTTGGTGTCGGTGGATCAGAGAATATCTTCAAATCTACTAGAGTCTCAACTAACCATGAAATGCTAGTCACTATTACATAAATGCTTATTCTTGACACCTTATTACAGACGCTAAAATTATCAGTGATAAAAAATATCACAGATGGTCTTGTTTTGTCTACCGTCTATGATGAGTTGACTGCCAAGAACCGTCTATGGTGAGTTCTTTGAAATACTATAGATAGTTTTATAGATGAACCCTTTTTCTATGATATGTTGCCGTCTGGTCCAACTTGGTTCAACTCCTCTTCATAAATGCCTCAACCCTAGGCCTCGGAAGCAGATCGCCGCCTTCTCCCAGATCGCATAGCCACAGCCATCGGTGCTCTCCATATTCGGGCGAGTCATCCGATAGGGAGCAAACTACTCATCTGCAACATCACCGTCATGACACACCATAGCACAGCGATGTGCTGCATAAGGTCATTGTTTCCATGTCCATCCTAAGCCGGCACTACCGTCCCTCACCGAGCCTAGTTCCGTCATCCCGTCCCCTGAGCCGGCACTATCAGCCCCACCCCCAAGCCCGAGGCCAACGTTGTACCTCCCCCGAGCCCTGCGCCATCATCTCATCCCTCGAGCCAGTGCCATCATCTTATCCCCCGAGCCGGTGCTATCCTCCCCTGAGCCTAAGGCCAGAGCCACTACCCCTCCTCCGAGTATGAGCCTGTCGTTCTCCCCTCCCTTGAGAGGGGCGTCATTCTCTGCTAGACCCGAGCCCGGCTCCGTCCTCCCTCCCAAGCCCGGTGTCATCGTCTCTCCTCTACCGGCTGTTGAAGAGGGTTATTGCACCGGTCTCCATCCTATCTTGTGAACGATTAGGGCTAGGGTTAGGGTTAGGGCTTATGCTTTCACTTGCATGTAATTGAAGCTTTGAAGTGTATCCGTGTTATATGTACAGATGTATGGATGGAATCCTTTGGGTAATATATTAGTGTATTCTATATGATGATTGTGTGATTAGGCCAATGATGTAGAGACCTTTATACATAATGAGTGCATGCTTTGCTTTCCCAATATGTGTTAAGGAATGACTAAAAATATTTAATTCATTCCGGAAAAGCATGCATACACTCAATCAAGAGCAATATCGAATCTTCGACCTATGATGAGTGTGAATGTCATGTATGGCATAGCATAGCATTTCTGACTGCTTTATTCTTATCTAGATTAGTTTCTGAATTGTATATTTAGAATCTAGTACTTATTTCCATATGTATGCTTAATCTTGTTGCTCATCAGCTTGTTCTCTAAAGTTTTATCATTTATGCCTGCTTAATCTTTGCTCTAATGCTTTGCTAATGATGAAAAAGATCCCTTCATAAACTGTGCATTTGGTGTACAAGAGTTCGGTGGTGTAGTATTCAGGATCTAGTTTAAATTGAATTAACCCCAATCCTAAACCATGCACTAGTAGAACCTCGACCGGTGTGCAATTAATTAAAATGGTCAATTTTGAGAGATTTCACTGCTCCCTATACTATGCATGATATGACTACTATCAATTTAAAGTTAAAATTGGCTATTACAGGATAATCTTGTTCTCCTAAGTTAGCCCTGTCTAATTTGGTTCAAGTATTCCCTACTTGAGCTATCTGCAAGATTTCTAGGAAATTCGGTCTGTTGCTTCAATCAAAGATGGTGCAACTAACCATCAAAATCTCTCATGAAAGGAGCACACCGCAGTGCATTGAACGACATGATAGATTAAATTAATAATAGTTTTTCATATAGTTCAATCAGAGATACGTTGATGGACTGAATTAAGGAGACCTATTTATGAGGACAGGAGAATCATGCAATATCCTAAAATAGATACCACATACAATTTTAAACATATATTCATCTGTGATGACACACTATCACTGACGGTTCTAAAAATGTACCTTCTTAACATAAAACTATGTATGATAACGGTCATTACTGACAGTTCAAAACCCGTTAATCATCTCATCACAAACCAAAAGTCACATATTGGTCTAATAACTGTCTATGATAAGCGTTTCGAACTATTTGTGATAACCGACCCTATACTAGTGAGTTCCAAAATCACTTGGCGACGGGGCATGGCAATTAATCATTAGAGGCGATTTAATTAGATGTTCATTATTGGTGGATGGAAGATCATAGGTGATGGTTCTTATAGTGGCCGAGAGCAAATGGTTTTGTGATTATTTTTAAGACTTGCTCAATACAAGAGGTTGCATGATAAAACCGTGAAAAAGCACAAATAACCTGCGCAATATGTGACACTGGACGGACAAACAGTTGAACAGTTGGTGAGAACTCATGGTTTCAAAGATGTTGACCCAAGTAGTGATTCTGGTTGTTGTTGCTGCCTAAAAACAATTAGGGGCAAATAGAGGCGATTTAAGCAGTAATTAATCTAATATTATTCGCTCTTATCCACTGCATCAATTAATATGCAACTTATATAAAAAATATAAATATGTCGACTGCTTAAAAAATATAAATATGTCAAGAATATAACAAATATCTATTTGTACTAGGGTTTAGGAAACTTGCAAAAGGGTAATAAATTTGTCTATACACGGGTTTCGAGGGGTATGTAACTTGTGTACATTTTCATCTGTAATGACCTAAGTATTGCAAGTTACTAATTGGAACTTCAGAGCTATACTTGAAGTAAAGTTGTCATTTTTGCATCTCATGTCATCATATAGTTCAAGTAAAATTTTTGCATAACTCGGGACCTTAACAATCTGGAATATAAACCAACCATGGAAACTCTAGGTTTGTAATCCTCACTAAAGCACTTCACATTAGTTTCATGTGCCCAAGATGTCATAGCGATATCCTCTGTAGTTTTCAAGACACATTTAACTGCATTTAATTCAAATGGGAGGATGTTGGTTTAATGGACACAACATGGTGGGTGTGTAAGATGCAAATTAAGGAAACAAATGTTAGCTAAGCCTTACATGAAATAATTGCCACCAGATTTTAAATATCTTCCTGAACTCCAAATAACATTCCTAAAGTTCCTCGACAACATTTTGAATATTTGCACTTCCAGGCTAGATTGGACCATATATGGAATTTAGTTAAAATGCGCGATATATATTCATAGCCCCACACATACACAAGTGGTGAAATCTTGTTAAAATCCTGCTGTTATTTGTGTACCATTTGAAACTCTGTTTTGAAATCAAATTGGCAAGTTTAAATTTGAATTAGAGGGTGGCAAATCAGAAAAGAACAAAAGAAAAATCATAAACCGCGTGGATGGGCTGCAGTCAGCCCACCTCCTTTCGCTACCTGGGCTGAGCCCCATAATCTCCCCGTTTTCTCCCCTTGCCCGCAGTCGAACGCACGGGCACTCCCCCTCTCCTAGTCGCTGACACGACGACCCCACCCGTCAGCCTCCTTAGCACCTACCTCCTCCACGCGTCACTCGCCCCTGCCACGCCACTACCACCCGAGCTCCCGATCGTTTCGCCAATGACCTCGCTCTCTCAGCTACTCCTCCCAAACCTCCTCGCATACCTCGCCAGCCTCGCCACCCAACTCCCTCAATCTCCGCTGCCTCTCCTGTGCTTACTCCCGGGTTCCACGGCGAGCTAGGCCACTGGAGAGCGCACGCATTGCCATCCTTTCGAAAACTCACCGTCAGCATCACCTCCGTCCCCGCGTCCGGCGAGGCCTCCTTTCCCCACCCGACGCGCGCACCAAATCCCCAAGCTCACAAGGAACTCATCCCCATTCTCGTCTTGCGCAGGGTCACCGCCAAAGTCAACTACCCTTGGTCGTCTTCCCCGCGTCCGGCGGACGGATCGCGGCATCCAACCACATTCCATCACTGGTAAAGCCTCTCCTCCATTCTTCCCTTGCCAAAAATGTTTCGTCGCAATCCTGTGAGCTCACGCCGCGATTAATTGGGTTTTGTTGCAGCCAATTTCTAGGAATCCTCGTCCATCCCGCCACCGGTCAACTCGCCGCCGCTGGAAAATCCGTGAACCTCGGTGAGTAATGACCTGCTCCGGTACATTGGATATCTTCGCAAAGCCGTCTTCTCTCTCTCTGATATCTTTTTCCCCCCTCGGCATGCCCCAGACCACCTCGCCGACGGGACCGTCTCCTTGCTGTCCGCCACTGTCGCCGACGCACCTGCTCCGTTCCTCTCCGCCGCAACCGAGCACCAAACATTACGTCAGGACCGAGCTTAGAAAAAGTGTTACTGAGGTCTGTAGTAACACATTTTTTATGTGTTCTTATATCCTATGTTACTATGTGGTGTCTATTGTAGCACATAATAATTGTTCCTATATGTAATAAAAGGTGTTACAACTATGTTGTAGTAACATGAATCATAGTGTTACCATAGATCCTAGTAATATTTTTTTATAACTATAGCAACACAGGTGGTAACATATTTTTCTAGTTGTAGCAACACCGTTAGTAACACAGTTTTTCTTAAGATTGCAACACAATTATTGATGACTGGCATGATTATTATAGGTCCTAGTAACACCTTTTGATAATTGTAGCAACATAGTTGGTAACAGTTTTGTAGTTCTAGCAACATGGTCAGTAACACCTTTTTCTGATTATTGTAACATTGTTGTTGGTGATCAGTAGTGAACCTAGTAACACCTTTGGTTAACTATAGCAACACACTTAGCAACATTATTTTGTAAATATTGTAACATGGTTAGTAATGATGTTTTCTAAATATTGCAACACAGAATGACAAACCCGCTTCATGTAATATTGATTTATGCAACTAAAAAAATATTGCTTGATACTTCTAAAAACATAGAAAAAAATAAGCGTGACACATTTCACAATAACAAAAAACACCATGAGCATAATGAGCATAGCATATGTATGCATCGAAGTGAGAATATAAATATTAATATTGTTCACATCATTTGATAGCCTTTGTAACAATCTGACAGTAGAAAAGACAGTCTTTAAGAGAAATATTACATAATTTAATCCATTAGGATATACTACATCAATCCTTCATGAAATAATTCGCTTCTTGATCTCATCATGAGTCGAAGCATCCAAGTGGAACTCAACCATTGATCTTCTCAATCTGAAAAACAAAAATATTTACCTTCAGAGTTGCAATTAAATATATTCTAGATGTAATTTATCAAAGTTCAAAAAAGTAACTATTAACATACACATGTTGAAGGCCAAGCAATTGTTAATCCCGAGGCAAAAGCATCACGAATTGTCTTGCAATTTTCCCTTTCCCTTACCAAGTTCTCATCTTTACCAATAGGTTGATCGACTTTCACATGCATAAATTGGACACCTAACTTTTCACCACCAACCAATGTGTTTGATCTACAATCCAAAAAAGTAGCATATGCCACACGCCGTTTGTTTGTTGAAGACTTCAGAATTACTGTGGTACCAACCTATATTTAGATCAAATTTATCATTAAGTGACAAACATAAATAAGTTATACAAACAATAATCCAATATGAAAACACTATGTTCTTTTACCTCCATTGAAGGAGTATGCCTCTTATCTGAGGGCATGTGGCCTATAGTGTTGTTTTGAGTGTGTTGTTGCTGTGGTCTTCTCAAATTGGCATCCATCTTCCCCTTTGTCTTTCTCATCTATGAAGAGACACGGCAATAATGGTTACATTCTTATGATTTAGCCGCCTAAAACTCACAATATCAAATTTTCTTCACACATCATCTTACATGCTAACATCATTTTCCCAACCTTAAGAGATTTTATTATGTACAACTCAAACTTAAAATGTAGAAAATATATATTCATTAAGCACAATTAAACAAATTGGAGCAAATAGTATATGTACAATGTTAAATTGCACTTGAGCACAATCATAAAGTCAGACATGCATAGTACAACCAGATTTTCCAAATGCATATAGTATCTATGAACCACAAGTCAGCCCATAGATAATTGATGTGGCAAATGTTTCACAACCACTTTTTCTTAGCTGCTAATGCTTCGCAACAACGACATAGTCACCAAATAGAATACACTAGCTAATTAGTAAATTTCTCAACACATAAAAATTACCTCTCGACGAGAATCAAAAACATGATGTGATGTTGATGATGATCCTTCTTCATATGGAACTTCATTGCCACCTTCGCACTCGGGATGCTACTTCCATCATTAAAAAATGTAAATCAACTAATAATTTGTAATGTATCCTTATAACATGAGTAACAACAAGGTTCTAACCATTTTGCCTGAAATCATCATATCATTATCCTCACACATGTCATCAAGGTGTAAGAGAGTTTCATTATTCTACAGTTTAAATGCACAAGCATTAGTTATTATAACCCACAAAGTGCAGAAACGGTACAAAGTGTAGAAAGGCAACCCCAAGGAAGGTGTTACGGTACTTTCCAATTAAGCCAAGGCTTAAGAGGTTTTTTATGCACAAAGAAATAGCTAAAGCATTAAGATGGCATGATGAGGGACGCACGAAGGATGGAGCATTGCGTCATCCAGCTGATTCAGAGGCATGGAAGGCCATTGATTCTCAGTATCCATGGTTCGCTTTAGATTCTCGGAACATTAGATTTGCAATGGCAAGTGATGGTTTCAACCCGTTTGGGATGATGAGTTCAAAACATAGTTGTTAGCCTGTCGTCTTAGTACCTTATAACCTTCCGCCATGGTTGTGCATGAAAGCCTCTTCTCTTCTACTTACTCTGCTTATTCCTGGTCCATCGTACCCTGGAAAGCAATTTCATGTATTTATGGAGCCAGTTTATGAGGAACTAGTTGAGTTGTTTGAGGTTGGAACACTTACATATGATGCATCTCGAGATGAGATGTTTCAACTTCATGCTGTTGTATTGTCTACTGTGAGTGACTACCCAGGGCTTGCGATATTTGCGGGATTTAGCATTAGTGGTGAGTTTGGTTGTTTTCCATGTCGCGAAGAAACATGTTCCAAATGCTTGAAACACGGGCAGAAGTTCTGTTTCATGGGGCATCGCCAGTTTCTACCTCTAGATCACGAGTTCGATATGATGCTAACTCATTCGATGGATCTGAAGAACACAGAGCGGAGCCTATTGCTTATAGGGAAATTTCAGTTCTTGATAAGATAAAATCAATTAAGGACTTTGAGGATTCCAAAACATGGAAGTGTGTCAGCGGCCTATTCTCTTTGCCCTATTGGGACTTAAATTTACTTCGCCATAATCTAGATATCATGCATATTGAGAAGAACGTATGTGAGAATATATATGGAACACTTCTAGGAATTGAGGGCAAATCCAAGGATAATTTAAAAGCACGGCTAGACCTACAGCAGATGAACATCAGGCCAGAGCTGCATCCTCAAAAAAAGGCTAATGATAAGTACTATTTGCCTGCTACTTCCTATACCATGTCAAAAAAAGAGAAGCAACAATTTTGTAAAGTCCTTCATGATATAAAAGTTCCAGATGGGTATTCAGGAAACATATCAAGATGTGTAAACGTTGCTCAAGGGAGAATTTCAGGGCTTAAAAGTCATGACTGCCATATTCTAATCCAACAACTTCTACCTGTTGCTTTGCGAGGTGTACTCCCAGATAATGTTACATCTGGCTTGTTTGATCTATGTGGATATTTTAGAGAAGTGAGTGCAAAAGTCCTCCACGTGTACGAGCTTCAGAAGATGGAGGAGCGAATTAAAATGACATTATGCCGTATGGAGATGATTTTCCCACCTGGATTTTTTATTATTATGGTGCATTTAGTTATTCATCTAGCAACCGAGGCAAAAATATGTAACGGACTCCGAAATCAAATATGATTAGAGGAACGGATCGTCGCCAAGGACCGAAGGACCAGTCGACCTGATGGCACGGTACCTGCGCCGTACTCACCGAGACGGAGTGATCCGACACCTGCCCAATGCAAGCCGGCCGGAAGCGACAAAACTTCCTAAAGCCACATAAGATTTCAAAATCCTGTGAAGACTTAGAACTGTTCTCAAATCCACTAGGCGGAATAGAAGCGGAGGAGCCCGGTGAGTCCACCCTCACCCTAACCTAGCCCGGAGGCTAGTGGGTCACCTGAAGGCCCGGTGGAATACACCCACACCCTGCCTGGTCGGCATCGCATCTCAACCAGCGGGTCACTCAACCGACAGCTACTCGACTCAGTGAAAGAAGGAACCGCTGTAATTCTTCACGGCATACCCAAGCACTTCATCACATACACGCATTGTACCTGGGCAGCTTTTTTAGAAACAACTCGAATACCATCACAAAACTCTACATATGAGGAGGATTTAAGAGTTTATATGTCATCCATACAAAGGAAACATTCTGCTGCAATACTACATGACCTAAAAGTCATTTTCAGCACAAGTAACATGCAAAAACAGCAGCGGAACGACGATACAAACATGGAAATGGTTCACTAGAACCATTCCCCAAAAGCTATACAACCCTTCCGTAGACCAAGTCGGACACCCATGCAGTATTATTCAGTAGAGATTTCAGTTTCAGCATTGTAAAAAATCGTCGATGCTAGGATCACCTGCAGGATTTGAATTCCCGAGTGAGTACTTTCGTACTCGCAAGTTGCATTTGCTTATTCCAGGTTAAACTTAAGCATACTGAACAATTAAATGACGGTAGAAGGAACACAATTCCAGATATGAAGCTACACCAATAGCATCATTCACAACAATCCAATTACTACCAACAAGCAGTAATTAACAACCCTCACACGAGAGATAAAGTATAGCACAACATGTGACTTCAATCACAACCCCAACAGCACCCCCAATTTCGTTTTATTCCTTCTATGACCGACTAGCCATAGAGGGATTCCGAGACAAATATCCCGGATCAAGTTCAGTCGAGGGAGGTACCGACTAGCACCTGCGCCTCGAACGAAGGTACGTCGATACAGTCGAGGGTAGTAGTTGGCCGACCAGTACCCTTCTCTAACTCGCATCGAACATACCTTCGCCGGCTCAAGGATTGACCACAATGGTAAGACCGTGCGGTCGCCTTACCCGTCACGTCTTCCACGGGTCCGCTCCCGTCTCTCACAGCTTTCCAGGGGTTCCAGTTTGCGTTAAGGTGATTTAAATGACACACCCATGCCAAACACCCACATGAGCTACCTACTCATGCTAGTAACACAATACCACAGCCAACAACTGGAATTATTCGAACTAGGCGACACAAATTGAACAAGCACGCATAAGAGTAACTGGAATTAATTCAACAAGCGTGCAAGCTTGCCTGACTGCTCGGGGAAGTCCTCCTGCTGCTGATCACACTCAAAAGAACCCTCAGTACTCGGCTCTAGCAAATGGAATACCGAAACACCAAGAAAAACAGAAAGAAACCAATAAGAGATGCTGAAGTGACTTTGAAAATCATGATATGTATTCCATGCAGCCTACAATACATGAGATGAGAATATGAATTCAGTGCCACTAGTTTGACTCGAATCGAAATATTAAACGTTAGCTATTCACTTGGAAATGGTTGGCAGCTTCAAATCCTTTTTATGTTTAAGATTAAAATGGAACTCACATGCAAGTGCATACATATATATATACCTATAAATTAGAATTTACCTATTCCAGTAAAAGACTAGATGTCTCATGAAAAATAAATAGACTTGACTAATCAAACTAAACTCGAAGTAATTTACCTATGTATTCCTTGATTTAAATTCAGTTTTATGACCTTCTTTGAATTAGTGTTATTAGTTAGTTATTAACTTAGCCATTCGTTTACATTAAACTTTGTTCATTGCATTGAGGCATACTTACCTGAATATTACATCTTGACTTATTCCTTAAGTGTTACTCGGTGGTTAAACTAATTGAAATGATGCTTGTTATACTGGTAGGTTAGTTTTATTAATTAACAACCAACCTAATTGTTTCTTAGGAGCAACTATGCAGGTTTATCAATGGTTAAACAATACAAGATGAGTACGAATTGTGTCTAAGTATAAATTGATTAACACTACTTGCCAGCTGTTAGGCAATGAGTAGCTTCAGCGACTTTGTTTGGATGAGTTACAGAAGTCCTAAGCATTGCAATTTCTTCTAGGATTCTATGGTGCCGGGGTACACAGGTGCTGGGGATCTCTTCATGCATCAACGTTTTCAGCATTGAATTAAGGTGCTAACTATACCTATAACCATATGCATTCGGAATAGGTACTGCTACTCCCAATTTTGAACAAGGCTTGCTGATTCTACTCTTTCTCTTATAGCATTGCTAAAAATACTTAATTAATTACACTGATCTAAAGCTTCACACCTTACTAACCCCCTATATTCAGATATCTATCTATATCTGAAATATCTTAAACACCTCCTGCAACAGTTTAGAGTATTGCTTATTTAGAATTAAGTAAAACTAATTCCTGAAGGTGCTCATGCTGAATTGGCAACACCCTCATTCATGTATACATATCTATTGTGTAACTTAGTAATAGTTAATCCCTTTTATGAGTATTAGACATGGGTGAATATTTATATAACTATAAACTTCAGCACAAGAGATTAATCCTTGCATGAAAAATAAATACTCTGGACCACCTCATCAACTGCAGGGTGATCCCCTTATGAAAGATCACTCTCTATTTACGTTGAATACTCCCTTTTATATGTTTCTCAGAAAAGGGAAGTATAATTATTCTAGCTACTGCTTATGTTATCAGATTAATCATAGGCTGTCAACAATGCAACCTAAAGAAAATGGGTACAGTTAGGAGCAATGTTCTGAATTTGGTGGATTTTCTAGCTAGGATGTTTGAGAACTAACCATAAATTCAGGAGTGTAGATAACCCTTTACTCACAGATGCTTACTTTGAGATTACTAAAAATTGTTGCTTGTGAGGGATACTGAGAAGGAAATCAGCTACATTAGTTGATATTGGGGTTGACACTTAACCAAAGATTGCACTGATTGAGATAATTATAAAGACTTAACTGAAAGTGTGAATTCATATAGCTACTGCACAAGGTTTCCTAACACCTAGTTCTGTTTTCCATTCCTAATACCATGAACGTTAATGCACTCAAACATCCATTAGCTGAGAATGAAATTGACTTGGAACAAACTATTAATCTAGCTGTTTTTAACTCCAAACTGAGTTAGCTATTTGTGAATCTATGGAAAATGGGAACATGCTCATGGCAAGGTTAGCAGCTATTTCATCCGGTTGTGGAAGCTAATACTCAAGACAAGTATTTGTTCTTTACTCGTTCAGATTAAGAGGTCCAGCAGTGGTTAGCATCATCAGGTCAGGAGCTGATTTAAATGGGTTAATGATTGAGAAGGTAAATCAGGAATCACAAGACTTAGATACACTCTCTAGCTCACATATAATTGCTTTCAGATTTCCAAGGTTGCTGCTAGCAGTATTTGTAAAGAAGAGATTCAATTATCTTGGTTTGATGAATAAATCAATTAGTTAACTATGAATACACTAATTAGAACAACTATAGAAGCTCCCCAAAAATATAGACTCATCCGGCTACTTAACACTGCTTCCCAATACCTAATTCTATCTTCCACTTCTAATGTCCTAAGCACTAATGCTCCTAAACATTAATTAGCTGACTGAGTTGATTTGGACGGAACGATTAATCTGACCATGAAGAAGAGGGCAACACCCAGGTCATGGTATCATTACCAATGGTAGATTTAATAGCCAGACTCTAGTGAAGTCATCTTAGGAGCTAAGGACTGAACTCAACTAGCAAATCTAGCACTTAACTGGATCAGTGCTCATCCTGAACTCTCAATTCTTGTACTGCAATATTGTTTTTCCTTTATGTTTGCAGCTGATACAACTACCACATATTAGAGTTTCCAAAGCATATCACTACTACCACTTCAGTAATTATATGTGTATATACAATTTGGACATTACTAATCTTTGGTCAGGGGTTAATCTCTTATTTCTACCTGCACAAATATATATGCATCTGCTGCTTCTAACTCAATTATTCACAATACACGTCAAGGAGCAGACCTAATTCATTAATCATTTACTCAGCTTGTTAACGATTTCTCTGAGTTAGAGTGTTTAGAAACTTTTAATTACGGAAGCTAGCTCTCAAGTCAGAAGCAAAAATGTCTGCCGTTAGCAAGGAAAATCTCAAGAACTCACATCCAGGCTCTTACTGGACAGAGAGTACTCTAGGACATTTTCACCTCTTATAACCTCGCTGGAACTACTTGGTTGCTACACTAATCCTCAGGAGAAGGAGTTAAACAAAATAGAAAAGGATGATCCGGCAGGTGATTAACCACTCAATGGGAAGAATTGATCCGCTGTTCCAACCTGAGAAAAGAAGCGGGCGAGTTCGTTCCTTGCCGGAGTGTTGGAGGTGATCCCTGGAGATGGAGGAAGAAACAGCCGTGAAATCCCTGGCTCCCCGCGATTAGAACTCCGGCGGTTGATGGGCTCGCGGTGCACTGGAGGGCCGGGACGTCCGCTGCGATTTCACCGGAGGGAAGGAAGCGTAGCTTCAGTGGCGCTCTCGGCTACTGCCGGCACACACCAGTGAAGGAACCCACGTTGGAGCGTCCGAGGAGAATGCTCTGCTTGCATGGGGAGAAAGAAGAGATTGATTTCCCGCTGGACGCGTGGCTAACAAACGTGGCAAGGATTTGCTGTACTCGGCCCTGCTGATCAATGCGCTGAGGTGGAATAGACGTTGCAAGCACCGGCGGCGCCTTGCACTGGAAGGGCTCGGCGTAGAAGAAAAGGAAAAGGAGAGCCACTGCTAGGAGAAAAAGGAAGGTTGGGCCGGCAGCCCAGAACAAGGAAAAGACTTCTTTCTTTCCATTTCATGTGCTCTTTCCTTTGTAGCTTCAAGCAATTTGCAATTTCAAAAGCTTGAGGAGCAGAGAATTAAAACTTTGGAATGTTTGGTTTGAGCTCTAACAGATATATTGCTCCTCTAGGTTCTTATCGGATAAAAATTTATTTGCTCTTGGCTATAGCTTGATCTTAAGACAATTAAGCTAAAGAGAATTTTGGATTTAAGGGATGCAAAAGAATTCCTTCCCTTCTACTCTTTTGCCCTTTGCTAACGACCCTGAATCTTTATCAGGTTTACACTTTGATTGCTATATTAAGTTCGATTATAAGTGAGAGGATTAGTCACCCTTAGCCATAGCTTGCACTCGAAATAGTTGAGCCAAGAGAAATTATGGGTTTAAGAGATGCAACCGAAATCCGTAGTTGAGGTATAGACGCTAGGTTAAGCCGCGAATATAGATTAAACTTGTTAGAAACCCTTGATTCTTGTTCTCCTATGTTTAGTTAACTGCAATCCTAGAGCTAGGTTATATTCCATTTTAAGATTTTAGTTTGGAGTGCAAATGCATCGATGTATGCATGAGATGGAAAAATGGTTCTATAAGTTGATCAAAGATTGATTTCAAACCGACCTAATTATTTACCGCTGGATCTTTACAAAATAGGCGGTCCAGTGTGCTACCGTTCGATGTGGTTTGTGGAAAGGTATGCTTATCTTACAAATATGGTCTTGCATTTTATATCTATTTGTAAAATATTGTTTAACTAATTGTTTTATTTTTTTATTTTTTCCTTTATGTAGGTATCTGTGTGTGCTGAAGTCATATGTGCATAATAAAGCTCATCCGGAGGGATCTATTGCGGAAGCATATTTGGCAGATGAGTGCATGATTTTCTGTTCAAGATATATTGAAGGTTTTGAGACCAAGCATAACCGGCCTTCAAGGAACGAAGATAACGATGAGTCCATTGGGCATTTTGATGTTGCACAAGGATCAGGTCTATTCCCTCATGTTGGCAAACCACTTGGCAAGCCTAATAGTTATGTTATAAGGGGTTTGGCTAAATTACAGGCACACAGATATGTGTTGTTCAATTGTTCGGATGTCAATGCATACCTTAGGTAATATCTTAGGCTTACAAACATTTTTACTTTCATTTTTCCTGACATGAAAATTGATTTTAAATTACTTTGCAGAGCTCACGCTGATGAGATCACTAATGGGCGCAATGTCAACCCAAGTACTATCGAGAGGATTCAAAATGAGACATTCCATGAATGGTTCAAAGCTCATGTAAGTTCCATATTTTTGCATCATTTACATGTATCACTCGAGTCATTAACTAAACTACTATGAAATATATAGATTATGAGACTGGAGAAGAAAAATGGCATCCACAATATTCAAAATGATATTAGATGGTTGGCTCGTGGCCCAGTTGATGCAGCAAAAAGATACCGTGCTTTCAACTCCCGAGGCTTCCGATTTAGGCCTAAACGCTTGGATAGGGTGACACAAAATAGTGGAGTTGTGCTAACTGCAAAAACATCAAGATATGCTACAACAGGTAATGCAAAGCCAATTCTAGGTGATGTGACTTACTATGGGAGGGTAATTGATATTATTGAGCTGAACTACTCGGGACAATTTTCAGTGGTGATGTTTAAATGTAAATGGGTTGATGTTATTTCTGGGAAAGGAATTAAAAAGGACAAGTACGGTTACACACTTGTCAACTTCTCACATCTGATACACAACGGAGAAAAGATTGAGCATGAGCCTTTTATATTTCCTAACCAAGCTGATCAAGTGTTTTATGTGGATGATATAATGAATCCGGGTTGGTCTCTGGTAATGAAGCAGAAACCACCTAGAGATATATATGACACAGGCAATGAGGAATGGGCAGAAGACATAGAAACTGAGCCGTTCCATGTTTCACACCTTGGGACGATGTTTAAAAACAAAAAAATGACCAACATTGGGTTAGAACAGATGTGGAAGGGACACTAGTGGATGCTAATAATAATGCTTTGAACAATGAAGCATAGTGGAGAGTAATACCATCAAGGTATGTGTGTTTTTTCTAAAGTACTCTCACGACTATCTTAACTGTGTAGTTTCAGATTGAGTTTACAGGACATTAAGAATCAATTATTTGTCCTTGCAGATCTTTTACTTTGTAGTTTTCTCTTAGTCCTTGTTTAGCAGTATATATGCACTGAGACATTTTCAGTCTACCCTCAAACGTGACGTTGCTTATTGCTAATGCTTATATATTGGAATTATTCTCTTTCCTTTGATGCATCAGTTTTCATGTAATGGAGCAAGAAAAGATTGTTGATTGTTTCTTGGTGGAGGAAAGAAAGGAGAGAATCAAGAGAGAGATGTAGTTGTACAACATGCTTAAAGCAACAACGAGCTGGAGGAGAGGTAGAACTGAGGACAGAGGAGCTTTATTTCACAAGTAAGAGGTGAACATGAATGGTCTTCTTTAAAAAAAACTCATCCACCTATTATGTTTTTGCACCATCTGTTGTCCTTCTGCACTAATTACTGTTATATGGTGATGATGGTGGGTGATATTTCGTAGGATACGGTTTGCATGTAAAGGCTAATGAATCATCCGTCATATGCATGTTTAATACCTCATGCACATATGTTCAGTTTTTGCATTGTTGTTCACCTTGCTTACAGCATAGAATAATGGGGAACTACCAGATTCTAGTATAATGTGGTACAAAGTCTCTAGTCTTGCTAATATTTAGCATGTCCTACTCAATTTAGTGATACAAACTGATGTCACTTTATAAAATGTTAAACAAGCAGCCATGTCTGTTCATTTCAGAAGACAACACTGATGAAACTTATGGTATTTCATTTCAAAAGATGACTTTGTCGAAATATATTCAGACTGGCGCCGAGCATCTTCAGAAGGTAGCCTACGATCTGCAGGAACTGTCAAAGTGATCTCCCACTTTCAGGATTGAAGCTACTCCTGCAACTCCTGCTGGACATGTGAAGAGTTGATGCGGGTTTGCTGCGAAGATTTGGTCTTCAACCATATTTTGTGTTGCTCTGTTTGACAGCTTCTGGACATTGTTTAGATTTTTGGATATGATTTTCTTGTTTTGTGCATAGGAATATCCATAGTGATGATTTGTGATTCTGTATGAATGGTTTCAACCTGCACAGGTGGTACCACACTTAATCATAAAAGAGAACAAATTGATGGTTAGGCATTATACCTTTGTTGTTTTGGAAATGGTCTAGGCCTTATTTTGTTGTTTCCTTAAGTGTACTCCTGTATGTCAGTGGATTATCATCTTTTCCATTTGCTTGTTTGTCCTCGTAGTATCAATGTCTAAAAATTTTCTTTTCACGTGGTTTGCTAACCATGCGGAGATAATGAGCTCACGAATACTCTGCCATATATCACGGTACGCGTGTGCAGGGCAATTCGGGGTGGTCGCCCTTCCAAATTAAGATTCTTCTACCTAAAAAATAGAAAAATATAATAATTTAGTTGGTTGGTTATATACTTTATGTGTTAAGATAGCAAGTTCAAGTGCCACCCCAGATAAGCATCCATCAATTTTTTTAATAAGCCATCTCATGTACCTAGCACTTCTTGACACCCCAGATATGTGTTACAATCTTGTAATACTTCTCCACATGTATGCAAACATGTGTTACAACCTCGTAACGCTTTTCGCACCTTAGTTAGCATGTGTTACAATACTGTAACACTCTTTCACACCTCAAAAAGTATGTGTTACGATATTCTTTGTAACACATACCACGTGTTACTGTAGTGTTTCTCTGTAACACCCTTTTTTATGTGTTACAACATTGTAACACTCTTTCACACCTCAGAAAGTATGTGTTACAATATTCTTTGTAACATGTACCACGTGTTACTGTAGTGTTTCTCTGTAACACACTTTTTTATGTGTTACACAGATGTGTTACTAAAACTATGTTTTGTAATAGTGAAAACGGGACCTCCGAGAGCCGCTTGAGCCTTTGGTGTGTTCTTCTTCCCATCTCTCCCTCTGCATCTCGTGCTTGCTTGCCTACCGCCGCTCACCGTCGCTAGGACCACCGGTGGCCAAAACCGAGTAAAGCCCGAAGGTTAAAGGGAGAAGGAATAAAAAGGGAAAAAAGAAAACTGGCTGTGGGACCCGGCTGTAATAGACTGGGGGGGAAGAGTGTGCTGGATCTATGGGCCCTCTTCATCATAGGCTGTGGCTAGCAGTAGGCCGAGTAAGAAAAGGAGAGGCAGGGTTAATTTTCGAATTTTAGAATTACAGAACCTGCTGGAAATTGTTTAAAACTTTAGAAACTCATAACTAATTCATATGAACTCCAAATTACATGATTCTTTTTTTGTTAGTCTCCTTTTAATGTGTAGAATAGTATGGTACAGCTTCCATTCATGCTACATTGTTCCAAAATGGTCAAATTCCCATAATACCCCCTTTTGCTCAAAAGTGTGATATGAATTCCAAAAGAATCATACTGGCTCCAAATACGATATATGTTGCATCAGTAACTATACTTTGGTACATGTTGAAACCTGACTTCAATTAATTTATGCATCACCATATAAGAAATTCACATATATGCTTGAATTAGTAAAACCTTATATTGAGAAGTAATAATTAGAGAATCTAGTTAACCCCAAAAAGAGGATAAAACCTTATCTAAGTTATATGCGCAGTCATGACATCATTTTCATGAATAATTACTATTATATTTACCTGGATTTAATGCATAAGCTAATTAACCCTAAAAAGAAAAGTGTTATATGAACCTTAAGAGAACCATAACTTTAGTTCTGTAGCTCTAAATGGCATGATATCAATTGCGTTAGTTTCATATTGTCATCCTCTACATATTAGAATGCATCTTATGCATATTTGTTCCTCTGAAGTTGCTGGTGTTGATTCTTTATTCGTTTCCATCGCTTTTCCGGGATTTCGGTGTTTTTCCTCTATAGAACCCTTGAACGAGGAGTACTCCGAAGTTGATCCGTAGTACGAATACGAACAATCCTAGCAAGGCAAGTTCACAAAAATACTCGCTAAGATTCTCTTAAGTTTATTTCATGCTTTGCTATTGGTTATGGTTAATTGCTAGCTTGTATTGAGGAAATGATTGCAATGTGGTAGTGATGGCGAATCACTAGTATTGCTAGGTTCGAATGTGTTGCAAGATCAGCGAGGGTCTTTTAATCGGACTAATGCAATATGAAACCCCTAATGATGAGATGCGAGTGCCAGGGTACTGTAACCTACAGATGGATTGATCAGATGGATTTAACCTGATTCGATACCGGTGTTGTAGGGCTTTACCTGTCACCCACGGTGGAAGACTTACCACAATGATCAGGTAGTCGAGGTCGGCCAACCTCGAACTAACGCCATTCCGGGAGTACTTTCCTTGGTCAAACCTTGTTTGGTTTGCTCAGAACATTTGATATAGTCTTGGTTGACTATCTTTAAATCACCCCAAGCTTATTTGACTTGATGTGATTATTGGATATGAGATTCTTGGTTGAATTGATTCATATTCAGATCTGAAGATAAACTTGTTCATGTGATATTTGTTGATATTTTTTTATCAATATTGTCCACGTTGTTGTTTATCATGTCCTGGTGATATACATGTTAGTAATTGATTCATGATTTATAGCTTTGCTGAAATTTACATGGGATGAGTATATAAATGTGGCTTGCAAGTACGAAAGTACTTACGGAATTCAATTCTGAATTTGTTGCAGGAGATCCTAGCGTTGGTGAGTACTACGACGCAGAGAATGTTGATAATGATGCCTAGAGTTTAGTTTATCCTCCTACGGTCGATCTTGTGGGTTTGTATGGTTTTATGGAGGTGGCAGGGCTGCCATCTCTGGGTTTAAAATTTTGGTCTTGTTGCTGTTTTTGGAGTTCAATGGCATGTAAATGACCTCTAGGTCATATGTGTGTGCAACACAATCTTCCTTGGGTAAGAGATGTGCTATGTATCTGAATAACTCCTTCTTTTAGAGTTTGAACTGTGGTATTCAAGTTGTTTCAGTGGCTGCCCATATGCAATGCATGTATGGAATGAAGTATATGGGTATGCCGGGAAGGGTTAAAGCTGTTCCTCTTTTCACTAAGTCGAGCAGGAATCGGTTGAGTGACCCGCTGGTTGCGACGCTGTGCCGGCCAAGCAGGGTGTGGGTGGATTCTACCGGGCTTCTGAGCAACCCACTAGCTTCCTAGCTAGGTTAAGGTGAGGGTAGAATCCGCCGGGCTCCTCCGATCTTGCTTTGCGTATTGGGAATTGGAACGACTCTAAAACTTCACAGAATCAGAGAATTGTATGTGGTTTCGGGAAGTTTAGCCGCTTCCGGCCGGCTTGACCCACGGTGATAGATACATACGACGAATGCGCGTATGATATGTGGGTCCGGTGTCGGGTCACCCAACGGTAATAGATACATACGACGTAAGCGCGTATGGTATATTGGGTGACTTCTCGATCCTTGGCGATTAATCATTCCCCTAATCATATGGAATTCCTGGGTCCGTCACATCATCTCCCTCCACCATTTTTTTTAGAAAGTATTTCGGCTTCTTTCAAATTTATCATATATTGATCATATTTAACAGCCCGAAATGGGCTCGAGGGAGATTGTCTAGGACCTGTTTTTCATTCATTACTTTTTTAGAATGCACAAAGTTCACTTTTGCAACGGAGTGCTGGCGCAACTAATTCCTCTGACTTTTCTTTTCTGATAGGAGCTAGTTTTCTGAACCCGCATCGTACGAAGAATAAGTCTATTTGATTAGACTTATACCTGCTATGGTGCAAGGAAATCGACACCAGATCCAAATTTAGTTTGCTAAATGGACGTCAAATACCTTGACGACTTCTGCACAATGAGATCTTCCATTCAAAGTACATTTCATGAGAGCAACTCTGAGCACAGATTCCAGAGTGCGCCCATATTAAGGAGCTTGGTGACCACAGCAGTAGCTACAAATGTCGCCAAGAGACAAGTCACGAGTAGTTGGACACTTCGTTTCCTCCTCAGGACCATGACATTTCTAACAGATACCTAAAACTAACTACGATCAGTATGACAACCTTACCCACTGGAACTGAATAGCTTCCATGGCAGCTAACTTTACCCTTGTTTGGATTGCAGAATTGAGAAATTAAATTGGGGTGAGATAGCAACAAATGCTGCCAAGAGACAAGCCACGAGTAGGTGGACACTTGGTTTCTTCCTCAGGACCATGACATTTCTAACAGATACCTAAAACTAACTTCGATCAGTACTAACAACCTCACCCACTGGAATTGAATAGCTCCTATGGCAGCTTCCTAGCTGATCTTACCCCTGTTTGGACTGCAGAATTGAGAAATTAAAATTGGGCTGAATACTTGCTATTTGGTTGCACACAGAATTGAAGTTGAAATTGTAGCCCAATTGCAAGTGAATTGGTGTATAACTAAAATGAGTCTCAATTCAAAGGGGCAAAGGTCTAAATTGGATGGAAATGCGCTCACCACCTCTCTTCTAATACATATACATATATATATATATATGTGTGTGTATATATATAAACACTATATTATACTATAAAATATTAATTACAAATAAATAACTATTATTTTGTAAGTAATACAATATATAAAATATAAATACTATTATAAACTAATTATTGTAATATATCATTTATATGCATATATTTGGTACATTTATGATAATGTTTAATATATTACGTGAATAAACAAATAGTATATTATAATAAATGAAACTATATGTAATAATAGAATAATAAAATAATATTCAACATCATATTACATAAGCATGCATATATTTACTATATATACATGCAAATAAATAATTTTTACGTAGTAAGTAAAAAAATAGTATATACTAAAGTATAGATATATAGACATATAATACATTATACCCGTCAATACTATAAAAGAGTATACGTTATGAAAATTGTAATATATTATTATAACATCAATAGTAGTTTTGTAGTAATATATAAATATAATACATAATATATATTGTATATATATCAACATTATACTACTTTATTATAATGTGATGTATCATACTGTACTACATATACTACTTGTATTTTATTATATGTTATATATATGTAACATTATACGAGTGTATTTGTATATATTGTAATTCTTTAAAGTGTTGAACCGAACGGAATTTGGAATTGACTTTAACTACTAAAACTAGTCTTCATTTCTGTTGTCATCCAAACATTTGAATTGAAATTGATCTCTAATTCTAATTTTCATAGTATTGATATTAGTAGGTTAAATTTCATTTCTCAGTTTCCAATTCTGCAATCCAAACACCCCTTAAAGATTTCGAAATGTTTGCATGCCATCCAATCCCATTTATTTGTAAGAAGCTGGTGTATGAACAAAGCTATCAGAAACCAGGCTGGGGGAATTAAAGTATTAAACCCAGATAAGTTCTATCATAAATATCTCTGACGCACAAGCTGTCCTAGAAACATGTGCATTGCTATATCATACATTAATTTAATAATTTTCAGATTACTATACAACAAGGAGATGCCTCTGCAATTTTCAGTTTTTGCAAACCACTCTTGTTTTTGCACACCCTGTCTTGAATTTTCTGTTCATGCCACAATTTTTCAGAAGATGAAAGCAAAACACAAGATCAGGTAGATGTTGCCATGACACCTTGATGATGGTCCAGAAAACAGCCCACCAGCTGGAATAAATATTAACAAGGCATACAGTGAAAAGTACAAACATTTCGGTGCAATGAATCTCTCACTGGTGATACGACACAAAGCACATCATGAGACTACTCCAAGACTGCAAGCTCCAGTTCTGTGCCTATGTAGAATTCTCACACTTGCCCTATTTCTGCACCTGGACCACAAGCTTTGATCACACTAAAGATTATTATGAACCTGTACTAACAGCACTCATTCCATGGAGAATAAACATGGATCAACTTCTCAACCACCGCAGCAAATGCCTTCTGTTCGATATGGAAAAACTAAAGAATGTGTTCTTGTTACATCCCGGCAGAGATAAAGAATTGCAGATGCAGATCAGCGAGGCAGAGACTTCATCAGGGATCTGACACATGAGCTATACATATATATCATTATCGAAACATCAAACACATACGTACGCAGGCACGCAACTTAGGTGATGTATTGCAAGAATTAATCACACTCAGCTACTAGCTAGGGGTCTTACGAATGATCGCCGCCACCAGACCTGGAAGGCCCTCATTAGGTTTGGGCATTCCCGGCCTTGCCGACCGAAAGCCTCGAACCAGTCCATGAACAAAGCCTGCTGCTGCATGAGTGTGAGCGTCAACAACGCCTGCCCGATTCCTTCCTCCAGCGTTGTCATGTTGAGACCCTTTGGACACCTCCTGAACCAACCAAAATCTACCAACATCGGCCCAAACCAGGCCTGGAAGATGCTGAACCTTTTCTCGCCGGTACATTGGAGCTTCCCACTCCCCATGGCAATAAAAATCGTGGCTGAAATCCGGCTAAGCTCGTAGCGTACCATCGGTGACACCCTTTCATGCATATTAGCAAGGGTCTTCTGGTTGGCCCATAAATCAACAAATTCCTCTCCCATCTGCCTGTCTATTAGAATCTGCAGCAACCAGTTGAGGTCCTCAACTTGCTTATATATTCTCTCGAGTGGTCCTTTTCCAACTGAAGTGGTGGTTTGGTCAGCAGGACCCAGATCAGAGGCTTCTTCAAATAATTCCACCAGACAGTTCAGGCAAGAATGGCAGATACAGTAAATGCTCGTCTTGTCCAGCTCTTTATCACACTTTACGTAGACAGAGGTCCTGGATAAGATACTATCGACTAGAGTTCGCAGCTCTTTGCGAGCATTATTGTTGGTCCCCTTTGTGATGGATTGTATGAGTTCAACTACCAGCTCCGTAGATGAGGTGGGCTTTTGTGGCTGTAACCTTGCTAGCAAATTTTGTGATGCTGCTTCATTGGAAGAATACTGAGAAAGCAAGTTCTTAATTTTCTCCTCTTCTGGCTCATTCCATGGGACAGCCTCGAGATATTTCAGGCAGTTGGTAACTCCTCTGTCAAACATAAGTGAGAAGGATACCTGAGAAATTTGTTCAGGCGTTAAGAAAAAATATGTTGTGTTCTAGATAAAAACCAATTTAAATTTGGAGACAATTTACAATACATATTGAAGTAGTAAAGTAATACAGTAATGATATGGACTTCTCTATACAAAACTAGACCTTAAGTATGGACTTGAGTCTACAGTCACAATGCTGAGCGTCATTAGCCATTTTGAAGATCATATGAACGTATGTCAGATGTACATGAGCAGCCTTACTGCTGCTGCAAGCCAATAGCAGGATAAGTCACTTTGATCCTCGGTTCATACCATAAAAAAATGGAGCTTACTTTTGTTTAATATGTGTGATAGTGCCATCTCATCACACGACAGTGAAGATCCTAACTCCCAACCATGAGGCAGACAGGCTCATTCCTTCACATCAGAACATGCAATTCACACTTTCAAAGAACAGTAGCTTATAATAGGGCAATTATACCATGATTGCAAAAAGGCATACGTTATTATCATGTCTTCGCCAGGTGAAACTAGGAAACTTCACAACATGTGTCTGCTACCATTCCAGAAGTAGTGCAACAGGTGTGCATTCATCAAGAGAAGGTGTCCAAACTGATGGGATTGCCCTTGAATGAAAATTGTCAGTTCTCACGAGCAATTCGATAAGTACTCATCTTCTGAGGATAGGATATTGACTTCCAATCAGATTACTGTTTGACTGCAGCTGATTCCATTGCCTAGCTCTTTAACATAGGAATCCAAGCACTCATCGTTATGATCCATGAGGACAGGAATGGGAGATGGTGGAACTTAATCAATTAAGAGTTCAAGTATTTCATAGTGTGTGATCTGCTTTATGAGAAGGTATTTAAGGAGGGACCTAAACTATCTATTTACCTAAGTTTACCAACTAGAAACTACCACCTCATGCAAGTGGCAGTAAGGATGTTTCTTTCTCAATTCTGCAACAATATATAATTTTATCAAAGTCATGTTCCAGAGTGAGGATAGTGTTTCAAGGCCTCAATTAACTTGAGAACCAAACCCTTTATGGTTTCTACCAGTCAGGCAGCAACAACCAAATTAACTAGCTATGAAACATAGTTTATTGCTCTAACTCGTCAAATTAAATAAGAGTATTTCTCTCAATTCGTCTGCCTTTAATCCCCATAACTCACAGAGTCCCACTGGTTTAATTCCTTAAAATGGGTCCAACAAACTTTTAAAAACATCAGTAAGATCCCTCCACAATCACATTAATGTTCCAGCACGAAACATAAACTTCAATGGAGCAAATAGGAAGATACTGAGAAAAATGTAGAAACAGCAGTTACAACATAGAAGAGCAAAGAAGAAGAGATTTTTTTAATCTGGTTTTGAATACTTGTGGAAACTCAGTAAATAAAATAGGTTCAATTAAGGATTAAAAATGAATGATAAAAACGTTGGTAAGAATTATAATATAGATACAAAACAGGCATAAAAATAAGTAAACAACAATGCAAGAACATTTTTAATTTTCTAAACCTGAAAAGGTTAAAAATAGAACATATTAAAGGAAATATATCAAATAAAAGTAGAAACAATAACATGAAGAAAAGGAATTGAGGAAACAGAAAAAACAAAATAAATATAAAAGTAAAAGAACTATAGGAAATATATAGAACGAGAAACAAAAAAAATTAGGAAGTACCAAAGTTAAGATTTGTAAAACTATTTGAATTTTGGTGCAAATGTTGTAGCAAAAGAAATACAATACAACTTGAGTTGTATTCTTGTATTTGCTATACAACTGTGATGCTTACAATTGAAAATATAGTTATATTTCATACAAAATTGTAATGGTTTGAATGCAATTCTGATTAATCCGCTCCGTTATAGTATGAACCCACAAAAATAAGCAGGTAGATCTTTCTCTTTTTCCTCCAATTAATGAATTCCTAGATTCTCAAAGTGAACTTGGAGCCCTTTTAACCTTGTTTTAGTAATAGAATAGATCTGAGCTGTTCCAAGAAAAAAAGATGAGGGTTAAGACTCACTAAAACAATACAACATTTCAAAAAAATCGATTTACTTTTTTTACTTTGAATAATATTTCTTATTGCTATTTTCATCGCAGTTGTGTTCCCTTTTCCTATTTTTGTTACCATTTACTACCAATTCAATAGCATGTTGGGATGTTTTACAATTACAGTTGTCCATGGAATCCAGCATATGAATCAACAAAAAGAAACTAAAGCCAGTAAGAGTCACACAGAAATATACGATGATCAATCGTAAATTTACACAGCTACATAGGTAAAAAGCTAAACACACTCCACATTGAAGAATAAGGAACCATTTTCTATGCTGCCAATCCTGTCATCAACAATCAAACCTCACAACCAAAGGGACAAATTAACAATTGGCACCTCATCAGAGTAACAAATGAAAGCAGAAGTTGCAATCTTCCCTAAGCTTTTGCGATTCATGAACAAAGTATAAATATAACGGGTCAAGGTATCAGAGAGCTCACCTCGAGCACGCTAATGGCTCGCTCCACGCCGCCGCGTGCAAGCCGCCTCATCGCAGCGGCCTCGTCCTCTACTTTCAGCATCATCTCCACCACCTCCCTGACTACCCAGACTTCCACCTTTCCTTCCACCGCCACCTCGCTGCTGCCGGCGGCGCCATCTCCTCCTGCAAGAGCCTTCCCGACCACCCTGCTCTCCCTACATACCCTCTCCACCTCGTCAACCTCCAAGATCACGCCTTTGGCTACCAGCCTGAGCCGCAGAGCGCCCCTTGGCCTCTCCACCGCCGGCAGGGGAGGCGGCGAGCACTCGCTGACAGAGGAAAGCCGCGCGGAAGCACACGCCGCGGCGGCGCCGGTGGACGGGTCGTCGATGGGGGAGACCCGTCCGGGGGAGCGGATGCGGCGGGAGAGCTGGGCGGGCGGCTTGGCTCGCGGCGGCGCGGGCAGGGGGCTCCGGCCGGCGGCGGAGAGGGGGTCGAGGCCAAAGGAGCAGCACCAGGGCTTGCGAGGAGGGGGCGGGCGGCGGCTCCTCCGGCGGCGGTGCGTCGCCGCCGGCGACGTGCTCTTCGTTGTGGGCATTGGGCGCGGTGGCTGGCTGTTTGGGTTGGCGTGTTGGAGGAGGCGGAGGCGGAAGGAGGGAGCATGGTATGTAGGTGTGAGCTGTGCGAGGAGTTTATGTAGCGATATTTGCTAGGTTGCATCACCAGGTGTCTCCAAGTTGCCACCAAGGTGTGCTGAATTTGTGATGCTGATTACTGTTTTTCTTTTCACTGGTTAAATTGTGTTACATTTGTGTTTTTTGCATATAATTTGTTTCACATCGTAAATGGCTATTTCCTAGTTGGCCATTACTGTTTGTTGTGGTTGGTTTGTGTTAAAGTTAAGTATATTTATAGGTTGGAGATGACAATCTATATGCACTACTCTATTTTACTTTTATGACTATTGATTTTGAATGAAGTACCTCACTTTTTCATACAAATAAATTGCATATTGTCTTGTGCATTAGACTAATGATTCTTCTTACATGCATTGTGCGATGACATTTATGAGGAAGAACGTTGACACACCCAAGAATTGGTGATGCAAGAGAGGATTCACCTTGGCCAACATTGTTATCCTAATTTTACTTCACGAATGGAATTGGTGGTATCAATGATAACACTATTTTGTAACAAAGTACTATACATTGTGTAACTAGTCAAAAGAAAATTCATACTGTCGGAGAACCATATATCGTATAATATGGTTTTCATATTTTCGTTAAATTTAATGTGCCATGTGAAGTATGCTAAAAGAAATGCTGTGAGATGGACGTGCGAAGCATCGGGTAAGGATACGGAGTACGCCGAGCGTTGTGCTTTCAAGGCGTGGTAATCAATAGGTGTACAGGAAAAGCGGGAAGCAAAGCTGCCGTTGCAGCTTTTGTGGGCAACGGCATGAAATTTTAAGACAAAACCCCCTCGTGGATAACATAATGACTTTGGTGATAGCGACCAAGTGGTGGGTTCGCCTTATCAAAAACTCTGCGCAAACTTGGAGGATCTGTATTGAATCGATTCAGGGTTCTAAGGCATGCACATTATACGTGACCTTATTTCTTCGCAAACATTCACTTTCTTCCCTTGAACTGACCTAAAACCAACCGTAGGATTTAGACTGTCTAATAAAGTGGGTGAGTAGACGATTTTTAAAATGATTGCACAATTAAGATTTTTCACGAGTAAGACCTAAATCAACTAGGCTTACTAGTGAGCAAGGTTGGAAAACAATCTAGGGGTTTACTAGTGAGCAAGCTTGACCCAATAATTAAAACCGACTTTAAAATAAGCTCTTTCTTTAAATCCACTTGTGGCGATCGCTTAACCTGAGGTAGCCGATCCTTTGCTTTCAAAAATGCTTAGGGATCTTCAGAAACTTCTTGAAGGTTCTAAAGAACTTCTAACTGTCTAAAAGACGTTAATATCTAAGAGTAACAAGTTGTGGACAATCACTTGGATGAACCGATTGCTTAAATGCTCAACTAAGCACGGATCTCTCCAAGATTCCATCACCAAGATCAAAGCTCCGGGACTTGAGGAAGTGAGGAGCAAGAGCTTGAGAGTAGAAAATGGTCTAGCGAAAGGTTGCTTTTGCTTAGACTTGAGGGGTATATATAGAGAGCCCCTAAAAAACTAGACGTTTTAACTTTCTGAGCAAATCTTGGAGATGTTGAGAACCAATCTCGGAGGTTCGAAGATTAAAATCAATGATTAGTTTGTCTAGTTACACAGCAAACTCGGAGGTTCCGAGATTTCAAAATAAGACAACTGGGCAAACTTGCAAAGAAGGAACTCGAAGGCTTCAAACCCTCAACTCGGAGGCTCCTAGAATTCAAACAATTGATATCAGAAGATGATCTCGGTGGTTCCGACAAAAACTTAGAGCTTCCGAGAACTCGGACCACCTCACCAAGCCAATTTCCAAAACACAATCTCGGAGGATCCCAGATATATGATGCCTTGGTTGAGGTCCTTCCAGGGACGATTCTCGGAGGTTTAGTCACCTTCTCAGAACTTACGAGAATTGTCAGAAGGCATAGGTAAGGTAGCTTGGATGCTCTGAGCTGCCTTACTACACACATGAAAGCATATCTCAGAGACTCCAAGATCAATCTCGTAGGTTCTGAGAATTCCAAAAAGAGTGTGTAGTGGTTTCGATGGATTTTTGAGAAGGGTCACTCTGTCCTAGTTGAGCATATGCAATAGGCTTTCTCACCTGCTACTAGGTACAACCTCTCTTCATAGTACGATTTGCCTATTACTCAAATCGATAAAGAGTTAGAAAGGTTCGTAACCTTCACGATTCTTAGCAGTAGTCCTTTCAACTTTTTTAGAGGTCACCAATGTCAGTTTCAATAATCATCTGTGATTAAATCATGTCCATGTATTTGCTATACACATTAGTCCCTATAATCGATTGCTATTAATCATCAAAACACACTTAAGAGGCCAAAATGCACTTTAACCAATAATGTAGATACTTTTAGGGCATGCATAATGGTGGAATCAATTCCATGAGAAAGTATGGGCATGTATCCTCCCCCGTGTATTTAGCTCCTCTTGCTTCAATGTTTTGCATCATGGGAGACCCATGTACAAATAAAATATCTTCCTAGCACTATCTTCCTTCTTCTCCGTTTTCTCTTCTCCCATCACCTACTGATGTCTCTCTTCTCTCCCGTTGCTCATGGGCCGTATCCGATTTGTCATGCAGTAGTTTGATCTCCAGCCACTAGAGATGAAATTGGTATGGATATTTTTTCGTCCAATCCAGTGTCAAATCCGGTGTCTAGGATATGGTAAGGCCAACATCTAGGCACCATCCGTCCCAACTCCAACTCTAGCTAAAGAATATGGTATATGATATAGTAAAAATAATATATATTTTTACCCCTACCTGGTGCCTCCGATAGATCTCTCCATTATGTACAATATGTCGCATCGTCGTTTGATTCCAGCCGTCAATGGTCAATTCCCCATGTGCCTCCGACAAATCTTGCGGCCTCCTCTCAGTTGATCGAGGCAAAGGCGAGAGAGACGAGGAACTAGAGGGCCGCGGCTTGTACATGCTAATGGATCTGGAGGTCAACATCCAACTTAGGCAATGACTTCTAGCTTACAGTAGACCCGTGAGTTTTTTTGTTGTCTTGGCATCAACATATATGGTTACACCAGTTTTGGGAATATTTTTGTAGCTTCGCCTTCACCAATGTGCGGAACCGTTTCCAACTTGCTCGCTGTCTTTCCATAGCTTTTTTTCAAAATTTTGATGGCCTTGGGTGCGTAAAAGCTCTTGTTTCAACGCTGATGGGTGCGGATTGGAATTCCCCTCTTAGGGGACGAGAATGGGACATCCTTCCTTGTGTGGGTAGGACTCGAGTAAAATCCCCATACCCATTCCTCGTAGGACGCGAGGACCCTGTAAAACATGTGAGAGGTGGGTCGTTTAGACAATTTACAAATATTTCTGTTTATTTGTAACGAGTTTACGCAATTTTTAATTTACTAATATAATCAGCATATCATTGTTAATCAAGGTTAGTTTAGATAGTGAACTTACTCTTTAGCGGGTTACCCTAGGACCCAATGGGCCTCATTCCCATCGATAACGGGAACAGGATGGAGTCCTCCCCAGTTGTGTACTTGGGGCGGGGACGATCAATTGGTCCCGGCAGCAATAGCGCCGTTGCCATCCCTACCCCTGACCGGAATCACCGGCCCTAGCTACACCAGCAATGGACTTGCCACTCTGCCAGCCTTACCCAAACCGGGTTGGCCTAATCCACACATGATTAATCCATTATCTGGACGTTCATTCCAACTATTAGATCGTACATGCCACATTATGCGCGCGTCTCTCTGTACCAAACGTTTATATTCCAAAATAATGCCACGCGCAATTAATCCAACACCTGTTCTGTGCCACGTTAAACAAATGTCCGAGGCCCTCTCGAGTTAGAGGGTATAATGATTAATGCATCCGACCAAACAGTGGTTAGCCACCTGCCGTTTAAGCTTTGGTTGGCTTACTTGGATAGCTAGCTAGCTAGCTGGTTTTGGCAACCACCATCACTGTACTGTTACAGAGTATTAATATCAGTTTATCGACCCTTCTTTCTATGAGCTTTCTGTATTATATAAACACATTTTTGTAGCGAATTGATTGAAATCATGATTAGCGGACCGCACCGCTACTAATTGTGTTATTTTTAGAGCCTGCCCTAGTTTAGTGCCACTAGTTTAGTGCATGTTTGGAACGCAGGAGTTCCGCAGAAATTTCAATACATCTTGTGAAAAGAATCACGCGTCCCAAACATAGCATTGGTCCTTGGAAATTGAAATTTGCGACAAACATATCGTGCCTATGGCAGCCACAATAAACTTGGGACTGGGTGGCACCCAACACTCTTAAATCAGTTTGAAACACGGTAATTTTTTATGGTTTGTAGAAATTTCCATCTGCAACCTGCAGATCTGCAACCAACAAAACTTTTGACCAGAGAATCTATTCTGTTAATCTCCTCTAGGAAAGTTGCATATTGGCCAGTTCTTTTGAGCTTGAGCTTCTTCAGAAACGGTTTCTAGCTTCTCTACTCAAATGAGCTGCTGTGGGGAGAAGCTCTCACAAACTCACCTCGAGTTCTTTTCAGCTTTTGGAGAACTACACGACCAGGGGGGCCGGAGGCAGAGCAGAGGTGCGGAGCAGGTCGGGGCGTCGCAGTAGAGGGGGCCGGAGGCGGCATCCTGTGGAGGGAGCTCGACGGCGGCGACGTCCTCCTGCGGGGAGCTCGGCGGCGGCGACGACCTGTGGAGGGAGCTCGACGGCAGCGTCGGGTGGAGGGAGCTCGACGGCGGAGGGAGCTCGGCGGGGTGGAGGGAGCGCGGCGGCGGCGCGGGGAGGCACGGGTAAGAGGGCGGCGAGGCGAGGGAGGGCAGCGAGGCGGGGAGGAGGGCGGCGAGGCGGGGGGAAGAGGGTGGCGGCTCGGGGAGGCGTGGGGAAGAGGGCGGCGAGGTGGGGGAGGGCGGCGAGGCGAGGGGAAGAGGGCGGCGGCGCGGGGAGGCGTGGGGAAGAGGGCGGCGAGGCAGGGGAGGGCGGCGAGGCGGGGAGGGCGCCGCGGGGAGGGAGAGCAGGGAGAGTGGCGCGGGGAGGGAGAGCAGGGAGGGAGGGCGGGGAGGAGGGCGGCGAGACGGGGGAGGGCGCCATGGGGAGGGAGAGCGGGGAGCGGCGCGGGGAGGGAGAGTGGCGCGGGTAAGTGAGAGGAGGAGAAGCTCGGGAAGCTGGTGAAGACCAGATTTTTTCCACCAACGGGAAATGGGAGATGGGCTGTGGGGAGAAGCTCTAGAATTTTTCAGTTCTTTTCAGTTTGGGCTTTTTTTCACCCATAAGTTGCTCTAGAATCTAAAAAGAACTGGGCCATTGTACTAGCTATTTGGGTTGGATTGATCAGTCGAGTAGCGTTCAATCTCGGATAAATTCATCATCTTCATGCACGGTGGTTAACCTGCCGTTGGCGAGACACATTGATGGAGACACTAAGGCCCCCTTCTAGACGGCTTCGGCTTGTGCATAAACCGACTTAAGCTTAATGGTGTGGGGAAGCTGTGGTGTGGGAAAGCCTGATAAGCTCCACCATTCCCTTCTAGACGGCTTCTGAGATTTGAGCTTATAGGCAGAGGTGGACTGTGAAAAGTCTGTAATACCCTTTGTCTTGTTTGTTTGCTATTTAAATGATATTAACACTATTTATATATTTTTTTACTCAGTTTAACACATAAATGAGATATCCTTTAACTTACTTTGAGAGACGAAAATACGAACATGCATCAAAACAGTCTCTAATGCATATATTTGGGCAGTAGTTCTTACAAACAAATGGTAAACTTTTACGATGATGATAGCAGTTTTATTTAAAAACACATTTTATTCTTGTTGATTGGATCTACTAGTACCAAATTTGAGTAAACTTTATCATTTTGAGTTAACAAATTGTCAAACAAATTTGTACACGCACATCCTCACATAAGCAGCTAGTGGACTGTTGTCAAATTCATTTCACAGCTTGAACTATTCACTGCAAGGTTTAGCAAATTAGCCAATCAAACTGAATTTTATTTGTACTAGATTCTAAGCAAATGGGTCATGTAAACCACATAGCAAGAATTGCATATAGCAAGTATATTCGCTACTGTACAGAAAAACAAAACTGAACCTCATTCATTCCTCACTGCATTAATCAAACATCAAGCATACAATTTTACAGCACAACTCAAGCTAAAATCCTCCAGAATCCTTGTTGCTCTAACTCATTAATGTGTTCTTCAGAATCATCTTTAGGCTCCCCCTGCAAGAAAGCTCCCCCTGCGTTGAGGGAGAAGGTGTGTTCTTCAAGCACATGAGATAATTCAAACGCAGATCATCATGGACCTGACAAAAAAAAGGAACATCTTCATGGATCTCACATCTCATTCTTCAAGCACATGAGATAATTCAAACACAGCAACAAGCAGCTCAGACTAAATGAGAAATTGCCATCTAACAAGTGTACATCCATCTCTAAAATTAAATGATGAATTGAACAACAATTAGATTATCATACATGAACAATTAGATTATCACTCCTTAATTGCACTATCAATTCCTCCTGCAACCTTAAACATATGCCAATTGGGAGCAAAGCAGAGGATGCCAAGAACCCTAAACTTATAAGTCATCAGCAGCACAAATATGCATAAATACAGCACAAGGGAGGCGAAGGGCCAGAGGATGGCGGCAGGAGCGCGTCCTGGAGATTGGTGGCATCGTCGGTGAGGTCGCCGCGCTGCGCCATGCCGCCACGGGTGACCTGGAGGCCACCTCGGAGATCTGGGCTCGGGCCGGCGGAGAGGAGGGGAGGAAGGGCTGCGGGCTGGCGAGGACCTCTGGGCTGAGCAACCCCGGGTGGCGGCGGTGGGCGGAGGTTGGCCGCGTGGTCCGGCAACCCCGAGGCAGCGATAGCGGGCGGAGGTCGGATCCCGGACCGGCGGTGGCGGGCGGACGCAGGTCCGGGGCGGATCCGGGGCAGTGGGCGTCGGCGGTTGGCGTCGGTGGAGGGCGGAGGTCCGGGGTGGATGCGGGGCAGCGGGCGTCGGCGGTTGGCGTCGGCGGTAGGCGAAGGTTGGGGCGGATCTCGGTTGGCAATGGTGGGCGGATCCAGTTGGCGGCGTCGGGCGGATCCGGTTGGCAGCACTTGAGCAACCCCGGGGCGAAGGCGAGCGGAGGCTGGCGAGCAGAGAAGGAACGGAAGGAGGCCGGCGGAGCAGTCAGCGGGTGGAGGGAGGGAGGGCGCGGCTCGGATGGGTTGAATGGCCATGGGATGGGAGCTCCCTGTTGCGTGATGGGGAGAGGCAGATGGGGATGGGGGAGAATGGGAGGAAAAGAGGAAAAAAACTGCTATGGTTTTGATTTATATAGTAGTGGCATTTGCGGGTAAATAAACCGAACTTCGAGGGTAGTCTCGGAAGGTCGGTCCTGAGAAGCTCGGGAAGCACCTCTTCCCCAGCTTTTCACAATACACATGAAATTTAGGGTGCTTAAATTTTAAGCTTAAGCCAAGCTATGCCTTCTAGACAGTTTATGGCTTCCTGGGGCCATAAGCCACCCCATAAGCTGTCTAGAAGGGGGCCTAAAACTAGTTAGAGAGAGAGGACCATGTGATTTGTGGTGCTTTCTCTTCTTATGATGGAAGTGTAAATTATGCTAGATTTCAAGATGTAAGATATGTTTGGTTTAAAGCTATCCTTATTGTAGTTAATCCTAGGCAAAGTATAACTTGCTATAAAAGTGTGACTAATAAAATCTTAGCCATGACGGGACAAAAGTTCACAAAAAAATTGAGTCTATGACATGTGAATCATATGTATAGTGAAGTGTGGCAAACCATAACTGTGATATAAACCAAACATATACTTAAAAATTTGCGGCATGTCTAAAACTAGGCATGACACATTATGGTTAGAAACCAATCAGCCCCGTACCCTTCTCAGCCACAAGACCCCAAGACGTTGGAGCAAGCAAGGTGAGGATGGGCTGATATTTAGCCCAAAGTAATTCATATGGGCCGCATATGAAAGCTGCCATAAAGTAGACCATTAGTTTACGTGTGTGCGTAATACTCTCAGGCCCATGCCTCGCTGCCTCCAACCACCATGCTGCGCGAGCAATGGCCATAGGCCTACCAATTCATACTGCTCCGATCTATTCAAGGGACATACTACTCCTATTGTATCCTTAAAGATGCACTCCGTCTTAGGAAAAAGCACAATTCGATAGCGACACAATGCGGGGCGGACACTCAACACGCATATGTAGCACTTTTTTGAACTTTCATCGTCACTTCACCCTAAAGAGTTTATCCAAAAATTCCACATCTTGAGGTGTGAGGGACCCGGTATTTTTAATCCGAATCAAGGGATTCACAACAAGTGAAGATGGTGACCATAGCCGCTACCTGCGACGGACTATGGCCCACCCTCGCCCCGTGCGACATGCATACGACACGATGCGTATGACTCACCACGGCCTGATTGAGGGATCACGATTCCAAAAACATACGCCACAATGTGTATGACTCACTTTGGCAATGGACCGTACATTCACTTTGCACTTCACTTGATTCGAAATAAAACAACAAGTTCCTCCATATGCACCCGACCACACTCCCCATTTCAACATACACGCATGACAGACGGGAGGTGGGGGCATATGTTGGACAGCAAGCATATCATCACACGAACCACTACGATACGATAATACTACTAGCTGTCCACTCAGTGAACTATTCAGTTTACATCCTTCGGTGATAACCGAAAACATATTCAAATATGAAGTATTAAAACAATAGCGGAAGAAAGTTAAGTGAGTTCCACAGCGGCGCATCGACCGCTGACCAAAAGCCAACAAAATAATGCCCATGAGTCGTAAGCCAACCAAGAAAGACCAAGAAACTAGGCATCATCGAAGTAGTCCTCGACCACTGGCTCACCTGCAAGATCTAGGAATGTCCTAGGTGAGTACAAACATACTCGCAAGACTTATTCATGCTTGATTAAATGTCCTACACATGCAACTACGACAGAAACGAAACATGGTACGATCCAAGTCAATTAAATCTACAGGTTATGGCATGGCAATAACAACACAGAGGAGGATCTACCACGAACTGACTCGCAGTCCAGGTTCCATACCATTCCACAACCGATCATCATGACAATCCCAGATGATTCCCCGACCATGTGGGGACAGTCCACAACACAACCTTAACCTCAAACCAACATGACCACATACTTATTCATTCTCTCGGATCGTTACCGGCAATCGATCACCCTGGATATGACGAGTGCATTTCTCTTGGAGGTTGCAAAGCTCCAAGTGATATTGAGACTTACCTCAATCATACCCCAGCCTCGATTCCGCTAACGTCCACACGGTGATAAGGGAGATGAACGATGAAGTTACCTCAGATTGGTATAGCGACAAGCACACTTCAAAACACCCGGTCGCATTCTGACACTTCAATAAATACCAATCGTATTCATTGTGCAAAACCCCCGGCTCTCACATCTCGCTTAATTAGGTTCAATTAGGTAGAGGAATCCGGTTAAGTTTCAGCCACACCTGAACAGGACAGGTAACCCCACCTAACATGCTAGTTTCGAAAATTCTGACCACCATATCGAACAAACCATTCTTCCACAAACACCAATAGATAAGCATATGAAATGACAATAATAAGGTGCAACAAGCTCTACTTGCCTTGGTCGCAGGGTTCCGGATCTTGATCGGAAGTGAAAGCCGAGTGGTCTCCTTCTTCGGGCTCTACTGCGAGCAGCGAACAATACCGGAAACAAAACGAGAAAATAACGGCAATGAGATCCAGCATGTATGCATGATGAATGAGTCTAAATATGCAATTCTAAAGTGAAGTGTAGGTATTAAAAGCCTAAGGCAACAGGAATTCTCTATTGGCAATGGTAGATAGTAAGTTATTATCCTAACCATGCATGCATGTCGATTTTGTTTGATCGCATGTTAAGGTTCGAGATTACTACGCATAATAGAGGATCATGAGTTAACATGTTTTGCATTCCAGTAGTGCTCTGAGATACGAGACTAATGCAACTGGAACTATTCCATTTGGAGCTAGTATCGCCAAGTTATGGATTATCGAGGAACATCATACGAATAGGGGTGATTTAATTCAAACTCAAGTGGATCTGGATTTACATTTCAAATTTTGAAGTTTTGTTCTAGCCAAGTTGTAGGAAATTTCATAAGCTTTCCAACGATATAAAATTTGCTAAAATCCAAGCTACGGATCAAAAGTTATCGCCATTTTAAAATTGTACAAAACCCTAACCCTAATCCCTTCTCTGCCTACGAAACCCTAAATGCTAAGTGCACCCGAAAAGCTACACAGATTCCCAGATTTTAAACGCACCGACTGACACATGGGGCCCCCGGGTCAGTGCTGACTGGGTAAAGAAATCCCAGTCAGCTACTGACTGGGCTCTCGGGACCAATGGGGAACAGCCACGTGGTCTACCCTTCTCTCTCTCTCTGGAGGTGGCCGGCGGCACTCGGGACGGCGGAGCTTCACCGGAAGCTCACCGGAGAGAGCTCAGGGAGGCTACGGGGCTTGGCAGGCTTGGCCGAGGACGGAAAAAGGGAGAGGAGCACACCCCGGGGTCGATACCGTGCTCGGAGAGGGTAGAGGAGCTCAGGATTGGGCTCGCGACGGCGACCGGCGGCGAGGACCTTCGGTGACCGGTGGGGAGGGGCTTCGGAGCTCGGATCTGCAATGAAAGGGGGCGGAGAAGGTTAGGGAGGTCGCGAGGATGCTCGGGAGTGAGAAAATGAAACCCGAGGTGGACCGGAACAGAGGGACGAGCTCGCCGGAGTTGGAGCCGGACTTGGAGAAGGAGGAGGCGGCGGTGGCTCTCTGGACTCGGACCTGCAGAATGGAGAGGAGGGGGAGGTGAGGAAGAATGCGAGCAAGCTCGGGAGCTCAAGAGGGGGAGGGGAGGCTCACCGAAGCAGCGGCGATTGCTCGCCGGAGCAGCTGCTGGACTCGGAGAAGAAGGGGGAGACTCGGGGAGCTAGGGCACCGGGCCGGTGGAGCTAGGGCTTTCGGACAAGAGGAGGAGGGGAGTGGCGCTGTCGGGGTGGCCCTTAAATAGGGCGGCGTGGCTTCAGACAGCCGGGGTGGATCCGCCGCCCACCTCGGCCACTCGGCGCCGGAGGCGTGGAGGCCAGGTTCTGGCAGGCGGGACCAGCGCGGCAGAGAGAGGAGGGGCGCAGGAGAGGCTGGCAACCGGGCCCCGCGCGACAGGGAGAGGGGAGAAGCGGGTCGCGGCGCTGGTGGGCCAGAACGGACCGGCCGCATGGGCCCAACAGGCCTCGGCCTGGCAGCCCTTTTTCTTTTTCATTTTCATTTTCTTTTTAAATTTTAGCTGAATTCCTTTCTAATTCAAATGGGCATTCAAACGACCTCCAAATGAGCTGAAATTCTTACAGGGTGTTTGTAAAAAAATATAGAACCTCCCATAAAACTTTGAACTCGTTTGGAGACTGTTTGACCTAGGTTTGAATTCAATTTCAATTAGGGCTCAAGTTGGGTTTGAACTAAAACTAGGCCCTAAACTTCTCCAAAAATTTTGAAATTTGGCATGGAGCTAATATTTCCATATTCATGGCCATTCCCAAAGTTTGGCAAATTTTTATGCACATTAGCTTGCCCATTTACTTAACCCTAATGTTTATCTCTTTAGGGTTTGAAATCGGAGTCTCGATTGAGCTATCATTTCATGTAACTTTTGGATAATTCTTGGGAAGGAAATGTTGGGGGAATGGTTCCAACTAAGGGACTTTAGACCTTAAACACCTAATATTGTGAAAACTCTGGTTTGCTAACCCAAATAAGTTGATTGGTGTTTGCAAAATTAACCACCGAGGATGAGATATGTACGTATTCTATAAAATACAATCATATCATATTTAGGTTTAAATAAGGTGTGGGTGGGGGATGATGACATGTATGCATGAATGCAAGGCAAATACCTAATCATCGAATTCGGGTATTACATGAGGCAACAATAATCATAATATAAATATAACATAAGGTAAATTGGTAACGTGGTACTAAAAGCAAATGTGTTATAATACATTCGACCTATGGCATGTATCATTATATAGTCAGAAGCATATATGGTCCGCACAACTAGGCTTGATGCTCTCATAACTAACACCCATAAATTCCTACAGTCCAAAATGGTGGACACACGTGTGTAGCGTCTTTTCTGAGCTTTCATCTTTGCTTTGCCAAAAAGAGTTAATTCGGACGTGTTACCTCATGGGCCATGCAAGTTGAACTTAAAACGAATTGATAACGTGGTACTAAAAGGACAGGTGCTATAAGTGGCCACTTTTGGTAGCAAAGACAATCCTAAAAATATATCGGCTATATACGACCATGTTTTTATGCCGCTATAAGGCCAAATAGGACGCGGTCCCCGTATGGAGGGTTGATGGATTTATAATAGTAGTAACATCTTGTGGCTCAAAATTCATTAACAATCTGGCCCGTCATGAAGTGAACACATGTATGTAGCACCTCTCTTTAGAATTTCATTACTGATTCGCCCAAAAGTGTTAGTCCCAAATAAGTGCTGTATTTTGACAATGGGTACTGAAGATAGGGGTGCTACATGTACACACCAGAGTGTGAGGGTGTAGTGACAAATAGTGTACACCTGTCTCCCTAACATGACTGTTCATAGACGAATGATAGATATAATGATTTAGTCGAAATTGTTGCCTCAGGGAGCATGCTCTGTGCTCGTGGTTTCTTCAATGGATTTCTTGGATTGATCTGCTCTTTTCCACTACTTCATCCAAAATTCTGTTGAATGGTTGCCTAGGTCATCAAATTGCGCACCGCAGGAGGCTTTACCCGGGAGGGGGGAGGGGGAGGGTTCGCTTTCCCCCTATCTGTTTATTCTCGCTATTGAGCCGCTCCAAAAAATGTTGGATCTCGCCGCCTAGCATGGTCTGCTCTGCCCGCTTAGAGGTAGGAATGCTTGTGTCAGGATATCTATGTATGCTGACTATCTGGTTCTTTTCATCGCGCCTATCAAAGAGGAAATCAACATGATAATGCAAATCCTCGACTCCTTCGGACAGATCTCAGGTTTAGGGGTAAATTTGACCAAAAGCTCGGGTACTTCGATTCGATGTGCTGGGGTCGATTTGAACGATGTTCTTCAAAACTTCCCCATGATCAGAGGGACGCTGTTGTATTACCTTAGCTTACCTCTATCTCTCCGTAATCAATGAAACTAGACAAATCTTTTGCCTCGTTTCAAGAAAATCTAGATTCTGGGGCTATTGACATTACGGTGGGACAATTGGATAAAAATCCAAGGGCTACAAACAAAATAATGAAATTTGACAAAATATTTGAGTGATGCATGGAGATTGTTGGAGAGCTCCTTTAATTGCGAAAATATTTTAAAGCTTAACTATCAATTAATATATAAAATTGTACCTACATCTATAACATCGATTTAATAATACTTGATCCATCATAACATATATTTTCATAATGTATACTTACTTTTATTTGAAGAAATATGTTATCATAGAAATTGATGATTAAATTGTAACCTTATAAGTCAATGTTTATAAAACAGTATGTTTGTGACGCGAAGAGAGTATTAAGAAAGGAAATTAAAAACTTATCCATTTTCCACATGTCGGTGATGAGTCCACTACAGTAACGTTGAGTAATGGAGGGCATGCAAAGGTTCCGGTCATACGGATTAGTGCTAACACGAAAAAGAGAAGAGGAGAGTATATCTACTTTTCACGAAGAGTATTATTAACTCTAGAAAAAAATATAAAAACTTAAGAGATAAGGACTCATTGTATAGCTTATCTTTTATGTTTGCTTAGATGACATAAATAAGAATAAAAATTCATTTTTGGTCCTCAATTATTGACCGAATCTAGTTTTGGTCCCTAAATTCTAAAACCGGATAAACTTGATATTTAACTTTTAATACCAGACATATTTGATCCCTCAGCCAACTCAAAGCGGTTTGATGGATGACATAACAGTGGTTCGCACACGTGGCAGCCCACTCAACACAAAAAAAAAGAAGCAAAAATGAAATGTTTCATAAATCAAAAAATTATTTAAAAATCAGGAGAATTCGAAAACAATGTGAAAAAATTATTGGAAAATCTAGGAATTTTTTTAAAATTAGGAAAAATAAGGAAACTTTTAGAAGTTTAAGAAAATTAATGAAAAATTAGGAAATATGATGATATTTTCCATGAATGTCCATAAGGTATTTATGAGCTTCTCTAATTCCCTTTTTTCAGAGTACTTCTTGTTTTGTTCCTTTTTCTAGAAATATTTGAGTTTGTAACATTCCCAGAGTTTCAAATTACTTTCCTAAAATATTTTTGTAATTTTTATTCAAATTTTATTTTTCCTAAGTTTTCCTGCCTTTTAATAAATTTCAATGTTTTAATAAAACTGAATTTATTTTAACAAATATGACTTTTAAAATAAATCTTTGGATTCTTTTTAGAAACCATATTTTTTACATTTTCTTATTTTTTTGAACTTCTTGATTTTTCTGTATGTTTTGTTGACTAGATCGCTAATGTGCAAAAGACCACAACCGCATCATCAATAACATCGATTTGAGTGGAACGCGGAACTAAATCTATCTGGTTTTGAATGTTAAGGATCAAATTTGTATGGTTTTGAAATTCAGGAACAAACACTAACATTGGCTAATAGCTTAGAGAAAAAATAATTTTTTTCGATAAATAGATTCAAGAATCAGCATTAGACTCTACCTTTCTCGACGTACTTTTGCATCCACGGAATGATTCAAGTGTTTCTTTAACGGCAAGTCCATTCACGTAAACGACAACAGAAAATTTCTTATTTTTGAACCGTAACACAACTTAAATTATGCGTGCCTGCCTACCCGCCCGCATCGATCTCGTGAAAAGCATGGGACACGGCTGTCACAATGGAAGAAAAAAGAAGAAGCTCTAATATGTACAACACTAGCTGCTGATATTTATGGCCTGTTTGTTTAGGTTTTTTTGGTTTCTGGACTTTGGCTTCGAAGCCAGAAAAGCACCTATTTACCTGCTTTTGGCTTTTGACTTCGAAAGCCTAAAACAACTTTTAAAGCCAGCCAAACAAACAGGCCTTTACACGCTAGCCGTGCTGGCTTAACGTCTCTTGTAGCCCTCTCTGAGCCAGGACGCACTACCCCAAAATTTGCCGCGCTGGCTAAAACTAAAACTGGCTCCAGCAAAAGAAGATAAAGAAAACGAAAACGGCGTCACAGCTAGCTAGAAGGGTGCGGTGGCGATGTCTCTCTTGATGGAGCGCCCATGTCGGCGACAGCCGGTGCCGTCTCCGCCGCGGCCGCTGCAAGGGGTGGAGTCCTCCGACGAGCCGATGTCGACGTCGTCGTCCGACGAGTCCGTGGCCGAGCCCTTCCTCACGCCCAGCACGGGCTTCAGCCCCTCGGTGAAGATCCTGATGGCCTCCTCATTCGTCTTGGTGCTCAGCACGTACATCGCCGCCTCCTGAAATATAATAGCCAACGATTTAACAAAAAGACGAAACGACAGATGTTTCCTCCTCTCTTTTTTCCACATTTAAAGCTACGTACCTATCTAGTTCGTGCACGCGTACGTAAGATGGACTGATGTCTACATACGGTCATACGACGTAACGACCGAATTAAACTGGCTGGGGCAACGTCCCTGTCACGTCTGCTCTCTGTTGTGCCCACACATGAGGTACACGTTTCATGCGAGTGACAGAGACCCAGCATGTACAGCGCATGCAGCAATTGCACTGCTACCGTTCGCAGACACACCTTCCATTTGTTGGTTGAGAAATTTCTGAGTGCATTGTTTTGCCTGACTGCGACCATCCTTAGGTTTACAGAGTTTTATTGTGGACCATGGAATGAGAGCGCAATAATTTTTAGATAACAGTACGTTTTCTTTGACTAGGACACTTAAACAAGTTTATAGCTAGGGGAAAAAGTTTTTTTTTCTGATCTGGAAAGGGGCTAGAAGTGTCCGTGTGTGTGTTTTTGTTGTTGTTGTTGTACTAATTTGTAAATCATTTTGACTATTTATTAGGGAGTAGCGTAGGGGAGCGGAATTAAGTAGAGAGACTGACTTTGTAGGAAGGGTCACTTGTCACTACGGAGAAATCGTAGTGCTCGTGGAAAAGACGTCCGACTTGAATAGTTTCAGTAACACGAGAAACTCCACCAATGAACGCTTAAAGTAACCTGTGTTGCTTTTTCACAAACAAAGGTAATATGTATTGGTATAAAGGTTTTTCTTTTGAAATGTTTTGTCTTCTCAAAATTAGAAACGTAATATACATAGCACTCAACTAATAATATCTGTGTCGTCAGTCAACTTTTTTCACCGTGGGATCTTTTTGAGATTAGCGTCTCATTTTGAACGTTCTCTGACCCGATTTTGGTATCGAGTCTGCCTTTGTCTCTCACCCGGCCCGCCTTTTGATGTTGCCCTGTTTTCCTCAGTGCCGGTGAGAGCGAGATCGAGATCGAGAGATATATAGAGAGAGAGGAGCGAGCCGGGCGACGTGCGCATGTCCGGTGTCATGGACAGCAGCTAGACGAGATTCACGTCGGCGGCTACCTCGCATCCGGACGGATCTATCAGCTGTGACCTCACGGGAGCCCGGTTCTGGCCGATGCGACCGCCTGGGAGCTGTGTAATATGGCCGATGTCTCTTTTGGGTTCAAGTTATATTTTTCTGGGTTCAAAGTTGTATAGTTTATCCAGATCAATTTGAGTTGTTCGACAGCTAATGATCATAATATTTTGCATGAGCTCAGTAAATCCTTCAAACTGCCAGTCAGTGTGCAATTTAATTGTTCGGCTAAGTCTATATCAATTTTTTTGGTATAGTAGGGTACTAATGAGTTTGCCAAACAAAATTTGTTCAAATCCATGTCATTTGTGAGGCATAATAATACAGTAATATCGTTTTTCTTAGTCTTTGTCTATGTCTAGTCTTCTCTAGGTATTTGTCTTTTTTAGTTATGTATATGTCTAATCTTTTCTAAATAATTATCTTTCTTAGTATATGTCTCTCTCTTGTCTTTTCTAAGTGTTTTTCTTGTTCAGTCTCTATCTATGTTTTTTCTTACTTAGTATTTATCTATGTCTAATATTTTTAAGTATTTTTCTTTCTTAGTCTATATCTGTGTCTTGTGTTTCTTAGTCTAATTTGTTTATGTCTAGTCTTTTCTATGTATATGTATGTTTTCAATTTCTACGTCTTTCACTAGATTGCTCTTCTGAATCATGAATAAGCTATATATAGTAATCGCGATATGTAATTGTAAGATTAATATTTCCAATGTGCAAATTCTTTCTTAGCGCTTGTCTTTTAGTTTAGGCTCATATTTGCACGTATGGACTAAGATGCTTGCCTGATTTCTTTTCTTTCTTCCTTTTGCAGTGCATTTGATCTGGAGAGTGTATATATATATATATATAAACTATTCTAAGCATATGCGTAAAATCAATGATTCTACACGCAGGATGCCCGACCAAGCACCAACTAGCCAACCAATCACGTCACAACTTACAACACTGTATCACATCATAAAATCGTCCCGTCAATTACTGCATATGACCGTGTCTTTACAATCAAATCACCTTGCACTAACCTTGCATCCCGCATCTGAAATTTAGACCTTGTGGTCATATTCCTACTATCCACGAATTCACATTTTATCTCGCTTTAATTAAAAAGTTTAGAAGCGGGTGGGATTCAACCTCACCTCATGCACTTCTTTCTGTTTGTGTAACCAACTAGGTTATGTACGTGGTTGTGAACAAGTGTATGGAACATTTGCTTTCTAGTATACTACAACTAGAAGTGATCGTAATATTTTATAATATACTACTGGATATATGATAACATTGTATAAACAATATCATATATAATAATTTATGAAAAGATTTTATGATGTGGTGGTGAGTGGTTAGTTGGGACGTGGTTGGTTGGCTGGTTCAACTGTGGTTCATAGTTTATAGAAATGTTTTAAGATGTGTGCTAATTGGTAGGTTGGAATGTGATTGATTAGTTGGTTGGTTGTGAAACGTGGTTAGGTGACCTGCGAGTAGATAATTAAAATGAAACTACGTGCTTTGTGTAAACTATAATGATGATGAAGGGGTGAAGGCGGGGAAAAAGAGTTCCGCTGCTATTTTCTTTTATACCTCTCTTGATGTATCTCCTTTTATGCTTCCCTTTCACTTAATTTGGTTTCTCAACAATTTGTTTAGCCATATTCATGATATTTATTTACAGTTTATATATGTTATTATCATTGTAGTGTATGTGATGTTTGGCAATGCACCGTCTATAACGCTGATCGGGTCATCTGACCGATTCGCTCATTATTTTCTGTTCAAGTTTGGCTTTGCCTAGGACACATGGCCCAAAGAGAATTAATCCTACAAACTCTAATTTTCACTTGCCATGCACTTCGGTTTGTTTGTTCGCGTGTGTGGCCCTTTGTTGCTCCTGGGGTTTTGCCCCGACACAGTCAACAAAAAAGGAGGATAGAGGAAAATGGTTACACAATTATTTTGGTAATGATTCGGCCTTTGTTGCTCGATGGACCGGCCAGACACAGCCAATAAAAAAGGACAGAGTGAATAGGTCCCACAAAAGAGACATGGATGCTCAATTCGGACCGGTAACAAAAAATTCGATCCGTTAAGCCGCATGCGGAAAAACTCGTTGCTGGAGTAGTTTTCGAAGACAAAAGCAAGGAACTAGTACGGACACTTAATTTTGAATGGACGATGCAAAATAATTGACTGAGACCCACAAAATGTTTAGTCGATTAATGGATAGACACATTCTTTTTACCAAAAATCTATTTTGGAAAACATTACAAACTTATTGCAGTACTTGCAAGAAATATATTAATTTTTGCATATGCGTTATTTAATAAATTTAACAATATTAAACAGCATAAATAAACTCCATAAATCAAGAAATTAGTAATAAGGTTATAAATAATTCATAAAAGAGTAGTATGCACAACACATTCAAAGTTTTCTCCAAACTAAAATATAAGAGATATTTCCTCCCAAATAAAAAGGGAGAGAGAAGGAGGTCGAGAACTAGACGATTTCTTAGGACTGGGCAAACTCGTTAGAAGCGAAGGTGGCTCAGATTGTGGTCGAACAAAAACAGCCATGCATATATAGAACAGATCAATAACATATATATACATACACATGGGTGCCGTAATGTATATATGTATGTATATGTGGAGTTGTCGCATAGACGTAGGTACGTACCCGTGCGTACTTGAGCTGCTCGAGGGTGAGGGTCTTGGGCTCCGCCTCCATGGACGGTATCCTCCCCGCCGCTCCCACTCCGACCACCGTCCCCGTCTCCGTCGGCGCCATTTGTCTATATATATACATATATATATATATATATATATATATATATATATATATATATATATATATATATATGCTCTCTTTCACCCCTTATACAGTACGTGATACACGCGACAGATATGTACGTATACACGTATCCGTATCCCACTGCTCCTTAATTTCCTCTCTACGTGGAGATGCTCCTGTGTTTTTGATTTTGCTGTTGGACGAGAGGGCCGCGAGAGACGCTGCCCGGTTATATATTCCGACCAGGCCATGGCTCCGGAGAACTGCGACGGGCGGGCTGGGGCACACGTGGCGGCCAGGGTGTGGTTGATGGACGCCACGTGGCCGGCGCCGCGGCCTCGCGTCCGGGTCCGCTCGCGCGCGGCAGGACTGGCAGAATTAAAGGCGCGCGGGGGACACGTTGTGGCGTCTCGCGGGTGGCCACCGGCGACGGCCAATGGGGCATCGCCATGTCGGGCTATTGCGTATCAGGACCAGCTTGGACACCGACCTACCACCATGATCCTGCACGTGACTCCACACGCGATCGATCTCAACTGCTACAGCTACAATGTACTGATCGAGGCTGAGCTCCAACGATTCAGGATGTTAGACGAAGAAGAAAGGAGGAAAATTTTGATTTGTTGATTGGGAACGTACTTACCGTACGTGCACTTGCTTTTGCTTGCAACAAGGCATGCATGATAGCAGCATAACGTATCCACGTACGAAACAGCGTGCGCATTATGGAATACCGTGCAAAAATGACCAATCCATGCGAAAGGAACAATAGTATTTTTTTTTGCCACCTGAGAATCGTACGTGCCAGGGCCTGCATACGTGCAATTGCTTGTGACAAGGCATGCAAGAGGAGCAAGAGAAACCCGATCGAAACGAAGGGGCGAACATGATCTTTTTCCTGTGGTGGCAGGTGTTGGGAACTTTTAGATCTATCTGTAATGGGTATATTTTTATGAAAGAAGGTAGAGTTTTTTTGTGTGAATTTTTATCTATTAACATTATTTAGTCTACAAATAGAGTGGAATAATTTTTATATAGTGACCTTTGATCCATCAATAAAGAAGAGAAACTCATTTACTCCCACAATCACTTTTATTTAGTGTATTCATGTTCTCATGTTCATTTTCGTCCCCTGTGTCGTCTATGCTCCTCCGTCCTATATCTTTTGGACCAGACTCATCGATAAATGTTGTAGAATACGTTATCAGCACGACATTCCACCACCCAGACTCCTGTAGACAGCACTTGACATCGGACGGAAAGGTAAAAATCTGATGAACATGTGAAAATGAGTTCCTTGATCAATCTAGATTCTATTTTTATACTTTAATATGGCACCTAGATTCGTTTCTTTTACCCATGTGTGAAATCCCCAAGCAAGCGTTGCTGATTGAAGTCGTCGGCAAATATTGATTGTTTTTGCTATTGGATTGGGGACTTGATGATCACACATGGGGAGACACTGCACGCATGCACACACACACACGTGTCGTTGCCGCCGTCGTCGCTAACCGCCCCGTACGGCCTCCCGCATGAGGCTGACAGCCTCGCACGGCCGCTGTGGCCACCGCACTACCCCACACGGAAGCCGGGCTGGTGGACCTCGCCGGCGGCGCCCGCACACTGCCGCCAGCCTCCCATGTTTGCACATAGCCGCGTCACCGGCCCGCACGCTGCCGCCGCCAACCGCTTCGTACGGTGGCGACGCCGGTGCGTCGCGCCTCCCTCCCGCATAAGGCCGGTAGCCTCACACGGCCACCGTGGCCACTGCGCTACCCCACACGGTAGCCGGGCTGGCGGACCTCGCCGCCGGCGCCTGTACACCGTCGCCAAAGAAGTTCAGAAAACAATTGATTTGCAAGTATTAGCGAATCAACTGCTGGATCACTTTAGTGATTTGAAATCTGTGACCAAGTCGCATGTGCCTGCACGCAATGAACTTGAGAGGATTGCAATACCAGAAATGATGAAGATATACCCATTTCCGTCCAAAGGCCTCAGAATAAAAGGACGAGAACTGTAGCCTCTCATGTCGCAAGTAACCGAGGACACCCGGCAAAAAAGGACAAGAAGGACTTGCAACGGAAAACTACTAAAGTACCTTCACAGAACAGGGAGAGCCAGTTGAGACCTGACACAAGTACATAACAGATGTTTCCAAACTTAAACCTTCTTTTAGAGGAAGCTTCTAACAGAGATGTGTGCACACATATCGGCACGAGAAAACTAAAGGATCTTGCTCCCATTACGGGAAATAGCAATGAGCAAAAGGAAGCGTAAGAAGAAGTACTCAATGATGAAATGGCCATAAACTATGTAGAAACATGGGAATCTTTGAATAGAACAACAACCAATGTTGATATTTACTTTGCAAAGGAGATTGCCACAATCATCGATCTTGATGTCGAGCCTGCATCATTTGTCAATTGTAAGAAAAGATTAGATTAAAAAAAAGGCAAAAGGCAATCACAATGTAATTACTATCTTTAAACAAAGGAAATGTATTTGGATCATAAGCCTAACTCCTCACCATATATGCCCCGTAGGACATAAGTGAGTTTTTATTTACAAGAGAAATGAAACTAATGAGGTAGTAAGGTACAAAGCAAGACTTGTTGCACAAGGTTTTACTAAACAACCAGGAGTCGATTTTGAGGAAACTTACTCCTCAGTAATGGATGTATTACATTTAGATACTTAATCTCAATGGCAGTTAACTTAAATCTGAAAATGAAATTAATGGATATGTGTGGCGTACCCGGTTTTAAGGCCGGATAATCTCTTGTGTTTACTGTACCGGTCCCATGATCAGTAACCGGTACACACAAGTTAACCTGTATATCATTGTCATACATGCATATTTCAGTATCGGGGATATAAATAGACCCTCAGGTCGAGGTCCTTTACCTGTAGCCCAATGGTTAGAAATTTGTAGCGGAAATCAAGTAGTGATGAAGCCCATCAATATGCCATACCCGACAGGCAACTGACTGGGGTTACGCCCTAGCCTTCGCGAACACAATCGTATCCTTGGAGTTGACGTCTCTTTTGTCTAGCCAAATCAATAAGCCAGGTGAGTACATGGAATGTACTCGCAAGCATTTTCACAGGAAGAGTATAACGGATATATTTCATGCAAGGCTTGTTCAAATAAAAGGCTCTACCCTAAGTTGATTGTTGAGCGGAAAGTAAGTTCCCATTCGAAATATGATAGTAGTAGATTCAAAAGCATTTCGGAAAAACAAGCCCGTCTCTGACGGTTCGATATCCATTGCTGGAAGCTCCAGTCAGACATTCGTCGACTAGAGGACGATGGCTCCTTCCATCACCTCAGGCCATCCTTAATGCCTACCCGTGCTACCACCCAGTAGCATGGGCTAGGGTTCACTTCTGCAGTTCCTCTCTACCATCCTGTAGCTCAAATTGCACACTGTGGGCACATCATGTCCACGTCCTTAATCCCATTCCCAGATTTCGTAACCAAAACTTAGTCTAACCAGTGTGTGGCCTTTCCAAGTTGCGTCCTTAAACCCATGACCCACATTTCATCATATAGTCTAACCGGTTATGTGGCCATACCAGATTGTGTCCATGACCGAGGACGTGGCTATTTGAATAGATTTTAACACTCTGCAGAGGTTGTACGGCTTTACCCACAAGATGTAAGTCCCCCTTGGTGCCATGGCCAGACGAGCACTCTTCATGAGGGGTGCCGACAGGGTTATTACAACGAGACTTTTCCCCCATTTTCATACCAGTGCTGAACCCGCTAGACAAGATCTACCCAGTCTCCGCTTGTGCTCGGTGACTCCCGACCCACAACCTGAAGTGGACTTATCTTTGTGTTAAACGACTCCCTACGTAGTCATGCGGAGGTCCTCTAGGGATGCCAATCTACCTAGCACTCTCTTCCTATTGCCCATGGGTCCAGACACTAGTACTCGACAAGGTATATAGTCAAGTCCTTCCCATAAAGGACATGTGGACGTACGGGGTGAGCTTGGTCGAGCGGCACTTAGGCTCGGTCCTTAACTGATTCGAGCAAGACTGCACATCATCACCTCTTCGCCATGTCACTACATGCTACAACCATACCTCCGATCTCCACTTGCTGTTCTCACCCAAATCAAAATCATCCTCCATTTCATTTTAGGGTTTTTGGCAAAGAATACTTTCAACAGTCACCTTGGAAGGTACACGCCTTCCCAAGGGTTTTAATCCCATATCCAAGGGGTTTTGCATGAATCGAACAAAATTAAGTTTTTCTCTATAGCAGGTCTAAGCATGGTCTAAGCATGGCTATTGCCTATATCCTTAGTATTCTGTTGGTCATGTGATGACTGGCTATTTATTACTAGGGTTACAAGGATCAGATTCTCGAGCCTTTTTTATATGCAACTATTGAGTATATCTAGGTCTAGCACAAAATATTGTTGATACTCACATAGCATGTAGAGTTACAAACAAGATATTTAAGTTTTGGAAACATATAGGATTCAACATGATCAAAGTGGGTATGCTTGCCTGGCGGTACCGGCCGGGTCTCGAGCTCGATATTGATATGGCAACCACCCGGAATCTTTCGTGCAAGGCTTCGCAATGTCAGAACTACACGTCGGAAAAGTACCAAATAAGAAACGGTGTGAGGAAGAACCAAGAACATCGAATGTAGAACCAGAAGAATCAACACATGAAATCATAACACGTTTGCTTAGCCATTTGATTTTAAGAAGCTTTAGAGAGTTAGAAATGGCACTTTAGGTCAATACAACAAAAGGTACCGATGTTAGGGCTTTTTGCCGAGATAGGATTCCTTTAGTTTTTATTGTGTTATGGTGAATGCATGTTAGGATTTCCTCACTTTAGCGTGAAACCATTATGTCTAATATTTTCCATTAAAAACAGACGTGAAGATATACTCATAAGGTTTAGAAATCTTTATTTGAAAATTATTGGAAGAACCTTGGTAATAGGTGATCATTTAGACAGATATTGACGGAGTACAGATTTTCTATCACTCTACTAACTTTAAAAATACTATGAATATGAATCTCAAAAGTATACTGGACCCAAGATTCTTTTCATGATTTTAGGGGCAATAATCATTTTAATCGGAGTTATACTGAGAGACATGCCTCATATACCTAAATTTGAAGTATATTCAAATTTGATGTTCAAACTTTTTTTAAAATTTTTTTGTGAGAATTGTACTATCTGCTAGATCTTGATTTTAGAAGTCCATAGGAAGAGGAATCACTCTACTCGGAGCTATGACAGAGGAGAACCGATGATCCGAAGGTTGGTCGAAAAAGAAGAAAGAAGGGGGGAGAGCATCGGGCTCGGGCTCGGATCAGAAAAAGGAGGGGTGGAGGGGTGTTTTGTTTTACCGGTGAAATAAACAAAACAATGGATTTGGGCTGGCCCAAAACCGCACATCCAAACAGTGTATTCCCAACTGGGCCGAATTATTTGTGTGGCTGTATTTTACGTGCGGATTGGGCCAAAAACCGGCCATCCAAATGGGCCCTAAAGCTTTGCTTTGGCAGGATTAGAAGGGGAGTTTAGAGGAGGTTAGAGGGGGTTAGCAGGTTAGGCGCCGGTGGCAATGTCGGTGCGTCGGAGGCCGACGACGACCAGGGAAAAGGGGTGGGTGCCGAGACAGTTGGCTAGCTGCAGTGGTTAGGGGCGCCTAGAGTGGCGGCGGCGGAGGGAAAAAGATCTTGACAGGTGGGAGAGATTAGCTTGCCGGCTTGGGGCCGCTTACCGATGAAGAGAAGCTCGCCGCTGGTGGCGGCGAGTGGGGCGTGGACCTTGTCGAGTGGGTGCGACTTGAATAGGGGTCTGGGCGGTGGGACGGAGCAGCGGGGAAGCTCACCGGTGAGTCTTGGCAGGTGGCGGTGTGGTGTGGCGTTTGGAGCGGCAGCCTTCGGGTGTGGTGAAGCTGCGTCGTGCTTGAACCGATCTGAGGTGTCGTTCACCGGTGGCTGTAGTGGGCGCTTGGTTGAGGAAACGGAGGACTTGGTTGCACTAGTCGATGGGATTGAGGAACGAGATGCTCGGTCACAGCTTTGGGAAGAAAGGAAAGATGACTAGGGGTGGTGGATGTGCTCGAGAATCACAGCTTTAACTACAAAAAAACTGAGATACTGTGACGAAAACTCTCGTGACAATGGTTGAAAACATGACAGAAATACCTAATGTGTGACGTTTTATACCTGGCATCACTGATTCCCACAAATTGGTGATGATTTTAGAATCACCGTCACACATTGATCGAGAATAACGTCACTGAATCGCCTCCACCATCGGGCGCCACCTCGCTACCAATTTCTGTGACGGTTCGGTAATTTCCATGACGAATCTACTAGTCACAAAAAAATTACGAATGAGTGACGCTCATATATTTGTCATGTAACGTATGGCAGTGGGACCCACACGTCAGTGCTGGGAATAAATCATCGAAATATGAGCGTGGTTGGAAAAAAAGTTGGGTACGGGGGGTCGAACCCGTGACCTCCCACGTCTCTGCGAATGGCGTTGCCAGTAGGCTAGCGCTCATGAGCTAATGTACATTGCGCTACATTTCTTTTGTTACATCTCTCATGGAAATTAGATATTGGCTGGAAAAAAGTTGGAGGGCGGGGGTCGAACCCGTGACCTCCCACGTCCATCGGGACAATGTTACCAGTAGGATAGAATTTGTTTGCTGATGCACATCGCGCTAACATTTCTTTATTATAGCTCTTGGACTATACGGCCTATAGCAGGTTAGTTATTTCTTCCCGGCACGTATGTGACTCAATCTGTTCATCTGTTCTGGGTTCTAGCTGGCGGCACGTCGCGGCGGGGAGAGGCACGACGGTGATAGGCGAGGCATGGCACGGCCATTCTCCTGCACCCTCCTCGTTTTGGTCGGATCCATCCGGCCACTGTGTCGCACGACGTGCTACAGTGCCGCCGCATCACACGGCCTACCACGCCGCCCCTCCGCCTCTCCCTCTTATCTCTGCTCTTCCTCCGCAGGGCATTTGCTGGTCGATGCCGGGACGACGTCGCCCCGTTCCCAACCTGTCCCCAACCGGCCGCCGCCCTGTCCCCTACCAAGGTAAATTTGTGTGAACAATTGAACTATTGCTACTATTGTTGTGTGTGTGTACGATTGAATTGCTGCTATGATGTATAGCATAGATGGATTTATGGTTTTGTAAAATACATGACAGTGAGCATATATATATTTGTGTATAGCACATGCACAAGCTGCGGCCGTTACAAACCAAGCCTATATACTGTAGCTTAGGAAAGACAATGTGATGAAGGTTTTGTATTACTAAATTCATTGCCTCATTAGATTTTTTTTCAATCTTGAAAGGGTTAAATTTATGTCGGTTTTGTTGTTTCAGTTTACTAGTGAGTTCACTAGTTGTGTTAGTAGTAGATTTTGCTTCAATGTGGATATGGTGTAAGCATAATTTTCTCATGGTAAATTCTTTTGTTGTAGGGCAATGGATCGAAACTGGATACAACGAACTCGTTTCACACCACCATACTTGAAAGATGTTGATGAGTTTATGGGCTTTGTTCGCCAAAATTTCAGAGAAAATCAGGACATATTATGCCCATGCAGGGACTGCCTTAATCTGCAACGCCACAACCAATCAGATGTGATAGAGCACATACTCTGTAGTGGTATGTCCGTTACATATACAAGGTGGATCTTTCAAGGTGATAATAGGGAGGATGCTGCATATCTATTTGATGAAGATGACTTTGATGAAGACAATGGAGGTGATGTTCCGTATTTGGTAGATGATCTGGTCAGGTCTGGAAGGCAAGGTGAGGGTCAGCCTAACCTCTTTTCCAAGCAAATGGATGAAGCCAAGAAAGATCTTTACGAAGGATGCAGTGCTTTCACGTGGTTATCGTTCATTATTAAGCTCCTCTATATCAAATCATATAGCCGGATTACAAATAGAGCATTTAATGCACTTGCTGAGCTGATCAATATGGCATCTCCACATGCTGATATACCAAAATCATACAGTGAAGCTAAGAATGTTCTTTGTGAAGTTGGGCTTGGTTATGAGATAATTCATGTATGCAAGTTCGATTGTGCATTGTTTTGGGGGCAGCATGCCAACAACACCCATTGTCCTGAGTGCGGGACATCAAGATGGAAAGACGAGGTGGGGAGGAAAAAGATACCTCACGTGGTACTTAGGTACTTTCCTATAATCCCAAGGCTTCAAAGATATTTTGTGTCAAAGGAACAATCAGCAGATGCAAGGTGGCATAAGGAGAAGAGGGTTGCTGAGGCAAATGTTATGAGACACCCTGCTGATGGTGAAGCATGGAAGCACTTTGACAGTGAGTTTGATTGGTTTGCTGATGATGCCCGTAACATAAAGCTTGGTATTGCCACAGATGGATTCAATCCCTTTGGAAACATGAGTAGTTCATATAGTATGTGGCTTGTTTTTGTCATCCCATACAACTTCCCACCCTGGATGTGCATGGACCAATCCAATTTCATGATGGCTTTGCTTATTCCTTGAAGAAAAGCACCTGGAAAGGAGTTCCATGTATTTATGCAACCGCTGATTGCAGATATGATGAAGCTTTGGGGAACCAGTGTGGAAACATATGATGCATTGACGGGAGAACCATTTACTTTGCATGCTGCATTCTTGTGGTCGATTCATGATTACCCTGGACTGGCCACTTTATCAGGGCGTAGCACAAGAGGTTATTATGCATGTGTGCATTGTGATGAGAACCTTTGCTCTGAGCCACTGAAAAACAAAATTGGGTATGTTGGGCATCGCAGATTTCTGCCTACTAATCATCCTTTTAGAAGAAGCAAAGATTTCAATGGAGCGATTGAGAAACGAGGGAAACCTCAGAAGTTCACAAATGCCAAAGTGTTGGACAAGTTAGAAGAAGTTACAGATTTCAAACCAGGGAAGCATCCAGGAAATAAGAAGAGAAAGCACCCTGAGAAAGGCGAGCCAAACTGGAGTCAGAAGGTGAGCTTATATGATCTGCCATACTGGTCAAAATTGAAATTAGCATACAACCTTGATGTAATGCACATTGAGAAGAACGTATGTGAGAATATACTTGGGACTCTACTAGAGATTGAGGGAAAGAATAAGGATACGGTAAATGCAAGAGTGGATTTGGAAAAGTTAGGAATCAGGTTAGACCTGCACATGAAACCTGATGGAAAGAATAGATTTTGGAAGCCAAAAGCAGTGTATAATCTTAATAAGGAAAAGAAAAAAAATTATGTGAGTATTTGGCTAATGTGAAATTCCTAGATGGTTATGCTGGTAATCTAGTAAGATGTGTGGATCTTGAAACATGTAAAGTGCATGGGTTGAAGACCCATGACTGCCACATACTTCTGCAGCAAGTCATACCAGCTGCGCTAAGAGGACTTGTGAGAAAGGATATATATGAGGCCATTGCTGAATTGGGTAATTTTTTTCAGGCATTATGGCTGGATGTATCTAGTAGAAATAAGGCTTGGGTACCTAAAGGGAACTGTTCGTAATAGAGCAAAGCCAGAAGGGTCAATTGCAGAGGCCTATGTCATGGATGAGTGCTTGATCTTTTGCTCCAGATATTTGATTAATATTGAGACAAGATTTAACAAAGAAGATAGGAACAAGGATGGGAAGCGGAGTGTTTCTCCTGATGAATTGGAATTTTTGTCAGTTGCTACAAAAGGTTTTGGGTTGTCCACACTCAATTATTATGATAGTGAGTACGACCAAATGGTTTGGTATGTGCTTAACAATTGTCCTGAAGTAGAGGAGTACATGGAGTAAGTTCCCTTGTCATCATTATGAATAATATGTGATTGGCTCTTAGAGAAAATGAATGTTGATGTGATAATTTTGCTTGTGTTGTTGTAGAGTTTGCCGAGAAGAACTAGAAAGGAAAGCTGTGATTAACATTGAGCAGACACCTAAGAAGGAATTCCCTACATGGTTTGAGAAGCATGTAAGTTATTTGTTTATGTTTTTCTTATGTCCATCTTGCATTTCTGATGTCATTAACCTGACCATGTAATTAATGTGTGCACATCTTGTGACAGATACATAATTTAGGAAAGAAAAATGTTTCAGAGGATTTGTACTCACTAGCATCTGGCCCAGACAAGCGTTTACTAGTATACTCTGCCTGCAATGTGAATGGTGTTCGGTATCACACTTTGGATCGTGAGAAGAAGAGAAGAACTCAAAATTCAGGCATCATGTCCAAGGCAAATCTCGATGGTGTAGAGACTGAGTACTATGGTGTTCTGACAGAGGTTATTGAGTTGCTGTACCCTAACAACAAGCATGGAGATAGGTCGGTCTTTTTGTTTCGTTGTGATTGGTTTGATCTTCATGGCAAGACGACCGGTATGAGAGATGATAGGTACTTCAAAAGTCTTAATGTTAAGGCGCTTCGGTACAAGAAGGATCCCTTCATCTTGGCTTCTCAAGCAGAACAAGTGTTTTACATGGAGGACACAAGGTTTGGAAAAGACTGGAAAGTGGTGCAGACTTTCAGTCATAGATATTTGTAGGATGTTCCTGAATTGGAGACAGGTGAGCTCAATGCTACAGATGCATACCAGGAAGAAATGACGTCGGCAGCTTTCACTATGAACAATGTTGATCCGTTGTTGGACACTTTTAGCCGTAATGATGAAGAAGGCACGGCTGTTGATGCTAGTATCATTCACGATCTTGAGAAGAATGACAACAACTATGATGAAAATAGTGGTACTGACGAAGAGGAACACGAAGATGACACGTTGAGTGAGAACACAAGTGAGCATTCAAGTGATGATGAGTAGAATTTTTTGTAAAGTTTAGCTCATGAAGGTTGTAATGCCTATTTGTATTTTCTTGAAGTTTAGCTCATGAAGGTTGTAATGCCTATTTGTATTTCGTGAAGTTTAGCTCATGACTTGGCTTGATTATGACTTATATGAAAGGATGCAATGTGCTGAAGTTTTTGACTTATATGAAAGGATGCAATTTGCTAAAGTTCATTTCCCCAACTTCACCTTACTTGATTCACAGTACTTGACAACAACTAGCACCAAAATACTTGATTCATAGTACTTGACAACAACTAGTACTTGACAGCAAGGTTGATACGCTGCTGCCGCGGCAGCAAAAACTGCAGATGGTCTTACCGCGGCAGGAAAGTGGCAGCATTGTGGAGGGAGTCTGACAGCTCCGATTGTCAAATGGATTTCACGGCTGTGAGCAGGAGGCTAAACTCTACGTCTCCAGAAATTTTGAGCCAATTCTGAGAAAGTCGACGAAATGACTAGTGGAAATCCCGGCCCGAAATCAAAGATTCTGAAAAGGTCACCTCGACAAAAGTGCTCAGCACAAGCTGGGATCAAGGTGGAAAGAAAATCCTCGACTCAAGCTAACCAGGGAAATAAGAATCACCCAAATCGGAGTCCGGGTGAAGGAGATATGCCATCTGCAATATCAGAAAAAGTAACGAAAAAACTTCCGGAGTGAAAAAGTCCCACTTAGAAGCCAAATTTTGAGGGTCAAGATGGGTACAAGTGTAAACACGTATATTTTTTTGGATGAACCTCGTCGTTAGCTTTAATTTGAGTGGTCGTGGACCCAAAATGGACTTCGTATGAGAAAGTTATGGTTCTTTTACTAAGACCTCTCAAACTAGGGTTGGATTTGGACTTCAGCTATTTTCGGAGGTACTGAAGTCGGAGCCTCTGGGATAGAACTCGGAGGTTCCGAGAGTTACTATTGGAATTCACGTAGACATCCTCGGAACTTCCGGGATTGAAATTGGAGGGGAAAGTCGGAGCCTCCAGAATTGAACTCAGAGGAAACGTCGGAGCAACTCGGAGGGAAAAAAAGTCAGAGCCTCCGGGGTCAAACTCGGAGGGTCCGAGATCAGCAGAGGGTTTGAAGTCTCTGGAAATGTCAGAGCCTCCAGGATTGGACTCGGAGGGTCCGAAATGAGCTTCTGGTCCCGTACAAAGTTGAAGACTCCGGGAATGTCGGAGCCTTCGGGATGCTGGTCCCGTGTAGTTTTGGACACTCTGGGAATGTCAGGGACTCTGGCAATGTTGAAAGAGTACGAGATAAGCTTTCCAAAAAGTCTAAGATCATCCAAATCAGAGTCCGTATGCTTGAGATATAGAAGTTTGAAGTCAGGGCTGTCTCAGGAATCTGAATCAGAGTTCAGAACTTGTTGGACTTGATCTCTAACCCTTCTTGGACCAAAAGTGACGTGCAAGATCTCCTTGTACAACACAAATCCATGTGAGACATCTTCATGGTCCCACGAACATCATTTGCCCCTCCTTTCGAAAGCTAAACTTGACTCCTCGCTTATTCTTGACGATCTTGACGAACCGTCGTTTGTTCTTTGTAGCTCGAGCAGTGGTTGTACTTGAAGTAGTGGAAGTAGAAGGGGCAGCTGGTATATCCATGGGGCCATGTCCTCGACGTCGACGACGACCACCACATCTGTGCCGGCTTCACCAAAATATTTATCTAGAGTACTCCAAAAATTTTGTACATGGAATAGACCACATCTTACTGTTTATGTAAGAGTTAGACAATTTTTTGAAATCATTTGCTATTTTTTGCAAATTAAATGGAGTTCAGGCTATTGGAAATTACATTTGAAATTTCAGTCTAAAAATTAAACATTCCCTCCACCAAAATCCCTTTTCCCTCCACTTTTCTCAAAATTTTCCCGCATCCCCTCTGTGTCCCCACCTGTCAGTCACCTAGCCAAATATTCCCCCCACCTTTTTTTCACCCGCGAGGAGCCAGGCCCCCCATTTATTAGCACTGTTCATCTCTCTTCTCCCAACTCCTCTTCTCCCCCGATTGCAGCCAGCGGTGAGATCCGTCGGTGTCGCTTTGGTCGGATCCACGCCCCACGCCCCCTGCCCCTCCCTCCATCGGAGCCACGCCCCACGCCCGCCGCCCCTCCCTCCATCGGAGCCACATTGCCTCCTCGGTCCTCATCCACGCCTAAAATAGGTATTTAGTTCATACATTGTTGTTCTTGTTTAATTCCCATGATGATGCCTCTGTTATATTTTAAATCTTGTAGGAACCCTTCCGCTCCTAAGCTTTCAGATTATAAGCCATTCCTGCTTCCTGGTGGTAGATTGAAAATTAGAATTGGCCTTGTGCTGCTTCCTGGATGTTAATTGTGCTGCTAGATCCTAAATGTTTACATATTGGTTCATATGGCTGACATGAGTTAGCTGCAATAATTCGAGAATGAAATGGATGGATCAAAGGAAGGAAGGGGAAAGGGACCGGGGTGGGAAAGTGGCGGATGACATTATAAGCATTCGTAGAGTTGAGCTTAGTAGAGTAGCTTGGATGTGCTTAGAACTGATGTTTGCAGTGGTGGGTTGGGAGAATTGGAGATGTTAGTTGTGGTGATGAATGAAGTTGTGAACACTTTTTTCATGTATAAATTCACTGCTGTTTTAGGTCAATTCTGCTTCTGTGAAGCCTGTCTCGATCATTATCAGTTGCAAATCAAATGTTCTCTGCTCTGCTTGACAGTGCTATGTCTGCTTGTCCTAATGACCATACGTGCTTCTCTATCTGAATGATCAATATGTAACTGACACTTTGCAGCAATTACACGTTGTGATTAGCAAGCAATAATTTTATGAATTTTAATTTTCCATGCTGCCGAAAGCTATTGTGCTGTAATTTATGTCAAGATAGTTCCTATCAATACTTGCATATTTGATATGTAACCTGAATATGCAGTGTAGATGTTGAGCACCCAAGAAAAGCATCCAACAGTCATAATTTGGAAGACATTGATTGATTTGCTTATGACATGCTAGTTATGTACACCTCAATATCTCCTTTATGTAATTTCAGTTTCAGGTAATACAATCATGTGGCCAATTCTGGACTATGAGAAGAAGAGGCTGGAAAGGGTGCGTAGACGCAAGGCTGAGGAAGCGATGGGCCGTGGCAACATGATTCCTCTTCAAGACATACATAAGATAGTTCGTAGCCTTGTATACGGTGAGACCCTGATGTGCAACAGAGGAACAGTGCACGAGGTGATGATGATGGCTCTGGCTTTGAATACGAGCCAGATGATGAAGATGAGGCCGATGCTGTGGATGAGGTTGCTAGAGATGAAGAGGAGGCCGCTCTTGATTCTACATTGCCACAACCGACAAAGCGTGTCAGATCCACAAACAATGCACCTGCTACCTCAAGATCAACAAGATCTAGACCAAACACAGCAAGTGGGTCAGTTGAAGCTATAAACCAGACGACAGACACCTCACCTCACCTAACTTCTAAGGATAGCAACTCACCTGAGGCCAATTTAGATATGCAGATTCTCAAGACATGACAGACACATCCGGCCAATTGGATAACAGGATTACAGTACAAGGCCAAGGTATATGTACCATCATCTCTTCACATTGTCTACTTTTCACTTGCAAATGTTACTTTCTAAAAATATCTGCTACGTTCTAATGTAGATGCATTAGTATGCTCCACTAGTCCAACTGATCCAGAACCGTCAAAGAGTGGTCGACGTAGACCAACCATGGGGCATGGATTGCAGGACTATGCAAGAAGAAATGGAGGGAGCAAGATGCACATTGATTTTACAGTGGGCAAGGTGAGACCTATAGACCCAGTCCAAGCAACCAAACTAACTTCTGAGTGTGGTATTCACATCCGCAACAAGATGCATATTGCAACTCACTGGAAAGATTACAACAAAGAAGAACTAAAACATTCTATTCCTAATGCTATTAGCACTGTTGCGGTGAGACATATTCCTTCATTTTTTTCATTCACTTGTTCACTTGTTCACATATTGCGCTGTCTATTCCTTCATTCAACATTTTCAGAGAAAGTTTGACATGGATAAAAATGATGAAGTTGCCAAAGGTGTATGCACAAACATAATCCAGAAAGCTGTCTGACAACAATGCTACAGGCTTAAGAGGGATTATTTCAAGGATCTTACTGTTGAGCAAGCGTTGCGGAAGCCACCCAACATAACTCAAGAAAATTGGACAAGTCTTGTCAACAAATGGTCTGATGAAAGAAACAAGGTATGTAACATAATCTGCCACCAGCAACAGCTGTGCATTGATATCTAGGATTAGCTAATGGAGTACTAATATTCAACCGCTTCATATAGGAAATATGTGAAAAAAAAGCACAACCGAGAAGGTGTCAAGCATCACCAGACTACTGGTTTTAGGAGTTATGTTACCCATTTCCACAAACTTGTAAGAATTCCAGCTAGCTCAATTCAAGTCCTAAGTCTATTACAGCTAGTCTTTATGGAGTATTAATGTTAGAATTTCATATATCTTGTAGAAACAAGACAAGTACAACAATCAGAACCGGAGTTCCATTGAGTTTTTCAAAGACATCCATACCAGCAAAAAGAATGGCTGCATGAGCGACACCGCACTGATAGCTTATGTAAGATTTCTTTCTCTATTCATGCTGACTGGCATTCTCATATGGATCAAGTGTAATCCAACATATGAACCTTGTCTTACTTCAGCGTCAATGCTTTCCTTTCTTCTCCAGATTGCTATGGAAAATAAAAGAAGGAAACACAATCAGAAGGTGCGCAGCCAATGTCTGATACAATGATTGTGGAGGAAGTTCTAAAGAACCAGAGCGCCTCTAGCACCTTCCTTGCTAGCATGGGGTGCGCATCAAGCTCCAGGAGGTCTGGGAGCTCTACTTCAACAGCACGCATCCGAGAGCTAGAAGAAAGACTTGAACAGCAGGAAAGAGAGGCAAGAGATGCAAATGATAGGTACCAGCAGGAGTTAACCGCGAGACTTGAAGCACAAGAGGGAGCACTTGAAGAGATGAAAAGGAAGCAGCAAGAAGAATTGGAAGCTGTGAAGAAGAGCCAGCAAGATAAGATTGAAGCCTGGGAAAAGAAGCAACAGGAAAATGGATGCCCTGATTGGTTTCCTCTTAAGGGCTCAAGCAACCCAGCAGTCCCAATCCCAGACTTGATGGTGCATGAAGGCCATCCTTTTGTGATGGTGCTATTGTGCAGCAGTCCCGGCCTTCAACAATCTCGTGGTCTTGCTGAAACCTACTTTGCAATCTAGAGGAGAACAATCCTGTGGTCTGATTAGTTCTGTGAATTTTACTTTGCAACTTATCTATTGTCGTGAGTGTCAAACATGGTGAATCTGTGCTAAAATGAGTGTCATTTATGATGTTTGAGGACAATTTGGCTGAGAGTTGAATATATAATGCGATTTGTCTTTGATTTGCATGAATAATGTGATTTGGCTATGAATTGATTATATAATGTCATTTTGATGTGAATTGAATATATAATGTGATCTGCCTATGAATTGAATGTGATTTGAGAATTTACTATAATTTAAATTTGAAAAATAGATTTATTGCTGGTGACGTCACCTTATTCTGTGATGAAACTAGTGACGGTTGCTTAATCCGCGGCATCCTTAGTTGTGACAAAAGTTGTGACATTTTACAGCTGTGGGACGGTCTGCCTGGTGCTGACGTGGCATCAAGTCAGTGATGGCAGCTCCGTCACTGAAAATGGTATACCATGATGGATTTTCACCTGAAATGTGACGTTTAGAGGCTGTCACAGAAACACTAAATCGGTGACGATATAGAAAACGTCACTGAAAGTCCCATATTCAGTGACGTTTTCTGCGTGCGCCGTCACCCCGATGAATCTGTGACGGGGATTCCATGATGATGCCAGTGACGGCCAACAAACATCACAAAGACCTATTCAGTGACATTTTCGGATATTCAGTGACAAATTCAGCTCGTCATTATAGATCCGATCTCTTGTAGTTAGGGAAGAAAGGAAAGATGACTAGGGGTGGTGGATGTGCTCGAGAAGATGGAGTAGCTTGGGTGTAGAGGAGGAGCTCGGCTTGCTCTAGTCCGGAAAGAAGAAGAGGAGCTGGCCGTTGTGCTGTGAAGAAGAAATCAGGATGGGAGAGGAGAAGCAGGTCCTGTGCTCGCAGGGGAGCAGCTCAGCTTGCTAGCTCTATTGAAGTAGCAGATAGGAAGGAGAACCACGAGAGAAGAATATACGTGTGCTGGTGTTGGTGCTCGGGAGTGGTAATGGTGGTGAGGCAGGAATTGGGTGGCATAGGAAGAAGTCGGGTGCCTTTTACTGCTGTGAAAGGAAAGGTGGCGTGGTGAATAGGAGGGAGCTGTAGATGACTAGAGGTGTTAGGCACCGATTCAAGTGAGCTGTGAGCTAGTTGAGCACAGAAGAGGGAGAAACAAGAGAGTTAGCTAGCATGTGCTGTGAAAGAACAAAGGAAATTAGGCACCGACAGTGCGTTGTCAAGCAAGTAGTGCGTGTGTGCAACTGAGCAAAGAAATAGCAACAGGGAGTCCGTACTGCTAGAATTAAACACACTCAAGCTTGGTCTGGTTGGAAGGGAATCAAGGTCTTTTTATGAGCACCTACACATGTAGCATATACATGTGCATACCCATATATTCCCTAGTAGGATCACGTGAAAAAAAATGCATGCGCGATGGGATTAATGCCATATATATGATTAAATACGTATACTTATGTGACTGTTGATTTTTGTTATACAAAAGGCTTTGTTTCAAAGGACACAGCATTAGACCAATGAGGTGCAAAAGAATTTAAATCCCAATTATTATGCCAAAATAATTGTTTACTACATACATATGTTTGTAGCAGAGAACACTTTAGCAACCTTTGGTTTGAGGAGAAAAATACAAACGAGAGGGGTTACAGAGTGTCGAGAGATAGGGGTTTCGACACTCACAAATTTTTAAGGGGAAAGGGAAAAGTAGAGAAATAGAGTGCGATCACTTGGCACATGACCATGCGGGGTGATAAGGCAAGTCTAGCCAGAGGGAATAAGGAGATAGGTCTAAGGTAGATCTCTCCAGGAGTGAGAAAAAGTGGTAGAGTCTAGGTAGGTTTTAGACAGGTATAGATGGAAGTGCCTGCATTGAGGAACACGCATGAATAGGCACACGTGAATGTGCTGGGAAGGAATGGAATAAACATAGGATATCCAAGGGTGTATACGCGTATATACGGTGGCCATGTACATACATAGGAGTGACCGTGCGATAGACGAGCATACACACGTATATGTGCATGGGTATATACATATAGGGTTTTGCACGTACGCATGCAAGTATTCCGGTAGGGCAAAAGAAGAGGTAACTGATGATTGCCTTATGTCGAGGGATGCAAGGTTGAGTTTGGTGAAGAGATAAATGCGGTAAAAGTTCAAACATGTGTGTCGAGAGGGGAAGGAGATCACCCGGTAGCTATACCAGACGATGATAAGGTTGCGAAAAAGACGACAATGTTTTTAATTAGTTTTATTAAGAGAATATTATTATTACCGCAAAAAGTTTTTGTTAGCCCTAATTTTCATGTTTTGGAAAATCAGGGTGTGACAATATGATAATAGATATCCATATTGCATACGAAGCCATGTGAGAATTTTGCAAATGTATTCACTAAATCATCACCAGCATCATTTTTTGAAAGAAATGTGTGCGGAATTGGTATGATAAGACTTATAGAATTATGTGTTCAGAGAAGAAGCTTTGCAAACTCATTGATAAATCTTGACAATGAGAGTCGAGTACTTAACAGAATATTCAGGTGGATTGTACTCTTTTTCTCTTGGACGAGCTTTCCTATAGTTTCTCAACCGAGCTTTTTAACGAGGCAATTCATGCACCTAATATTCATATGTTGTCTATTATTTCTCCAAGTATTTTTTCCACTAAGTTTTTCAAAATTTATGTGACACGGATTATACGAGATAAGTATCTAAGAGGAGTGTTGAGGAACCTTTGAGTCCACCCGCAGTGGGCTCACCTCTATGAGTGAGTGTAGGTTCTTCCTATACCACTTAAGTTAGATTCTTATCTCTCAATTTTGTTTAGTGTATAAATAGACAAGAGCAATTATTATACAGTGACTTTTGATGAATCAATAATACTTGTTTTTCCTACTCTCTGTAATTTTTATTTACTGTATTTATGTTTCTATATTTATCTATTTCTCTAATATTATCTACGCTTCTTCGGAATGATCGACAAACGTCGTAGGACACTGGGAACACCCTGCTTGAGATTTGTTAACGGGAGCGCGTCCACGACACCGAGGCGGTGGAGCCCGCGTACGCGCCCTCCTCCTGCCACGTCCCACCTGCCCCCGCTCGGATCCTCCCAGCTCCCTCGCTTTCATCTCTGCACCAAAGACGAGCGACTTATGCCGCCCTGATAAGTTACTCCACCGATTAGTTAATCCGGTGGACGCCATGGACGCTGCGCTGGCGAGCTCCCAGCCGAGCCGGCGCTATCAATTATCATTGCAGTACTGTGCGTGCATACGTGGAGATCTTTCGATTGTATCATTGCATGCGACTGATATTTGGATATGATGTACATGATTCAGAGGTAGTTTCATTTCGGTTCCAGTACCGCAGTGCTACTCAGTCTTATCCAAATGACTCACTCACGTAAGGTGTAAGGTAAAACCGTGACGGATCCATGATTTTATCGTTCAAGATGTCATATTTCATGCATATAATTTAATGATCATGTACAAATATAGAAAATCAACATATAAATTCAAAATTTGTTAAAATTATGATGTAAATAGCCTAATACAGTCTTGTGGCATAGTAATTATAATAAAGAGATTCGAAATAAGCCTTAGGCAGCCAAGCCAAGATATAAATAGTATACAGAGAAATTGTGCCATGGCATCCATGAAATCCCCTAGATCCGCCTACAGGGCAAAGCATGTATAGAGATTAATTGGAGAGAGGTTGGGAATTATTTTTACTCCTTGCAAGTGCATTACACAAATACTTTAGTTAATGTGCAGCAAAATGTTGTGCATGACTAACAGATTCATCATTTCGGTTTAGGCCGGTTGCACCACTGCTCCGAAAGATTGGATGGTCAGCGCCACCATCCTCTCCAGCGAGAAATCAACCGTTGGTGCTCGCAGTTCTGGCAAGAACAATTACAAAGTGTGTGCTGGCAGTTTATAGTTTAGTCCCGTTTGATCTCAACATAGTTTGTCTTTTCGTTTTGGACTTCTATGTAAACTACAATACGCTGTACTCTACATGTAGGGGTGCAAACCAATCGAGTTTGAGCAAGCTAGCTACACTGAGCTCAACTCCGCTTGTACTAAAACTGGAGCTGCAAAGTTGGTTCATACTTGATTCGCACTGATCTTAAGTTGATCTTGAGCCATATACGAGCAAAACAATAAACAATAAATTAAAGCAATAGGGTCGGAGTGCTTAGTTGTCGACGTTTCTTCAAGCTCAACTCAGTTTTCAACCGAGTTACAAAAAATCGATACTCATACTCATCTCATGTATTTTCGAGGCGATCTTGAGACGTGCTAAAAATCAAGTCCAATCGAACGGCTCACAACCCTCAAGTTTCTTTGCAGCCGTATGCACGGGGGGAGCTATTTGCGGTCAGCCGCTCGGACACTCACTTCCGATAGCACATGATAGCTGTTGGAACAAGCCCACGAGAGCAAACCTCAATGTGAACCCTACCCTGTTCCTGTTCTCCTCCTGCCACCGGCGCCGCCGGAGCCAAAAAAGAAAATAGAAACCTTTTAACTAAAAAATTCAGAACATTTGACAAAAAGTTTAGGGCCCCTTAAATTTTAGAAAATCTTGAAAATAAATTTCAACAAACTTTCAAAGATATAAAACAAAGATTTAAACTAGCCCACAAATATACCTTCGTATCAAATAATCCATCATTTGAAATTAAGAAAAGTATTCCAAAATCTTACGATTCAGCTTCCAACATTTTCTTTTCCAAAACCAAAAATATACATCACAACTTTCCAAGAAAAAAAACTCAAAATCAAAACCCTAGATCTCATCCTCTTCCACTCCCGAGGTCGGTCGAAAACGTATCATATTTTTTTACTTTAATGATGTAATTTTGTTATATTTCTATTATATATTTTAATTATTTTTAAATTATTAAATAAACTATCAGGCTATCTATTTTTCTCATTATTTTGTATACACAGAAAAACACCATAAAAATAAAAAACGTACGTATTCGAGAAAAATTCATGCGAAAGGAGGCAGCCGGGGGACCAAACCCTTGGTGGGGGCGGCCCCACCTGCCGCCTACCTCTGTTGCCTGGGCCAACCAAGGCTCGGCCACCGTCGCCCTTTCGCATGTAAATTTGTTTCACCCCCAAAGGAGCCCTCGCAAAATTTGGCCATCATATACAGAAGTCTTCGTGACGAAACAGAGGGAGTGGCTTTCGGGAGAACATGGTGAGACACCGTCGGCAACCATAATTTTCATCTCCACCATTACCACCATCATCCCTACCCAAAGATCATCCCCAACAAGAAGCCCTCCATAGATTAGACCATCATTGTACTTCAACTACTTCATCGGAACCTTCGGGATTGATTTGTTTATCGGTACTTGAAAGTGCATCTAGGCCCCCTAAGTGAGTTTTGGTGGTAAATGACAAGCTAATAAAGGACTAAGGTTTTCATGAGATAAATGATCAGGATTAGTCCCAAGATTTCCATGAGAATCATCGTTGACGACCCTTTAAAGGAAAATGAGAAAAGAACACAACAAGATTTCTCGAAGATTAGATTTCTTAGTTTAGTGATGCAAATCACATTGAGTACATGAACGCCGTACTATGAAGAAGGGTTTAATTTGCGGCGACCCATATACTACCCTTGCGGATAATATACTAGTCTTTGACATATTATAGACGAAGTGTCTTCTCATCCACAATACATCATATAGAGTAGCACAATAGAAGCATTGCAGCGGTCTATATATTAACAAACTCGAAGAACAAAGTAAGGTCTTATAAACTTATTCCCAAAAGTACGGAGAATTTAAAACCGTCTCCAGTCGGCTATAGTAAAAGCCATATCTACAACATTCATCTCGCATGTCCTACACTCCTATGCTTCAAGGTTCTCGCCGCGGTAGTTGAGGTAGCAGTCGACCACTTCTTCGTCCATCATCAATGCCTGCTCCTCGGGGCTTCTTCGTCAACCTCGACATAGACCACATCTTGCTCTGACATCGGCTCATAATCTAGTCAAATTAATTAGAATAGAGGGATGAGTACAAAAGATACTCAACAAGTTCAGGAATAGCAAAGAGGTGTTTGATGCACTATCTCTACTGAGAACAACGGTGTTCTCCAAAAGCAATGTATTTTGTAAGGTAAGAGAGTCAGGTTATTAATTCAGAGAACTATGATCTCATGTCTCATAGGCTACTAGAGTCCCCGATGGACTCTTTTCTTGCCATCTTTGCAGTTCCAACCAGAAACTTGGAGTGACAATGCCACACTTTAATTCTTACACTCTGTAGAAGTGCACAATTGTACCCACAAACGACTATAGTTATGTGTCTAAGGTGGCCAAACCTTATCTATACTCCTGTGGTCACAAAGTCATTTGTCGTCCGCTCAATCATACCCCTCATCATAGTCCACATAACAGGCCTAGACTACTGGTCTCACGTTGATACTACAGATCCAACGTACCGTGGCTAGCACCAACATCTAATACCACCTTCCCAGTAGTTGATTCTATAGATCTAACTACCGATGCCTTGCCTTCCCAAGGGAGTATGACATAGAACAAAGGTACTTTAGCTCAGCCCCACCCATACAAGGTATGCGGTAAGTGCGATTGTTACGACGCTTAAGCACAATCGATCATTGGTTACTTTAACCTTATATGAAAAACCATGTGATGGAACCTAGCTTCCAATGTGACATCAGCACCTTTCCAGGGTTTCACCACCCACCATGATCACGCCGAAAAAACCGGTGATCAAAATTCTCAATTGATTCACTTTAGAAAATATATTTTCATTTTAAGCATGTTATAGACAAGGATGAAAGTTTTGTAAAATGTTCTCAGCGGATATGAACAATAAGTTAGACTTGTCAGGTAATGGATATGTAGTGAAGTTCAATGGTTCTGCTTGCTGAACTGCGGCTTCTGACAGAAAAACTATAAAGTATCATAAGGACTTATTCAAGAAAAGTCAATATAAACGTCGATGTTGCGATCATGCATACATGAGAAGTGCACCTTACAATCCAAGAATTAATGTACACACTTTCATAGGATATTTAACATACGATTCACAATCATTAAATGATTAAATAATTCTTTGGATTACTCTTAAAGTTTGTAGATAATATTGAATAAAATATTAGTTAATTAACCCTTAGTTTAGGTAAAAGTTAATAATGTTACTCATCATATTTCAATTTAATTAAATAATTAATCCAGAAATTTAACTTAAAGTTTATTATTTAAATATCTATCTTAATTTCTTTAAACCTTTCAAAGAAAAAGGAAGATAATACATAGCTTAAGTAAATAACCTAAGATTTTAACTCTGTTTTGTGATTCAATCTTTGTCTTCATTTCTTTCTAAGGAAGAAGAAACTATTTTAACTTAAGTAATTATCTTAAAATTTTAAGTTACTCTTTAATATATATGTATCTATTCCTATTTATTTATTTCCCTTTTTAAATGAAAAGAAAGGAATTTAATTTAGCTTCATTTTCTGATAAAAGAAAAAACTCTTATTGTGCCGACCTGCCCAGTCGGCCCATTCGGCTCCTCCCCCCTTCTCACATCTCTCTCACTCTCCCTCACGCCCGCACTCACACAGGGGACCGATCCCCTTCTCCTCTGCCTCCCTCTCACGGATGTGCTGCCACCGCCGCGCGCTCTCCTCTCTCCTCTGTTTTACTCTATCTCAGGCTCCCATACGTCGCCGCCGTACCTGAAAGATCATCTAGACCCCTAAATGGTTTTGATGGTTAATGGCAACCCAGACTGGAATCTAATGTTTACAATAAGTGTAAGCAGGATGAATAGGTTCTAGGAAGAGGATTCATCCATGAAAAGATGACCACCCAAAAGTACAAAGGTGGTTTCCCAGGACAAGGAGATAGCTGTGCCACAGTTATGAAGAAGCTGGTGTTGTGCAAGGAGTTGCAAGCAAGGTGATGGTGGCTTGATGTGTCAAGGGCCGTGACTACAGTTGGTGGAAGCTGAAGCCTAGATTTGCTAGTTTTTTTGAGTCCTTAAGAAACACCTGTACTATCAAGAGGAATGAAGTAGCAATGATTTTTTGGAAGTGCTAATGCTCAATGCTCAGAGTGTTGGATAGTGGCACTGATGCCTTGAGGTCAATGGCCCTGTAACAACAGTTTTGCACAAGTGTGAAACTGGGTTGTGCTAGCACACTGCTATGCTAGCTTCCTAAAACCCTAGAGCCAAAGTTACCTATGTGGCACAACTGTGTCACAGGTGAACAACCGCTCTCTGACTCAGGTACATCTCTGTGCCAAGGGAGAGCTTGAAAATGCTAAGAGAACTGCACTGCAATAGTTTGTCTGCTGAGTCAGAAGACTGTTAGAGGTTCTCTCTTGAGTAGGCATTAGAGTTAATTTACATATCAAATACTGCCTGAGTAGTTGACCTGTCACACAGCTAGCTAAACCCTTCAACTGTTAAGCCTTAAACTTGATAAATTGAAATAATTGTTTAAAATTGATTAGCCTCCTATTCATCCCCCTCTATTCGGCATCTACGATCCTTTCAATTGGTATCAGAGCAGGTTGCTCTTTGAATTGGTCTAACAGCTAGAGTTTAAAGGATGTCGGGCTATGAGGGTAAAATCCCTGTCTTTGATGGAACTAACTATGCCTTCTAAAAAAGAAAGATGCAAATGCATCTTATCGCTATAGATCCAGATATCTAGGAAGTTGTGAATACATGTTACAGGAAGCATCAATGGCAAGAAAAATATCTAGAATAATGCAAGGGTTGCCACAGCTATATTCATGGGTCTCCAAGAACATAATTTTAATAGGGTCAGCACTATGGACTCTGCCAAGGAAATCTGGGATACCTTGGAGCAAATTTATGAGTGGCAGCAACACTCTGAAGAAGTCTAAGAGAAGCTTGCTGGAATCAAAGTTTGAGAGGTTTGAGTATGAACATGGTGAAGACATAAACTCCTTGTTCTCAAGACTCATCATCATCACCAATCAGCTGAGGGCTCTTGCATCAAATAGAATAGATGATGAAGATGTGATCAAGAAGTTTTTGTCAGTGCCACCAAAGCCCTACAGAACTCTTGTGCTGATATTGAAATAGAAGGATGGTTTTGATCAGATGAAGCTAGAAAGGTTTGAGTATGAAAATGGTGAAGACATAAATTCCCTGTTCTCAAGACTCACCATCATCACAAATCAGCTAAGGGCACTTGGATCAAACCGAGTTGATGATGAAGATGTGATCAAGAAGTTTCTGTCAGTGCTGCCAAAGACCTACAGAACTCTTGTACTGATGCTAAAAGAGAAGGATGGCTTTGATCAGATGAAGCCCATAGAAGTGTTAGGAAGGATACTAACACATGAGATGGAGATCAAGCAGGAAAGCAAGCACAGCCTATCCTCCTCACTCAAGAAGAACATTGCATTGAAGACCACTGCCTCAGCTTCACAACCTGAAAGTGAAGGTAGTGAAGACTTAGATGAGGAGATGACTAGTGGAGAAGAAAATGAGTTGAACTTGCTCACAAGAAACTTCAGAAAATTCTATAGGAAGAAGAAGCAGTTTGGCTCAAGTGACATATTCAAAGAAAAGAAGCTGGTCAAGGATAACAAATGTTTTGAGTGCGGAAAAGAGGGTCATTTTGCTGCGGATTATCCAACTAAGAAGAAGGACAACAACCAGTACAAGAAGAAGAAAGACTTCTATGGAAAGAAGAAGATCTTCAACAACAAGCATCCAACTTATACCAAGAACAAATCTAGTGAAAGAGCTTATGTTGGACAACCTTGGGTATCTGATGATTCAGGATGAGAGAAAGAATCTGAAGAGGAAGATGAAGTTGCTGGGATTACTATCAGCATGACTGATGTGTCCAACTGCGATACAGCCAAGTCACATAGCTCCAACATTAACGCCAAGACTGATCAGTTGTCATCCATCTCCGTTCCTTTGTGCCTCATGGCCAAAGAATCAAAGGTACTTACTGAAGATGACTTTCCTGATTATGCTGAACTAATGGGTATCTTGGAAAGAACAGATAAGGTCTATGGCAAGAAGAGGAAGGAGAACATATCCCTAATGGTTAAGCTCAGAGAGCTCAGAGAAACCTGCGATGAGGTTATGGATGACAGGGAGAACCTCAGGCTGGATCAGGAGAATCTGGAGATTGCTCATGACAAGCTTATGCTAGCTCATGAGCTTCTTCTTAAGGAGCATGAGGAGCTGAAGGGAAAGCATGCCAAATGCATTGATGATACTAACTCTCCTGTTGGTTCCGATATTATATCTTTACCTGCTTCTGCAACTGTTGAAACGTGCTTAAATTGTGTTACTCGCATAAATATTCTAACATCCACAGTTGTTGTAATTGATAACTCCAATGAGGTTTCAACCTCTTTTACAACTAACTCTGTGGATGCAGCTAAGCATAACAAGCTCAAGGAGGAGCTTGAAGAGATTAAGAGGCTAATGAGGAATGGTCTTTGCACTCTAACATTGGCATGTAAAACTATCAGATGATTAGAGTTGAAATGCTCAGAAAAAACAATGGCCGGAAAGGCCTGGGTTATATTCCTGTCATGAATAAAGATAAACTGCCTGCTGTCACCAACCCTAATCCTGCAGCTAAATTCGTGAGACAAACAGGTACAAATGACAGCAACCTTGTTGGTCATAAGCGGAAAAATAGAAATGTGGTGAACATTCCATCTAACCCATCCTACATTCTACAAAAGGACAGGAAAGGCAAGACAGTGGCCCAGTATGTTGGCCCTAGGCATCAGAAAAAATGGTCATCTGTCATCTGGGTTCCAAAGGCCACAGTTGCTTGTGTCACTGGTATCTTGCACAGCTATGGAACCAACAGTGTCATAGGTAGCTTACACAGTTCACTAACCCCTTTGCCTAAGGATGCAGGTGAGTCGGCCCAGGAGGATCCATGTGATATCATTCATAGTAAAGGCTGTGAAATCTAAGAACTTGCCTACTAACCCTATCACTGTAATTTCTGCATATGGCAAAGTTACTAAGGGAACCAAACTAGTTTGGGTCCCTAAGTCTCATAACTAAACTTGCAGGACACTATCTCCAGTGGAACTGATTGGATTATGGACAGTGGATGTACACAACATATGACTGGAGGCAGAGAGGTATTTGTAAAGATCACCAATGAGAGTCTACCCAGCAAACAAGTGATCTATGCAGACAACTCTAAGGGAAAGGTAAATGGCATTGGTAAAGTTGCCATATCTAAACATCATTCCTTATCAAATGTTATGCTTGTGGATCAGATAGGCTATAGTCTAATGTCTGTGTCACAGCTGTGTGACACAGGTATGAAAGTCACTTTTTATCCTGATGAGGTTATAGCCTCTAAACTATCTAATGATTCACAAGTGTTCAAAGGATGAAGGTCTGGAATATTGTATATTGTAAATTTCAATGAATAGCCTGCAGCAGCTCCATGGTGCCTCATAGCCAAGACAGGTGTTGGCTGGCTGTGGCACAGGTGGCTAGGACATGTGGGAATGAAGCTTCTCAATAAGCTAAGCAAACATGATTATGTCATAGGATTGGAGAAGGTGAAGTTTGAGAAGGACAAGCCCTGCAGTTCATGTCAAGCCGGCAAACAAGTTGGAACTGCCCATCGTCCCAAGAGCATCATGACCACTACTACTTCTTTTGAGCTCATACACATTGACCTCTTTGGTCCTACAGCATATGAGAGCTTGGGAGGTAACAAGTATGGCTTTGTTATTGTAGATGATTTTTCCCGCTATACTTGGGTGTTCTTTTTGAAGGAAAAGACACAGGTGACGATGGCATGGCACCCGAATATCGTCAAGGAGGACCAAGCCGACCCTTTGGACATAGGGTGGGCCGGGCCAACAACTCGGGAGGTCTTTATGGCGAACCCGAGAGCGTTGATCAACAACAACGATCAGCCCATTCCCATCGAGGATCAGACTCCTGAACAACTAATAGCCACCCGGCTCCGCCTTCGCGCGCAGGAGGCGGCCTTGGCCGAGCAGGAAACCGCGCTGACCCGCCAGCACGAAGAGAAAAATGCTACGATGACATGCGGGATCGTGGGCGTCAGGTTCACAATGCGCTTCGCATGCGTGAGAGGGATGGCATCTCGATTTTCCCGCTTCCCAGTCACAACATCGTCGTGGCCTCGGTGGCGGTGTGTGCCATCAACATCCCTGAAGGCACCCCAGGCCACGAGGAACTTCGGCGGCTCCAGATCCGGGTAGAAGAAGCAGCCCTCTAGCAAGCCAAGATTTCTGAGAACCGTGCAGGTTCATCGGCGAGTGCTAGGAGCTGACGTGCTTCCCCTCTGGGAAACCCATAAGCCTCGGAGCGTCATCACGCTGACCCCGAGCGTCGTCACCCTGCCGATTTGGTTCATAACCGACTCGGACCAAATCGTAACGCACGGGGGACTATTCTCGCAAGAAACAGCGGTCGACAAGGTGCGGATAAAAACGCCTACCCTGCCGGATCGGCACGCAATCAACTCGGGCTGGACCACGACGCGCGGGACATCCTTAATGACACACACGACGGCTGCCGAGACGCAAGGAGGGACAACCGCAGCAGTCGCTATGGTGACAGTAGCGACCGCAGCGCTACAAGCTGGCGCAGCTCTCCAACTCCTTCCGGCGTGGCCTATGTAGGCCCTAAGGTGTTCGGATCCCGCATCCGCAATGCTGTCTTCCCGTCGCGATTCCAAGTTACCGGAATCGACAAGTATACGGGTGAGACTCGGCGAGAGATCTGGCTGGCCGACTACTGCACAGCGTGCAGGACCAGTGGCTGCAACGACTACGTTGCGATCCACTACCTGCCTTTGTTTCTAGCCGACTCAGCTCAAGCCTGACTCACCAGCTTGCCTCAAGGTTGCATCCAATCATGGACCGACCTTGAGACCCTCTTTGTCAACAACTTCCAGGGCACTTACAACAGGCCCGGGAACGCGTGGGACCTCCACAGTTGTACCCAAGAGGAGGGCGAAACCCTCAGAGAGTATATTCAACACTTCTCCAAAAAGAAGAACTCTCTGTCTGAAGTCCGAGAAGCTGACGTCATCACCGCCTTCTCCAAAGATGTTCGCAGCACCGATCTCATCCACAAAATCGCGTGTAAGAACCCTCAAACTACGCGCGAACTCTTCGACATTGCCAACAACTTCGTCACTAGTGAAGAAGCCGTCCGTAGCACGAACAAGGACGATAAGGGAAAAGGCAAAGCTACCGAGTCCCCCAGGGGAAAAGACCGTCCCAAGTCATCCAGGAAGAAACAAAGGAAGCGCAAGGGCGAAGACTTCGTTGCCACAGCCGAGCGCGCCCCGCAACGGCGTCCTCAGCGCGGCAACGCAACTTTTGAGGAGATGATGAGTCAGCCGTGTAATTTTCAAGGGCCGAAATCCAACCACGTCACGCGTGACTATAATCTCCTGAAGAACTTGAACAAGCTTTTTGTCCATAATCAGAACAAGAAAGACTCCCCTCCGGACGAAGGTGGCGAGTTCCCAAAGGAAACCGCTTGTCTGATGATCTTTGGTGGCCCCAATGACTACGAATCCAAATGCCGCCAGAAGATCATGAACTGAGAGGTTAACGTGGTCGAGCCTGCTGTACCTCAATACCTCCGGGTAGGGTTCCCCTTGGTGGTGGACCCAATTGTCTGCGGCGTTCGCCTCACCAAGGTCCTCATGGATGGAGGGAGTGGTCTGAATATCCTTTACGTCAAAACCCTTAACGACATGAAGATCCCTCGCTCGGACATCAAGCCCACCGGGCCACCCTTCCACGGGGTTGTACCCGGTAAGACGGCAAGTCTACTCGGGCAAATCAATCTGCTCGTCACTTTTGGTACTCCCGACAACTTCCGGACCGAGACCCTCACCTTTGAGGTCGTCGACTTCTCGGGCTCGTATCACGCCATCTTGGGATGCCCCTGCTACGCCAAGTTCATGGCTGTCCTACGTTATGTCTACCTGAAGCCACAGGACGGATCGCCAAGTGGGCAATGGATAATCAACAAAACAGATGATATTCAACCAGCTGAGCAAGAAGTCATGGTTATCACTCCCGTCTGGACAATGCCTTTTCTCGACTGCATCCTACGGGACGTACTCCCACAGGATCAGACCGAGGCGCGACGTCTTGCCCGACATGCCAAGGCCTATGTCGTCCTCGAAGGTGAGCTTTACAAAAAAAGCACTTCTGGAATTCTCCAGCGGTGCATCTCTCCAGAACAAGGGAAGCAGCTGCTGCACGACATTCATTCAGGCGTCTGCAATAACCACGTGGCGCCAAAGTCGCTAGTCGGGAAAGCCTTTTGACAAGGTTTCTACTGGCCGACTGCCGTCTCAGACGCCGAGCATATCGTACGCACCTGTGTGGGATGCCAATATTTCGTCCGGTAGACACATTTGCCGGCTCAGGTCCTGCAAACCATTCCAATTACATGGCCCTTCGCCGTCTGGGGCCTGGACATGGTCGGTCCCCTCAAGAAGGCTCCCGGGGGCTATACACACCTTTTCGTCGCCGTCAACAAATTTACCAAGTGGATTGAAGCCAAGCCAGTTGCCACCATCACTGCTGATCGGGCCGTCGAGTTCTTCTTGGACATCATTTATCGTTTTGGCATCCCCAACAGCATCATTACAGATAATGGCACTCAGTTCACCGGCGGTGCCTTCCTCCGATTCTACGATGACTACAACATCAGCCTCAACTTCGCTGCGGTGGCACACCCACGCACGAACGGGCAGGTCGAGCGTTCCAATGGTCTTATCATGCAGGGCATTAAACCTCGGATCTTCCATCACCTACAGAAGTTCGCAGGTAAATAGGCAGCAGAGCTACCTTCGGTACTCTGGAGTCTCCGGACCAGTCCCAACCGGTCTACCTGTTATACCCCCTTTTTCATGGTATATGGAGCCGAGAGGCCGTACTCCCGACCGATCTGGACTACAGATCCCCGCACGTTCGTACCTATAAGGAGGCTCAGTTGGACGAAGCAAGATAAGATGCTCTCGACCAGCTTGAAGAAACGCGAGAAATCGCCTTGCTTCGGTCGGCAAAGTACCAGCAGGGCCTGCGGCGCTATCACAGCCGCAACGTACGTGGGCGCGCATTCAACTGGCAATTTGGTTCTACGCCGAGTCCAGTCCAACAAAGACAAGCACAAGCTCTCTCCACCATGGGAAGGCACTAGCTCATATATTGTTGATGATCTTGTTTTCCTGATCATGGGCATTGTTAATGTAACAAGGATGCCGGCAATAATGGGAACACATTGTTAGGGTAACAATGGTGTTGGATAGACCCCCTTATGAGATACTGCGAGATCACTTCGTCAATATGTTGTCAGTATCTTCTCATGATGTGTTAATGTTTACTTGCGTTCTTAGACCATGAGAATATCCTAGACCCGGATACCGGATGGTTGCTTTGGGGTCATCAAACGTTACTCCGTAACTGGGTAATTATAAAGGTGACTTCCAGGTACACCAGAAAGTATATCGTGGTTCTAGATATGTGAAGACTGAGATTTGCCCATCCGGCGATGGAGAGATACACTCTGGGCCCACTCGGTATTACGGTGTCCAGCATCGCCTGGCCAGGTATTGTGACTAAAAGGTTAGTCACGGGGATACCGGACATGTCCACATATACTCGAGCCTATAGGGTCACACGCTTAACGTTTTAGCGACATTTAGGAATGCTACGATTTATGGAGAACGAGAGAGAAGGGTTCCGAAAGTGTTTCGGATGATCTCGAAAGTGTTCCGGGAGGTCCCGGATGGTTCCGATGATGTCCGGAAGTGTTCCGGAAAGTATTGGAAGGTTCTAGAAGGTTCTAGAAGGTTCTAGAAGATTCTAGTGGAGTTGGAGTAGAGTTGGACTCCAACTCCAACAGGGTGTCCCTGCTGGAGTAGGACTCCACCTGCCTAGGGAGAGCTGCCCCAACCCCTATAAATAGAGGGGCAGGGCACCTCAAAGAGCATCCCAAGCAGCCCCAGAGGCAGCCCTAGTCCCTTGGACTAAACCCTAGGCCGGCCATCTCTAGATTGGCCACAGCCTTCTTTTTCTCTCTCTTCTAGATTGGATCTAGTACAGCTGCCGGCGCGCTGCTGCTTCTCCTTCTCGTAGATCCCCGCTGTTCTGGTGTGCTGGTCCACACAGTACCGCGGTGTCGCTGATCCGGTACGCGTGGATACCTCGGAGACGTCGTATACTTCGGCGTTTGATCGGGCGAACTATTCACGAGGAGATCGCTCTCGCGGCTGGGAGGTATAACCTAGCTGCGGGAGTCTGCGGACTTCATCGACATCGGTCAACTTCTCCGCTGCATTGACGTGATCGTCGAAGGTATGATATCGTTACCTACACCTCGATAGTGTTTCTTGGTTTGGTTCGTGCGCGGAAAAATTTTGTTTTGCATAGCGCGTTCCCCAACATTTTACATGTCTTTTCCTACAGACCGGCACGATCAACGAGTGAGTTTGTTGTCGCTTCAACCGCTCTCATCAGCTCCGAGACGTCTTCGTCGGGAACATCGGCGGCATATCCCTCCCTGATCCCTTCCATGTCAAGCTACAGGTAATGGGACTTCGCCACCGCAAGCGACAGCATAGCCTCGGACCGTGTCACGTCCGACAGCAGACGCTTCGCCTCGTCCAGCACCTGCCGAAGATGCTCCGCCACCATGTCCGTGCAGTCTGGGACTGGGTTGTCCTCCCATAGGGCATTGCAAGCCATGCGACCCGCCGCCTGCAAGGACTCGGCCGACTCACAGACTTTCCTGAGACGACTTTGGAAGGCTACAGAGGCAGAACAGGGGCGTAAGCAAAACAATCAGCGGACCCTGACCGACTAGCATCCGAGTCAAAAAAAACTTACCGGCATCGAAGTCTGCGGCCCGCTTGTTCGCCGCCTCGACAGCCTGCAGAGAGTCTGCAGCCCTCTTGTTCAGCGCCTCGATAGCCTCCAGAGCCCGCCTCAGGCTGCCGTCTGTCATGGCCACCTCGCTCTCCAGGTGCTCCACGCGAGCCTTCTCCGCCCCGAGCATCTCCTGAAGCTTGGAGGCCCTGTCTTCGACGGAATCAAGTTCCCGAAAGTGGGCCTTCATCGTCTCAAGCTCTACCTTGAGCATAGAGGCCTCACTTTCAGCAGCTAAAGAAGACAAGTCAGCCCGGCAAGAAACAAAAAGCAATCAAAGGGACTTGGCTTCCTTACCTCCGACTCGCGCAGCTTCCTGGGAGAGGCCCCTCCTCAGGGCGGTGATTTCAGCCCCTCGCTTGCGGGCCACGTCTTCTGCCGCCTGGAGGCTCCCCGTCAGTTTATCCCACTCGGCCTTGCGATGGCCGAGTCGCTCAAAAACCGACAGCTGCTCCTGAAGGAAGACGGTTTTGTCCTGGGACCGACGGTTTAGCTTCTGCAAAAAAGTAATAGAAAAGGTTAGCCACCCGGGAAGAATTGTCAAGACCCTCCACTCGGTCCCTTGGACCCAGCGGAGGCTCGGGGGCTACACCCTCCGGGTGCACTGATCGTGCACCCAGAGTGAAATCCACAGAATAAGCAAAAGACCCTCTGCCCGACTACTCTAGTCAATCGATGGCTCGGGGGCTACACCCTCCACGTGCACTGATCATGCACCCAGATTGAAATCTATGAAATGCACAAGGGATCCTCCGCCCGACTGTTCCAGTCAGCCGGAGGCTCGGGGGCTACTCCCCAGTGGGTGTACAAGTGATACACCCGCAGGCGAAAAATAAAAGTGGAAACGCAAGGGCGAAGATCTTACCTGCATCAGCGGACGCAACCTGCCATTCAGCAGGTTGGCACCTTCTTTCACCATCTTCATCAGAGCCGGGAGCATCTCTCCGAGTTGGGTGATGACATCCGTCGTTTCGTTCCATTCCTCTTCCTCCCGGACGTCGTCGATCTCCCGGATGATTAGGCTCGGCCAGGCGGGGTCCGTGTGTCGGATCCGTAGCGGCTGTATCGCTAGCTTAGAGCCCGGCAGGGGAGGCGGAGCACGGTCAATCTCCTCCATCGTGGACGGTAGTTTGAGACCACCCCTGCGGTCCGGTGGGGCGGTTCCTGCCGGACTCGGGCCCGCTTCCCCTGGCGCCCCCGAACTCGGACCCGCGTCCCTTGTCGTAGCTGGGGCCGGCGCTCCAGCGGGGGATTCCTCCGACTGAGGAGCAGAAGGCGAGGCCGAGGGCGCGCTGTCTCGCCCGGGAGAAGGCTGGAGGGATGGAGTCGTAGCCGCCCTCAGAGGAGACGAAGGCCGGGCATCTGATCCCGGCTGGTCCCCGCCTGGGCCGGACCCGGAGGCACTCGACGACGCCTTCGGGACATCTCCCGTCCTCTGTGTCCTACGAAAAAAGCTCGGACATGTCAAGTTCAAAGGACAAAACAAGCAAAGTGACATTCACCAAAATGGCTTACTTGGAAGATCGAGGAACAAGAATATGCTCCTGGACCCCGGGGCCTGCTGCTTCGACGCGTCGGCTGCCGGGGTCGGCGACGCCGTGGAGCTGCTCTGCTACCCGAAGGCGGTGACATCAGTCCTTTTTTCCCCGGCTGGGAGGGATTTCATCCCCGGCCGCTAGAGGAACCCCTCCAGGGACGGCGGCCGACTTCACCGGGTCAGGACGGGCAGGCGAGCCGCCCTGTCCCCCCGGGGTGGCACCAGCGGACGGCCCCCGCCTCCTTCGCAGATAAGTGGGGTGTCATCATCATCTTCTTCCTCTTCTGCCAGAGCTGGCGCACTCTGAAAGATCATCTAGGCCCCAAATTTGGTTTTGATGGTTAATGGCAACCTAAACTGGAATCTAATGTTTACATTGAGTGTAAGCAGAACTTACAGGTTCCAAGAAGAAGGGTTATCCAAAGAAGGATGGCCACCAAAAAGGGTACAAGGTGGTTTCAAGGACAAAGAGATGGCTGTGCTAGGCAGCTGTGCCACAGCTGAGAAGAAGCCGATGCTGTGCAGGGAGCTGCAAGCAGGGTGATGGTGGCTTGATGCGTCAAGGGCCGTGACTTCAGCTGGTGGTAGGTAAAAGTCTAGATTTGCTAGTTTCTTTGAGTCCATAGGAACCACCCGTACTATCAAGAGGGATGAAATAGTAGTAGTTGTCTAAGAAAACCTTGCTCATTGCTCAGAGTGTTGGTCAAGGGGATTGGTGCTTTGAGGCCAATTGCCCTGTGTCAATAGCTTTGCACAAAAGTATGTAGCTGTGTGAAAACCCTAGAGCTTTAGGCACCTGTGTGACACAGCTGTGTCACAGGTGGTCTTCCGCTCTATGACTCAGGTACATCTCTGTACCAGAGGAGAGTTTGTAAATGCTAAGGTACCAGCACTGCGATAGGCGCTCTGATGAGTCAGAAGTCTGTCGGAGGTTCTCTCCTTATAGGTATTAGAGTTGAAGTATGCTGAGGGCATGTCATGTGCCAGGACCGGGCTGAGTAGTGCGGCTATCAGCTAAGGGTTCACCTGTGTGCGCTGCCGGTGACACAGGTGTCGGTCTGCCTGAGCCGGGTACAATTGGGCGTAGGGTGTAGCTGTGTCACCGGTGGTTGACACCGGTGGCTCACTTAACCCTACGTGGCAACAGGGTAACGGTCAGGTGCCTGTGGACCCTATATATAGGGGACCAGGGGAGGACTCTGTCCTCAACCTTGCTCAAATTAGTGATTCACATACGACCGTTGCAAAGCCTCCAACCACTCCACAAGAGCCGAGAGCCTAAGGGTTAGTTCAAGTGGGTTGTGAGCTAGAGCACGAGCAAAGGTTCCTCCAAGAGATTGCTGCTGCATCATCTGTTACTCTTGGAGTTTGTCTGCTCCTAGATGGGTGTAGAAGTTGCTGGTATCACCCAAGCTTGTGTGGGCTGAACCAGTAGTTTGTGAAGGTGTTCTGAGGTCTACCTGCTGCAAGGCAAAAGGATCTCCACAAGCAAGAGAAAGAGTCCTGAAGGATCAGGTACTCGGAGAAGAAGCACGTTTTGGTGCTGGCCAGCTCTTAGGAGTGGTCTCTCCAACGGAGACGTACCTTCTCTGCAAAGAGTTGGGAACTTCGGTGAAAAACCCCTGAGTCTCCTTTACTTTCCTGTATTGCATGCATATCTGCTTATACTTGCTTGCTTGTGTCTCTTAGACTTGATCTGTTAAGTTTACCTTTTCACCTGTGCTAGATCTCCTTTATACCTGTGTGTGATCATCTGTTGCACAGCTGCATCATTCACTTTTTTGATTCACCTGTATCAGCACCTGTGTCACAGTCAGTCTAAGTAGAGCACCTGTGTTAGGTTAACTCTTCACCTGTGTCATTCACCTGTGTGACAGCTGTGTGTTAATTTACACATAGTTTCTACCTGTGTCACTTACCTGTGTCACAGCTGTCCACTATTAACTTGTGAAGTTAATCTGACAACTCAAACAAAAGTTTAAAAGAGGAAATTTTATAAGCCAACTATTCACCCCCCCTCTAGTCGGCATCTCGATCCTTCCAATGATATCAGAGCAAGGTTGCTCTTTGAATTGGCTTAACCGCCAGAGTAAAGGATGTCGGGCTACGAGGGTAAAATACCTGTCTTTACTGGATCTAACTATGCTTTCTGGAAGAGGAAGATGCAGATGCATCTTACCGCTATTGATCCAGACGTATGGGATATTGTTGATGCAGGTTATAAAGTGGAGAAGGCTGATGCTCTCACCATCAACGACAAGAGGAATATCCAGAATAATGCCAGAGCTGCCACTGCCATCTTCATGGGCCTGCAAGAGCATGACTTTAACAGAGTCAGCACACTGGAGTCTGCTAAGGAGATCTAGGATACCCTGCAGCAGATATATGAGGGCAGTGACACCTTGAAGAAGTCCAAGAGAGGACTGCTGGAATCAACTCTGGAGAGATTTGAGCATGAACATGGAGAAGACATAAATTCTCTGTACTCAAGATTGACTCTCATCACCAATCAACTAAAGGCATTGGGTTCCAACCGAGTTGAGGATGAAGATGTTATCAAGAAATTCTTATCTGTGCTGCCTAAGCCTTACAGAACCCTAGTTTTGATGCTCAAGGAGAAAGAGGGGTTCAGTAGGATCAAGCCTACAGAAGTGCTGAGAAGAATCCTCACTCATGAGATGGAGCTCAAGCAGGAGGGCAAGCACAGCTCCTCCTCAGGACCCAAGAAGAATATTGCTCTGAAGACCACTGCTCAAGCCCCACTGCCAGACAGTGATAGCAGTGATGATCTATCGGATGACATGTCAAGTGGAGAAGAGAATGAGCTGCTCCTTCTACCAGAAACTTCAGAAAATTCTATAGGAAGAAGAAGCAGTTTGGATCAACAGATAGATTCAGAGGCAAGAAGCCCTCCAAGGACAACAAGTGTTTTGAATGTGGCAAGGAGGGCCACTTCGCAGCTGACTGCCCCAGCAAAAAGAAGGACAAAGGAAGAAGAAGGATTTCTATAACAAGAAGAAGACTTTCAGCAAGTATCCTTCTCATTCCAAGAACAAGGCTACTGCAAGAGCCTATGTAGGGCAAGCCTGGGTTTCAGATGACTCTGGTTCCGATGGAGAATCAGAAGAAGAAGAAGTCGAGGTCGCTGGGATAGTAATTTCCATGGCTGACACACCTAGCTGTGTCACAGCCAAGTCAGACAGCTCCGAGCTGAACTCCAAAGCTGATCAAGCTTCATCTACTCCTGCTCCCTTATGCCTCATGGCTAAGGACTCTGAGATATTAACTGAAGATGATTTCCCTGACTATGCTGAACTAATGGATATCTTAGAGAGAACAGAGAAGGGATACTGCAGGGAGAGGAAGGAGAACATATCTCTTAGGATAAGCTGAGGGAGCTGAAAGAGACCTATGATGAAATCACAGATGACAGGGAGGATCTCAGGCTGAATCATGAGAACCTGGAGATAGCTCATGAGAAGCTCAGATCAGCACATGAGCTTCTCCTCAAGGAGCATGAAGAGTTAAAGGCAAAGCATGCCTTATGCATTGATATTTCTGATAATATTGCTGAAGCTGTGCCTTTACCTGCTCCTACTGTCATTGAATCATGTTTAAACTGTGCCAACAGATTCAATATGCTAACATCTACAGGTGGAGTGGTAGACAACTCTAAAGAGGCTTCAACCTCTAATGTTACTAACTCTGTGGATGCAGCTGAGCACAACAAGCTCAAGGAAGAGCTAGAAGAGCCTAAGAGGCTCATGAGAAAAGGTCTCTGCAGTGCCAACATTGGCATGCAAAACTATCAGCTTATAAGAGCTGAAATGTTGAGAAAGAATGAAGGCCGAAGAGGCTTGGGTTATTCTACCTCTGCTGTTAAAGATAAACTGCCTGCTGCCACTAACACTTGTCTTGCAGCAAAATTTGTGAAACAGGCAGGAACAAATGACAACAAGAGTGTTGGTCATGAGCAGAGAAAGAGGAATGAAGCAAGCATTCCTTCTAGCCCAGGCTATGTTTTGTAGAAGGACATGAAGGGAAAAATAGTGGCCAAGTACATAGGTCGCAGGCGCCTGAAGAAATGATTGTCTGCCATCTGGGTGCCCAAGTCTACTCTTGCTGGTGTCACCGGTGGCTCACACAGCTGTGTACCCACCTATGTCACAGGCAGATCTAACAGGCCACTAACCCATGTGTCTAAGGTTGCAGGTGACTGCCAGCCAAAGAGAATCAAAGTCATATCATCTGTTGCTGATGCTGCTAACCTTAAACACAAATATGCTATATATACATCTGCTACTTCTGCTTATGATAAAACCGCAAAGGGAACCAAACATGTTTGGGTCCCTAAGTGTCATCACTAATCTTGCAGGAAACTGTCTCTAGTGGAACTGATGGATTGTAGACAGTGGATGTACATAACATATGACTGGAGGCAGAGAGGAGTTTGTAGAGATCACAAGTGAAAATCTTCCAAGCAAACATGTGATCTATGCAGACAACTTTAAAGGGAAGGTAAATGGCATTGGTAAGGTTGCCATATCTGAGAATCACTCTTTATCAAACGTAATGCTTGTTGATCAGATAGGCTATAGTCTGATGTCTGTGTCACAGCTGTGTGACACAAGCATGAAAGTTACTTTCTATCCTGAAAAGGTTATAGCTTCCAAACTATCTGATGATTCTCAAGTATTTGAAGGATGCAGGTCTGGTAAGCTATATATTGTGAACTCTATGAACAGCCTGCAGCAGCTCCATGGTGTCTAATGGCCAAGACCAGTCTTGGATGGCTGTGGCACAGGCGGCTAGGACATGCAGGGATGAAGCTCCTGAACAAGCTGAGCAAACATGACTATGTCATAGGCTTGGAGAAGGTGAAGTTTGAAAAGGACAAACCCTGCAGTGCATGTCAAGCCGGCAAACAAGTTGGAGCTGCCCATCGATCTAAGAACATCATGACCACCTCCACTCCCTTCGAGCTCATTCACATTGACCTCTTTGGTCCAACAACCTATGAGACACATGCAGTTAACCCAGATCCCCCTGTGATCAGCCGGCTGCAGAAGGATCATCCTGTGGACAACATCATCGGTGCCATTAATAGGGGAGTGACCACTCGATCTCGAATTGCTAATTTTTGTGAGCATTACTCCTTTGTCTCAAATGTTGAACCCAGGACCATAGGTGAAGCTCTAAAGGATGCTGACTGGATCAATGCTATGCATGAGGAGCTCAACCAGTTCGAGAGAAATGAAGTATGGTCACTGGTGGAAAGACCTAAAAATCACAATGTGATTGGAACCAAATGGGTCTTCAGGAACAAGCAAGACACTAATGGACTGGTGGTAAGAAACAAAGCCAGACTTGTGGCGCAAGGATTCACACAAGTAGAAGGTCTGGACTTTGGAGAAACATTTGCCCCTAGTGGCAAGACTTGAAGCCATCAGAATCCTTTTGGCATATGCTGCTCACCACAACATCAAGCTTTACCAAATGGATGTCAAGTCAGCATTTCTAAATGGTAAACTTTCTGAACTTGTCTATGTTGAGCAGCCACCTGGTTTTGAAAATGACAAGAAACCATACCATGTCTACAAATTGCACAAAGCACTCTATGGTCTAAAACAAGCACCAAGAGCATGGTATGATACATTGAAAGAATTTCTAATCAGCAATGGATTTAAAATGGGCTTAGTTGATACAACTCTACTCACTAAAAGAAATGGAAAAGAATTATTTGTGTGCCAAATTTATGTCGATGACATAATATTTGGCAGTACTAACCGTTCCATGAGTGAAGAGTTTAGCAAGCTGATGACCAAGAGATTTGAGATGTCTTTGGATGGAGAACTCAAGTACTTCCTAGGACTTCAGATCCATCAACTGAAGGAAGGCACTTTCATCTCACAAGAAAAGTTCACCAAAGACATCATCACCAAGTTTGGCATGAAGGATGCAAAAGGTATACACACTCCCATGCAAACTAATGGCCATCTGGATCTAAACCCTGAAGGTAAGTATGCTGATCAGAAGGAATTTAGATCTATGATAGGTTCCTTGCTATATTTGTGTGCATCTAGGCCTGATATCATGCTTAGTGTTTGCATGTGTGCTAGATTCCAAGCTAACCCTAAGGATTGTCACAGAGTGGCAGTCCGCAGAATTCTGAGATATTTGATTCACACTCCAGGGTTTGGCTTGTGGTATCCTAAAGGTGCAAACTTTGAACTAGTTGGCTATTCTGATAGCGACTATGCAGGGTGTAAGGTTGACCGAAAAAGCACCTCAGGTACCTGTCAATTCCTAGGGCACTCTTTAGTGTCCTGGTCATCCAAGAAACAAAATTCAGTGGCCCTTTCCACTGCAGAAGCCGAATATATTGCTGCTGGTAGTTGTTGTGCTCAATTATTATGGATGAGGCAGACCTTGAAAGATTTTAACATATCTTTTAATCAAGTACCCCTCTTCTGTGATAATGAAAGTGTAATCAAGTTAGCCAACAACCCAGTTCATCACCAAAGATCCAAGCACATAGAAGTGAGGCACCACTTCCTTAGAGACCATGTAGAAAAAGGAGATATACAGCTGTGCCATGTAAGGACTGAAAAACAATTAGCTGATATATTCACCAAGCCCTTAGATGAGACTAGGTTCTGTGCCCTGAGGAGTGAATTGAATATCATTGATGTCTCTAACCTGCAATAAAGGTTTGGCTTGGTATCCAGCTAATGTGTTTTCATCTTTATCATTTGCATCTTTGTACCTGTGCTACCCACATGTCTCACAGGTGTGTGCATTGCATCATGCTGAAATCATATCTTATAGTCTGTAAAGTGCACTCCTTTGTGTACAAGCATTTATCTAGATCAACTCATGTCAGCTTGAGCTTTGCTTGATTGATTTTCTGGCAAGCTGACACTGAGAAGATCTCTTAAGGACATTCTGATAGTGCTAATGCTTTCTTTCTTATCTAAATCAATCCATCTTGGTGTTCACTAGATGAAATACTTGTCACCTGAGTCTTCCAGCTGTGTCTCAGGTGAATGCTTTGAAAATCCCATAGGCCAGGGTATACATCTCTTTCACCTGTGTCACAGGTCCTTATGTCAGCTGTGACACAGCCACCTTATAACCTCTGGGCTTATATAAAGAGTTGCTGCGTCCACACAGAAACCGCTTCGAATTCCCATCTTTTTCGCCGGTTTCGTCCTCGATTTTTCTTCAACAAGTTGGAGGAAACTTTCCGTGGAACTCTAACGTCGATTCTTCCGCAGCAAAGTTTAATCTCGATCAAAGTAAGCCTCTGCAAAACCCTCCTTTGCGCTCAGTTCATGTTCTAGATCTTGATAGTCTAATCCAGTAGCGCATTGGTCCATATTAGGGTTGGTCTTTCTCTTGTGCAATCCTTTGATCTCATCCAATCTAAAATCAACCAGCAAATCGTTGCCAAACTCAAAATTCCATGAATTTGCTGTCCACCCCCGTACATAGCTGTGTCACCGCTAGGGTCTCACCTGTCACACAGGTGTGCCTATTCAACAGGCTAAGACCTCGGTTGAGCTTTAAGTCCTCACCTGTGTCTTCCCATCCTAACACAGGTGTCTAACACAGCTATCTCTCTGCATCAAATGAACACCGCTTACCTATCTCTATCTTATCTATCTTGTTTCTTCAGATGTCTTCAGATTCTGAGAGAGCTGACAGTGGTCTGAAATGGTCTGATCCAGAGGAACCTCCTAAGGAATTAATTATATCAGATTCAGATCAGGAGAAAGAGAGGCTGAGGCTGAAACAGGAGGCTGCAGAGAAAAGAAAGGCAAAGCAAAAGGCTCACAGGCAGAGAGTAGCTGCTGGGAAGAAGGCAGCTGCCTCTAAAATCGGTTCTCAGCGTGCTACAACCAAAAGGACAAGGTCCTCAGCTGCAGTTGAGCACACTTCTTTGGGAAAAGAGGCTGCCAAGAAGGGCAAGAAAATAGCAAAGAAATCTCTAAAGCCATCCATTGAAGATGTAGTGTTGCCAAGAGGCACACTCACAATCAGAGAACCTACTCCACCGCCTAAAGTGTCACAAGAAGATCTTGAGCATGATCAGATAATCCTTGAAGAGATGGATAAGTTAGCAACTCAATTAAGAAAAGAAACAGATGAAGAAACCAAAAAAAAGCTGACCACTATCTATACTGCCAAAAGCTTTGAGCTTTCAGAGGCTGCAATGTCTGTTTCAATGGGCATTCCTGTCCCAACAGAACAAGATAAGGAACTCTTAAGAGAAATTGCAGATTTGCACAAGCAGTTGCAATCAACATCTTCTCATGATGCTGAAGTTGAAATCAGAAAGCAAATCCTTGAAAAGCAGGATAAGCTCTCAACAAAATGCTTGTTGCCAGGGTCTAAGGATCAGAGGGGCTTATCTAAAACTGATGCCAGAGATAGTCATCTACTTCAACAGATAGAAGAGCTGCAGAAGAAAGAAAATTCTCTGCCCAGAGGTCTTGATAAACAATATCTATTGGCTGAAATCAGACTCAAAAGAGGTCAGCTATCTGAAGATTTCAGAAAACCTCCTCCAGCTCGAACTATCCTCAAGCCAGGCCTCAGCAGGGATGATGTTGAAACAATTCTTGGTCAGCAGATCAATGAGCTGCTTGGAAAGTTAAGACGTATACCTTCTGGTGCTGAGAAACAAGTTCTGCGTGCTGAGCTCAAAACCAAGCAGGGGATGCTTTCTGGTGCCATTCCTATTCCTAAAACTAATGCTCCCCCAGCTGTTCTTCCAGCTCAAGCTGCACTTCCAGCTCCAGCAGCTCCAAAGAGAAAGAGATCTAATACAGTGGAAATCACTGAGGAGCCGGCTGCAAAAAAGACTGAACAAGAATCTGAGATTGAAATAATCTCTGAAACAACCCAGAGCTCTAAACCATCTCTCAAAGATCAGTTGAATCAACAGAAGCAAGATCTTCAAGAAATCAAGAAGGAGAAGCTACCACCTGTGTTACTGGTGGCTAGCTCAGGCAAGTCATACCAGAGGAAAGGGAGAAAATCTCAGAGTTCAACCAGCATTGACTCTATTTTAACCCTGGATGTTCAGAAACCTTTGTCTCCTTCACAGTTTCTAATCTCTGAAGCTGAAGAACATGCTGCACCAAAGGCTCAAATGCCTTCATCTTCAAGACCAGCGTCAGTAGAGTCTCCAGTGGCTGCAAAAGCATCAAGTCCACAGCTGTCTCAACCAGCTGTGTCACAGGCAGGAGAAGAAGCTCAGACCCAAGTCTCTCACCGGTCTCCATCACCTGTGCCACGCCAGCTGACCCAGCTCAGTCAGTTCAAGCACCTGTGCCATCACCTGTGGCACAGGTCAGTAAGTCAGCTGAGCAAGAAGAAAGAGAAGAAAGCTCCGAGAGCTCATCTGATGATGGAAGAGGTGTGTCTGTGACTCCTCCAAGGCCAAGAGCAGCCAGAGCTGATTCTGATGAAGATTATCAGGGAGAGAGCCCATCTTCAAGTGACAAATCAGCAGAAGAAGCTGAAGAAGAAGAACAAGAGGAAGCAGTGGCAGAACATGAGGACAGCTCTCCCAATTATTCAGTTAGAGAAGAAGACATGGAAGACAAATGTCATTACATCTTCTCTCATGCTCTGAGGACTGAGGCCAATCAGATGCAATTTATTTCAAAAGCTGCTGCCAAGAAACTGCCAAAGAGTGATCCCAAGAGATCCAAGAGCAAAGTTGCCTCAATGAGACCTACTTCATTTATCAAGATGAGGTCAACAAACCCATACTTCTCTGAAGATCAGGAGTTTATAGCTCCATCTTGCTCAGACCCCAGATTTCACAATGATCATCAAAGGGGTGTATACCATGAGATTCTTGCCTCCAAAGGTTTTGTAGATTGCAAGACAATTGATTGGTCAGCTATGACAGATTCAAGACTGAGAGCAGTTCCTTCTCTGATCCAAGCCTCAGGTCTTAAATTCTTATGCAATCTCCAGCAAGATTATGATCCTGAGATCATCAAGGAGTTCTATGCCACAGTTTGGATAGAACAGGAGAATCAAGATGTTATGCTCTGGATGACAAGAGGTCAACTTCTTTCAATCACAGCTCCAGAGTTCAATAGCTTAATGCATGCCCCTTTGGAACCAGGCATGCCTAATCTATTCAAGCTTGCACCAGTTCCTAATGAATTAAGAAGAAAATTCTATCCAAGGAACTTCAGATTCCCTGCCAAAGCTCCTTCAGATCATGTCTATTTCAAGGGTATAACCATCACTGCCAAGCATCTGATTAAGATTCTTAATGTCACTCTTCAACCCAAAGGGGGAAACACAGATGCTGTCTATAATGCAACCTGGCAGATTTTGGTGCACATAGCTAAGAATCAGCATTTTGATGTAGCAAGATATGTCTTTCATGAGATAGATGCTGTCACCAAGGACAAAAAGGCTAAGCTGAGGTATGATCGTACATCATGTACATGATCCTTCAAAGAACAGGTTTTCTGGATTCTACTCTTGATCTCTCTGTGAAGACTATCAAAACCCAGCTTAGACCTCACGCAGATAATAATCCAGATGAGGTTGCAGTCCCTGCTTTATTTGGAGACTCACCTGGACCAGCTGTGTCATCTCCCAGTCACACAGCTGCTCACACTGCTCCTCCCAGGTCATCACCTGTGTCATGCCAAGCTCCCACCGATGCCACAGCTGCTGCACCTGTGTCAGAACCAGCTGATGTTGATGATGATGATGACACCTCCTGCGACCCTGCCATAGCTTATGTGAACAAGGTCATGCCTGCTCAACTTACTGCTCTGTGCAAAGAAAATCGCCAGCTTCGAGAAGAAGTCTCTCATCTGAAAGCCAACATGGATCAAGTGCAATCTCAGCTCTCAGATATGTCCAACCAGCTCTCAGTTATGTCCAACCAGCTCTCAGAGGTCCTTCAGCTACTGACGAGCAAGTCTTCTTGAAGCATCTCTTTCTCCTGTCTTCCTTTTTTGGTGTTTTAGTGTCAAAGGGGAAGAGAGTGTTGAGTGAGTAGAGTGGTGCAAGGGGCAAGGGAGAGAAAAAAAGGGAGAGAGCATATTGGGAAATTATTTTAAAATGATGTATCAAGACTTGGTTCTCCTGTTGTATCTTATGTCTTGATAACATTGTATCTTTTATGTAAATCTTTTGATCTGATACATGTCTTATGCATTCTCATGCTCATTTTTATTTGTTGGAATGCTCTGTTATATACACATGTGCTCAGATTCATAGTTTGCTCTGTTATACATATGTATGATCTGATATATGCATGTCTGTCATGTTTTGATATCATTATCAAATGCTCTGATGCATGTCTTGCATATTTTGTGCACTTTGTGCTCTGATATACATATGTTTGATATGACTTGCTCTGATTTATATGTATGCTCTGATAAGGAATATAATGCTCTGATCATTCATCAACATACTTAAACTGATAAGAATGCAAGTCATCAGAAAATACTTCCCATGCTTAAATCATTTAAACTGTGCATCTCTTGTCAAACTAATCTTTTATGCACAGATTCAAGGGGAGTATATTCTACCAACATTCACATGTTTCAATGTTTCAATTCTATATATTTGAATGTGTGAAGCTTGGGTTGCCACTAACCACCAAAAAGGGAAAGATTGAAAGATCATCTAGGCCCCAAATTTGGTTTTGATGGTTAATGGCAACCTAAACTGGAATCTAATGTTTACATTGAGTGTAAGCAGAACTTACAGGTTCCAAGAAGAAGGGTTATCCAAAGAAGGATGACCACCAAAAAGGGTACAAGGTGGTTTCAAGGACAAAGAGATGGCTGTGCTAGGCAGCTGTGCCACAGCTTAGAAGAAGCCGGTGCTGTGCAGGGAGCTGCAAGCAGGGTGATGGTGGCTTGATGCGTCAAGGGCCGTGACTTCAGCTGGTGGTAGGTAAAAGCCTAGATTTGCTAGTTTCTTTGAGTCCATAGGAACCACCCGTACTATCAAGAGGGATGAAACAGTAGTAGTTGTCTAAGGGAACCTTGCTCATTGCTCAGAGTGTTGGTCAAGGGGATTGGTGCTTTGAGGCCAATTGCCCTGTGTCAATAGCTTTGCACAAAAGTATGTAGCTGTGTGAAAACCCTAGAGCTTTAGGCACCTGTGTGACACAGCTGTGTCACAGGTGGTCTTCCGCTCTATGACTCAGGTACATCTCTGTACCAGGGAAGAGCTTGTAAATGCTAAGGTACCTGCACTGCGATAGGCGGTCTGATGAGTCAGAAGTCTGTCGGAGGTTCTCTCCTTATAGGTATTAGAGTTGAAGTATGCTGAGAGCATGTCATGTGCCAGGACCGGGCTGAGTAGTGCGGCTATCAGCTAAGGGTTCACCTGTGTGCGCTGCCGGTGACACAGGTGTCGGTCTGCCTGAGCCGGGTACAGTTGGGCGTAGGGTGTAGCTGTGTCACCGGTGGTTGACACCGGTGGCTCACTTAACCCTACGTGGCAACAGGGTAATGGTCAGGTGCCTGTGGACCCTATATATAGGGGACCAGGGGAGGACTCTGTCCTCAACCTTGCTCAAATCAGTGATTCACATACGACCGTTGCAAAGCCTCCAACCACTCCACAAGAGCCGAGAGCCTAAGGGTTAGTTCGAGTGGGTTTGTGAGCTAGAGCACGAGCAAAGGTTCCTCCAAGAGATTGCTGCTGCATCATCTGTTACTCTTGGAGTTTGTCTGCTCCTAGACGGGTGTAGGAGTTGCTGGTATCACCCAAGCTTGTGTGGGCTGAACCAGTAGTTTGTGAAGGTGTTCTGAGGTCTACCTGCTGCAAGGCAAAAGGATCTCCACAAGCAAGAGAAAGAGTCCTGAAGGATCAGGTACTCGGAGAAGAAGCACGTTTTGGTACTGGCCAGCTCTTAGGAGTGGTCTTTCCAACGGAGACGTACCTTCTCTGCAAAGAGTTGGGAACTTCGGTGAAAAACCCCTGAGTCTCCTTTACTTTCCTGTATTGCATGCATATCTACTTATAATTGCTTGCTTGTGTCTCTTAGACTTGATCTGCTAAGTTTACCTTTTCACCTGTGCTAGATCTCCTTTATACCTGTGTGTGATCATCTGTTGCACAGCTGCATCATTCACTTGTATTCACCTGTATCAGCACCTGTGTCACAGTCAGTCTAAGTAGAGCACCTGTGTTAGGTTAACTCTTCACCTGTATCATTCACCTGTGTGACAGCTGTGTGTTAATTTACACATAGTTTCTACCTGTGTCACTTACCTGTGTCACAGCTGTCCACTATTAACTTGTGAAGTTAATCTGACAACTCAAACAAAAGTTTAAAAGAGGAAATTTTATAAGCCAACTATTCACCCCCCCTCTAGTCGGCATCTCTGTCCTTCTACACTCGGTGGAGGAGCGCTGGGCGCTGCCACGGTGGGCGCTTTCCCCTTTGAAGACCCGGCTCTAGAGGAAGATGCGCCAGCCGTCCCCTGCGATGGTGTCCCGCTGCTGGGGACGTCGGCGTACTACGGCTGGTTCCAAATTTCCTTCTCCGGAAGGGGAACATCAGAACTGAAGCCGAAGAGAACCTGCAAGGTCAAAAAACACAGATATAACCCGAGTCAGACTCGGTGACACGACAAATAAGAAGAGTCGGGAGATTGATTGCTTACCCAGCTTGGGGATTTGATCTGCTGAAGGACGGCGGCCGCCCGGAGAGATCCAGATTTATCCCCTGAGCCATGAGCTTCTCAACTCGGCGCGGGATTGGCACAGTAGAACCAATTCGCGTGCCATCCCTTATTAGAGGTCTGCAACGGCAGGTTTAGGTAGTGCTTCGCCGCTCCGGGCCTCAATTGGAACCCGGCACCTCCCACCACGGCCGAGCTGTCCCTGCTCGGTTGCAGCTTCACGACAAAGAGGTGTTTCCATAGTACGAAGTGCGGCTCGATGCCGAGGAAGCACTCGCACAGCGTGATGAAGCACGAGACGTGGAGCAGGCTGTTGGGGTTGAGGTTGTGGAGCTCTAACCCGTTGTAGTAGAGCAGCCCTCGCAAGAAGGGGTGGACGGGAAACGGAAAAGCCCCACTGGAAGAAGGAACCATGGACGACTATCTCGCCCGTGTTCGGGGAGGGCAATTCCTCCCTTGCAGCGGCGCGCCATTCAACCAGCTCTTTCCGTGGCAGCACTCCCGACCTCACCAGAGTTCTCAACCGAATTTCGGTCGCCGTTGATTTCACCCATGGAGCCATCGGATCAATGGGGGAGTTCTTCTCGCTCAACAGTTTCCACACCAATGCATCCTCCTCCGCTTCGATCGGATCTGCTTCCCACCCGGGGGCTTGCATCCAATGCCGGCGGGGTAGAACTAGGGTTTTGGTGTGCGGCGGCACTCTCAAGTCGGCTGGGCACAAGAAAGACGAAGGGGATTTGGGCGCAAAGGAGATGAAACATGCACTGGAAGGCGTGAGTGGACCCCACTGTTTTCCCGGCCTTAAAAAGGGGAAAGGTTTGGAGGCACGACTCTTCTGCTTCCACGCGCGCGGGATTTTCCCGCGCCCACGATGCACTTCTTCAGATTCCACTACGTGGAGTAACGGCCCACGTCGTGACTCCTTAGCACCCACGACGCGGCATCGCCACGGTTTGCGCCATTTACCAAAAGGAATCCAACGGTTAGCCTTCTGAGGTTAAATAACCGATTGGAGTACACCTCGCATAAAGAGCAACGGTAACATACCTATAACTGGTCACTAGTCGGTTGCCGAATTATTTGGAACCGAACGTTACAGCCGTTGAAGGGTTTCAAGGATTGGCCTCCAGCAGGAACGCAATCACTTGAATACACCCGAGTGAAGGGCAGTTAAGACGCGCCTTCAGCAGGCCACGAGTCGGACGCCGAGCAACTCGGAGCCACCGATTTCTTCACCCGGACTTCCCGTGAAGCATCGCTCCAGGATTTCTGGGATCCAGAATTTCCGGATTCAATGGAATGTTCGGGTATTAGGCTTCGTCACTCAGGAACCTATGCGCCGTAACTTGCGTTCTGGTTCTGACATGGATTTCGGAGGCACTCCTTCAGAGGGACGCTAGCTGGACCCAAGCCACTCGAGAAACCAGGTGCTACTAGGGAATTCAGTCGGGATTTATGGTATATCCCACGCTGGGCTATCAGCCGGTCTCTGTCCCTCAGGATAGATCGGATACCACTAGGACTTACCCGCTATTAACTCAACTGCCATGATATTCTTGCCTTACGGGTGAATGTCGCTCGGCTTATTACCTTTACTCTACAGGAGTTCTATAAGTCCTTCACAATCTTCCCGCAGACCACCACAGGTCGCGCTCAGGCGGTTGCCACTCGGGAAGAAGGCAAAGGTACTCGGCTTGGACGTTACGACGGCAAGCTGCAGTCAGATCGTGAGGGACTCGGGGGCTACTGACGATGGCATGGCACCCGGGTATTGTCAAGTTGGTCAAAGCCGGCACTTTGGACATAGGGTGGGCCGGACCGACAACTCGGAGTCTGACTTCTACACGGGGGCGCCTCATCGACTTGGAGTACAAGACAGGGATAAACACTTACCCGGCAATCCCGGATTCTGTTGTAACTAATTAGGAAACCAATCTGTAAGCCGATCAGGACTCTTGTAACCCTATCCCGGTCGTCTATATAAGGCCAGGTAGGGATCCCCTGATCGGTAGGTTCTCGTAAGCTTTCATACGCTCTCATATTCTCATACACACGAGCCCTAGCAACCTCGAGATCTGTTTTCGAAGGCTTGCGGCACTCGGGATTCGAGTAATACTAGCCACCAAACACAGGACGTAGGGTATTACCTCTCCTTGAGGGCCTGAACCTGCATAAACTTTGTCTCCCGTGTGCACCCATCTAGATTTACTGTGCTCACGCCGTCCCATATTCATTATTGCCGGATATAAACACCGACAACAGGTCTACAAGAAATTCAAGCATCTCATAGTTAGAGTGCAAAATGAGTGGAAGGTGAATCTAGTCAAAGTCAGAAGTGACAATGGGACTAAATTCAAAAATTTCAAGGTGGAGGCATTTCTGGACAAGCATGGAATCAAGCATGAGTTTTCAAGTCCATATGCCCCACAGCAGAATGGTGTAGTGGAAAGGAAGAACAGAACATTGATAGAGATGGCAAGGACACTACTCAATGAGTACAAGACTTCACCAAGATTTTGGGCTGAAGCCGTCAACACTGCCTGCCACTCAATCAACAGACTCTATCTGCATCACTGCTCAAGAAGACTCCATATGAGCTGCTCACCAACAACAAGCCAACTCTGTCATACTTCAGAGTATTAGGTTGTAAGTGTTATATTCTTAGAAAAGGCAAACGACTCTCTAAGTTTGAAGCTAAATCTGATGTTGGTATCTTCCTTGGTTATGCTACTAACTCCCACGCCTATAGGGTTTTTAACACATCTACAAAGGTGTTGAAGAATCTATAGATGTGGACTTTGATGAATCTTATGGCTCTCAAGGAGGGCAAGTTGCTAATGATGTAAGTTGCTAATGATGTAAGGACTGTCACAGAGTGGCAGCACGTAGGATTCTGATATATTTGATTCAATCTTCAGGGTTTGGTTTGTGGTACCCCAAAGGTGTAAATTTTGAGCTAGTTGACTATTCTGATAGTGACTATGCAGGATGTAAGGTTGACCGAAAAAGCACTTCAGGTACTTGTCAATTCCTAGGACACTCCTTGGTGTCCTAGTCATCTAAGAAACAAAACTCAGTAGCCCTTTCCACTGCAGAGGCTGAGTATATAGCTGCTGGTAGTTGTTGTGCTCAGTTATTATGGATGAGGCAAACCTTAAAAGATTTCATCATATCTTTTAATCAAGTACCCATTTTCTGTGATAATAAAAGTGCAATTAAGTTAGTCAACAACCCAGTACACCACCAAAGATCCAAACACATAGAAGTGAGACACCACTTCCTTAGAGACCATGTTGAGAAAGGAGACATACAGCTATACCATGTAAGGACTCAAAAATAATTAGCTGATATTTTCACCAAGCTCTTAGATGAGACTCGATTCTGTCCTCTGAGGAGTGAATTGAATATCATTGATGTCTCTAACTTACAATAAAAAGTTTGGCTTGGTGTCTAACTCATATGTTCATGTTGTTTATGCTGTTTGTGTTTTCATCTGCGTTACCCACTTGTGTCACAGGTGTGTTCTATGCTTTAAGCTAAGAGTTTTCGCTGAGCTATTTGTGCACATCTTTTGTGTGCATGTTTTTCCTATCTTAACTGGGTTTTCTAAATCAACTCTTGTCAGTTTTAGCTTTACTTGTTTGATTTTCTAGCAAAGTGACATTGGGAAGATTTCATAAGAACCCTCTGATAGTGGTCTAGTGCTTTCTCTCTTATCAAATTCTCTCTATCTTGGTGTTCCGGATGAAAAACTTGTCACCTGAGTCATCCACCCGTGTCTCAGGTGAATTCTTTTGAACATCGTATGTCATAGGGACTCTTTTCACTCACCTATGTCACAGGTCATCCACTCAGCTGTGACACAGCCACTTTATAACCCTTCAGCCTATATAAAGGAACTCGCGTTTCCAATGAAACCCTGCTCGACCGCAGAAACCCCAAACTTCCGCTGAGCACTAAACTTTTGAGTTTTCGTCGAAATCGTGAATTCCGCCCTTCGAAAATTTTTCAACTCGTCAAAGAAGCTTTCTGAGGCGCTCCAACATCGTTTCATCCGCGCCTTGCCAAGTTTTCGATCAAAGTAAGCTCCAGCCAACCCTTCTTTGCGCTCAACCTAAATTCATGTCAATGCAATCGCTCGAGAACTTGATCCAGTAGCGCATTGTCCTTGATTAGGGTTGGTTTAGCTTTTGTTTAGCTTTCTGGACTCATCTAGCTCGAAATCTAGCGGCAAACCTTGTTAAACCCTAGTTTTCGTGAATCTGCCTTCCGCCTCTGTGCGTAGTTGTGTCACCATTAAGGTCTCACCTGTCACACAGGCATGCCTATTCAACGGGCGGAGACTTTAGTTTTCGTTCTAAGTCCTCACCTATGTTACCTTGTCCTCACACAGGTGGCCAACACAGCTACTATCTTCTGCATTTATGAACACCTCTTTCCTTCACTCTTTCTTATCTATCTCGTTTCCACAGATGTCTTCAGGGTCAAACAGAGCTGACAGTGGCCTCCAATGGTCAGATCCCGAAGAGTCAAGCAGAGAGATTATTATCTCAGACTCTGATCAAGAAAGAGAGAGGCTAAGACAGAAAGAGGAAGCTCTTCAGATAAGAAGAGCTTAGCAGAAAGTTTACAGGCAAAAAAAAGCTGCAGCAAAGAAAGCTGCTGCTGCGACATCCAAGGCTGGTCAGTCCAGTTCAGCACAGGTTGTCTCAACCAAGAGGACAAGATCCTCATCAGATGCTGAACATACATCTTTGAGCAAGATAGCTGCTAAGAAGCCAAAGGGCACAGTCAGAAAAGTGACAAAGAAGTCATCCATCTCAGATGTAGTGTTGCCAAGGGGCACACTCACAATTCAAGAGCCTGTCTCTGAACCGCAGATGTCTGAAGCAGACATAGAGAATGACAAGCTCATATTAGAGGAGATGGACAAACTCTCAGATCAGATCAGATCAGTGCAACAACAGATGAGAAAGTGAAGAAGCAACTTCTTATGATATACACTGCCAAGAATCTTGAGCTCTCAGTGCAGGCCAGGCCAATCTCAATCGCTTTTAAGAGCCTACAGCTGCAGATAAAGCCCTTCTATGTGAAATAGCAGATTTGCATCTACAATTACAGGCAGCCACCTCAGAGTCTGCCAAGAAAGATTTAAAACAGAAAATCCTTGAGAAGCAGAAGGCATTCTCATCCAGCTCTCAATCAGCTTCAGCATCAAAACCCATTGTGGTTCCATGTTCAGATGTCAGAGATTGTAACCTTCTGCAACCGATTAATGAGCTATTTGACAGAATGAAGAACACTCCAAGAGGTCTTGCTAGGAAAGCTTTTGCTAGCAGAAATCAAAATCAAACAAAAATTGCTCTCTCCTGATCTCAGACAAGAAGCTGCAGTCATGCCTGTACCAAGTTTCAAGAGGAAGAGATCTGAAACTGTAGTAATTTCTGATGAGCTTCAAGCCAAGAAGCAGTCAGATGCAGAGGTCGCAATCATCTCTGAGACCTCATAGAGCTCCAAATCATCTTTGAAAGAACAGCTAGTTCAACAACAGGATGCTCTGAAGGAGTTAAAGAAGGAGATGTCACCACCTGTGGCATAGGTGGCTGACCCAGCTAAAGCAAGCATGCACACCTATCAGAGAAAAAGGCAGAAGAGTTCCAGCTCAATCAGTACTGAGACTCTCTCATCTCTAGATGTGCATAGACCAATATCTCCTTCACAGTTTCTTGTCTCTGAGACGAAGGAACAGGCTGCAAAAGCGGCCCAAGTACCCACATCATCACCAAAGGCTGGAACAGATAAGCCTTCTGGCTCTGCTCAGATTGCAACTCCACAGCTGTCTCAACCAGCTGTGTCTCAAGCAGCAGATGCCCCAGTGCAAGCTTCACAACTGCCTTTGCCATTAGTGTCACAGCCAGTTGACACTGAAGTCACTTCACCTGTTGCTCATCTGACACAGTCCCCACTTGTGGCACAGGCAAGTGACTCAGCAAAAGAAGAAGAAAGCTCTGAGAGCTTATTAGATGATGGCAAGGGTGTTTCAGTGACCCCTCCAAGAGCGAAGGAGCCTCAATCAGACTCTGACAAAGAGTATATAGCTGAAGAATCTTCCTCCAGCTCAGAGTCAGAACAAGAGGCAGTAGCAGAGGCAGAACAAGAGGACAGTTCTCTAGGAAATTCTGATGATGAGGAGGACTTAGAATCCAAGTACAGCTGTGTGTTCTCCTCTGCTCTTAGGACTGAAAAACGACAGATGGATTTCCTGACAAGAGCCATCATAAAGAAGGTCCCTAAGAGTGACCCTAAGAAGTCCAAGAGCAAGGTTACATCTCTAAGCTCCAGTGCTTACATTAAGATGAGATCAACCTGTCCATTTTTCACAACTGACAAGGAATATATTGAGCCAGTTTGCTCTGACCCTAGGTTTCACAATGACAATCAGAAGGGGGGTCTATCATGAGATCCTGTCAGCTAAAGGGTTTGTTGATTGCAAAGCTATTGACTGAAATGCTCTCACAGATTCTAGGCTGCGTGCTCTTCCATCTTTGATTCAAGCAGTAGGCTTTAAGTTTATATGCAATCTTTAAACTGGGTTGTGCTAGCACACTGCTGTGCTAGGTTCCTAAAACCCTAGAGCCAAAGTTACCTGTGTGGCACAGTTGTGTCACAGGTGAACAACCGCTCTATGACTCAGGTAGATCTCTGCGCCAGGGGAGAGCTTAAAAATGTTAAGGGAACTGCACTCCAATAGTTTGTCTGCCGAGTCAGAAGACTGTTGGAGATTCTCTCTTGAGTAGACATCAGAGTTAGTTGTGTGCGCTGAGGTCATGTAATGTGCCAAGACTAGGCTGAGTAGTGAGGCTACGTCAGTTAGGGTTTCACCTGTGTCAGCCTCCGGTGACACAGGTGTCGGTCTGCCTGAGCCGGTTACCGGTGACCCACTTAATCCTACGTGGCATGAGTGTAACGGTCAGGTGCCTATGGACCCTATATAGGGGACCAGGGGAGGTCTTAGACCTCAACCTTTGCCAAACCTCTGCAATCCCTTTCGACCGTTGCAAACATCTTTTCTCCTGGACAGAAGCAAAACTTTCTAAGTCTTAGTTCAAGAGAGTTAGAGCTTTGAGCAGAGAGCACTGGTTCCTTCAAGAGTTGTTGCTGCAGATTCTTTCTTAGAGTGTCTACTCCTAAACAGGTGTAAGAATTGCTGTGACCACCAAAACTTGTGTGGGTTAGTACAGTAGTTTGTGAAGGTGATCTGAAGTCTACCTGCTGCAAGGTAAAAAGACTTCTACAAGCAAAAGAAAGAGACCTGAAAACTCAGGTACTCGGAGAACAAGCGCGTTTCAGTGCTGGCTATCTCTTCGGAGTAGCTTCTCCAACGGAGACGTACCTCTCTGAAAAGAGTGAGAATTTCGGTGAAAAATCTCTTGTCTCTCTGAATATTTTTCATTCTGCACTTACTTGCTCATCTGGTTGCATGCTTGTGTGATTCAATAATATATATAATCTTGCTGTGATCTTTACTCTTTGCCTGTGTTAGTTTAGCTGTGTCACAGTTGCTTTACTGCTTGTCTCATATCTGTGCCAGTTACCTGTTACACAGCTATCTGTCTTACACATCTGCTTAGGGTTTTTAGATTACCTGTGTTAGCCACCTGTGTGACAGTTGTGTGTTAATTTACATATCAAATACTGACTGAGTAGTTGACCTGTCACACAGCTAGCTAAACCCTTCAACCTGTTAAGTCTTAAACTTGATAAATTGAAATAATTGTTCAAAATTGGTTAGTCTCATATTCACCCCCTTAGTCGGTATCTACGATCCTTTCAGTACCCTTCTGTCGATCTCCCCCCGATTCCCTACCGGCTACGCCACCATCATGTACCCTAAATTGGCCTCCACCTTGCCCCTCTATTTCTCAGTTGTTAGCCAAGAAACTAAACAATTTGCCAAGAAAATTGGTAGCAAACCAATTGCTAGCCAAAGTTGCCAAAATTTGGCAAGATTTAGCATTGCCAACATTGACAACCAGAGCTGCAAACCAAACAGGCTATTAATATTTTTAGATAATTCAAGATATCATCAGATGGTTGACTGATCGGTCAACAATGCAAGTAAAATCACATATGTCCTAATTGCGCATAGTAAGTCGCTTTGCTCCGGCAGCATCCGAACAAATGGCAGCGAAGTATCATGTACGCAAAATCACCTATGTCCTAGTTTAGTTGTACAGTAGTATCGTCAATTGAGTACAACTTAGTATTATTCCTGCGAATTTTCTCTAGAATGATTTGTCTGTGTAAATATTTATTTGAAATAATATAATTTTCAGAAAAAGAAAATCAAGAAGCAGCGGGCGACTCGATCAGACGACCACCTTGAAGTTATTCAGCTGGGCTCCCAACCCGCCTCTGCCTGTGTGTCTCGCATCGCATCTCACATTCTCGCAGCATATGGCTGCGCGGGTGGGCCTTCCGCACGCGCTCCTCGCCTCCTCGCTCGCTCCAAACCCACCTCGTGCTTATCGTCCTCGTCCTCGTCCCCTCCCCACCTACCGCCGATTCGTCTCCGTCTCCGCCCCCGCCTCCGCCGCCGCGCGGCTCACCCGTCTCTGTCATCGCCGGCTCTTTGCCGCCCGCGCCATGTCGGGTCCCGACGGCAACCCCCCGTACGCTGCCGAGCTCGCCGCCGCCAAGAAGGCCGTCGCCCTCGCCGCCCGCCTATGCCAGGTGCTTGCCCTCGGATCTCTTCTGTTCGCTCTCGTGCCGCGGATGGCTGGCGCGTTCTTGGCCAAGTGGCTGACTGCTGTACCGTTCCTCAATTCTTTCTTTTTTCTTGCAAATATTCCAGTGGCAGTAACTGAAGGGTAATAATGGAGTGTAGTGCGGGGGGTTGGGAAGTGTTGCTGATTGGTGTAATTAACATGGACCAGCGCCGAGTCTAATCCATTGCTTTACATAAAAATTACACCATGTAAACGAAATCATCTGTGTCAGCCTTCATTCTTGGATTTATCAGCAAGCATTCGGGATAAAACGAGCAGTATAATGTGTATGGAAGTGTATCAACTGTTACAGTACATTCATGGTTGTCGCGTCGAATTTGAGTGCTTGTTTCGGATAGTGTCAGTAGTCGTATTTATGATAATCAGCTTAGCAGTTATGCTCCATTTGAAGCTAGAAATCTTCCAATGGGATAAATGCATGGTCATGTGGCTGTTTGGATGCTTGATGCTGCAGTTGGAATTTACTGCTTTTGTTCTGTGTCTTTTCCTCTTCAGACAGTGCAACAGGAAATTGCGCAATCGGATGTTCAGTCGAAGGCAGATAAAACTCCTGTGACAGTAGCTGATTATGGTACACGCTGATCCTGTAATTGTTTTCCTCCAAGTGCCTTTTGCTGTTTGATGCTGATTTATTGATGCTCATACCTAAACCAGAATTTGAAGTTAGTTGAGTATCTTTTTTGTGTTTCTTGGTTTAGCTTACCTGTAGATGTTATGATCTTCATATAGAATGGCTTAGGGTTGTAAAGAACATTCAGGATAATATGATCTTCAGCAGCTGTTATTAGTATATGAAACTTATTCTTTCTCTAAACTGCCCATTTACTTGATAATTTTCTTTTTGCACATGTAGGATCTCAAATATTGGTAAGTCTGGTGTTGAATATGGAAGTAACTTCTGATTCCTTCTCTATGGTAGCCGAGGAGGTAATTAACTTCTGTTTCTTTTTACTTATTTCTATGTAAGATACATAGTTATTTTGTAATAATTGGAGGCATCTACTTACCTAGGACTCAGAAGATTTGAAAAAAGATGGTGCTGAAGAAATTTTGGAACGCATTACTGATCTTGTAAATGAAACTCTCGTAGAGGATGGTTCGTTCAACATTTTATTATCTAAGGAAGGTATCCTCTCTGCAATTGATAGCGGGAAGTCCGAGGGAGGTCCATCTGGACGACATTGGGTTCTAGATCCAATCGATGGGACTAAAGGGTGAGTTATGATAACTTAGACCTGCAAGTTTCACATTCTACTAATGCGATAAAATGTTGGTTTCGTTGCACCATTCACTGCACATTCTATTGTAGCTTTTCTACAAATGTCTTCTCGCTCACCAAAATTAGTGTTGCTGCTTTGCTATGCTTGTTCCTAATTATTAATTATACAAGATATCAGACACCCTTGCCTTTTCTTTCAAAAGAACAGTTTCTGACATAAGGCTCTAATTTCTGTATACTAGAATATGCTCCTTTATTATTGATGTATCATTTAATAATTACATCTGTTTTCTTAGATCTAGTCCATGCTGCAATTTAGTAGATTGGTATATTTATGGCATGGAAAAACTTGATAATATGCCATTTTTCTGTAACTGGATAACAGCATGTCCCTATAGTAATGTTAAATGAAGTCCTAACCTCTCTTGGCATTTATACTGATATTACATTAATATGTAATTTTTGCTCTTATATATTAAATAGACAAGGTTAATAAAGTGCAGTGTTTTATCCACCTATTGCATTGTCTTTTCATGTTAGGCATGATAGGCTAGGTCACATATAAACGAGATAAATTTCAGAAAGTTAAAATCAGTTATGCAAGCAATATTACATCAAATTGACACTTTGATTATGCAATATTGGAGGATTGCCCCCTTGATTTACCATGGCAGAAACAATTTGGTAGAAATGACACTAACATCTGGCACACGTCAGAGCCGTGTTAGTGTTGGAAAGGCCATGTAGCCTGCAAAATGTGAAGCAGTAGAAGTGCCAATGCTACTAAGGAAATCTGGTGAACTACTTCTGAGCAAACTATGTGTGGTTCTCTTTTCTGAGAAGGCATGTGAAGTGCAACTATTGATAGCTACCTGGCAAATTGAATATCTTCTTTCCTATTTCCTATTTTAACTATTCATTCTAAACTGACCAATCATAAACGGTAGTTAGCATTGTATGAAAAGGAAGGTATTTCAGTTATTTGATCACACCTTTTTTTGATAAAAATAAAAATACCTAATGCAACTCCTTTGTTATTATCTCACCTATCTTGCTAATAATGCACTTTCTGATCCAAATTTTCATTTTAATAACTTGACTCAGGTTCTTAAGAGGAGGCCAATATGCAATTGCACTGGCATTGCTTGATGAGGGCAAAGTTGTTTTGGGTGTATTGGCATGTCCAAATCTTCCGTTGACATCGATAAGCAACTTCAATGGTAGCTCATCAGGAGATCAAACTGGGGCCCTCTTTTCAGCTACAATTGGTTGTGGCGCTGAAGTGCAGTCCTTAGATGGCTCTCCACCACAAAAGGTTATTTCCTTTTAGCTCTTGTATGTGATTTTATGAATTTAACCCTATTTCTACCTACGTGAGATTAATTTGATTTATCTATTTTTGACTTGTTTCTTGCTAATTTTCATTATAGATTAGTGTTTGCTCCATCGACAATCCAGTCAATGCCTCATTCTTTGAATCCTATGAAGGGGCACACACCATGCATGATTTTACTGGCTCCATTGTGGAGGTTTGATCTGAACTATTCCTTCCTTTTCTTTGAGTGCTAGCAGAAACTAATCCTGTCTTTTCTTTGAGTGCTAGCAGAAACTTGGTGTCCAAGCCCCCCCAGTTAGAATCGATAGCCAAGCAAAATATGGTGCTCTGGCCCGTGGTGATGGTGCCATTTACTTGCGTTTTCCACACAAGGGTTACAGGGAGAGGATATGGGATCATGCAGCCGGCGCAATTGTCGTCACAGGTTAATAAATTTTTGTCCCTTTTTTTCGTGAACCTACGAAGCAACTAAAAGATCTGTATTTTACTTTATTCATTTTTTCTGGTTTTTCCCAGAAGCAGGAGGTGTAGTAACAGATGCCTCAGGAAATGATCTGGATTTCTCCAAAGGGAGATTTCTTGATCGTGACACCGGCATCATCGCGACAAATAAGCAGCTAATGCCGTCACTCCTGAAGGCTGTTCAAGAGGCCATCAAGGAGAAAAACCAGGCTCCTTCCCCTCTGTAGAAGTTTGATTGATCCAAATGGCAATTGCAATGCTACTCCCCATTCATACTGGTTTTCATGTGTACACAGCCGTTTGTTGGAACAAACACTATTCGTTGTTTTACCGTATTTTTGCATATAAGGAGAGCGTGCAATGGAGCCAGTTAAATCATGCACATATTTAGTCGGATAGCGTGCGGTCACGTTATGCATATCCAGTGGAATCTCTGATGGCACGAGTGTGATGTGAGTTATTACTCTCTCAAACAGAATAATTAAGGCCTTGAGGAGGAACCCCAATTAGTAATTAGTATATATAGTAAATGTGCCCATGCGTTGCACCGGGAGAAACAAATCCTCGCACGCCCCTAGTGACCCATTCGTGTTGTCACTTTTTCTGTTCTAAATTCAAAGGTTACATCACCTATTTGGTGAGGACTTCTGTGTAGTTAGAGTATGGGTTGTCGCGTAGAATGTTGGTTATTATGCCAACTACGTGCTTGTCTTGCTCGTACATTTCCTCGCGGCAACGACGGTACCGATGCTCAATCAAAAATTTAGTAAAAGAGTAATATAATGATGCTGATATATTTAAATTGTATTGAGCATACCTTGACCAGAGAACATGTATTCATCCTCGTTGGTGTTTTACATTAAAAGTAGATGTACTTACTTCATGCTCTGTTGTGGTATTTGCAGGGTTCTCCATCGAAATTGAGTCTTTGCTTGCTGTGCTGCGCGTCAATTCATGGATAGCTATGATTTGTTCTATTCTAGCTTTCTTTTGTTCTGGATGCATATTTGCATATTTCTGTCTACTTTGTGCGCATATTTTTGCTTTCTTTTGCTGATAGGCTTCACGGCGTTTTTTCAGTTTTTCCTGCTTTTTTTCATCGGTCATCTGTGCATACCGCTCTCTATCTCTTTTCCTTCTTTGTTCCTTGGCATCCATGACTGGAGATTGTGACCCAAATGGCATGCCTGCATGAGAGTTTTGGAAACGGTAAGAAAACTGATTAGAATAACTTGTGTGAAGACACCATTTATTTGTTCTATTCATTCGTGAAATTCCGAATCGCTGATGATAATTTAATTTATACATGGCAGGTACCATAGTGTTTGTAAAGATGTTGAAGGATGTCGTATGGAAACAGATAAAAATACCTGATGCAAAGCTGACTATAAATTTAATTTATACATGACAGTACCACAGTGTTTGTAAAGATGTTGAAGGATGTCGTATGGAAACAGATAAAAATACCTGATGCAAAACTGACTTGCTAAGCAGCTTAATTGAACCAAAGCTAGCTAGCACAAGGCGACGTACAAAATTGACTTGCTAAGCAGCTTAATTGAACCAAAGACTTGAGATTGTATATTAGAATCACGTGGAGGTTAAAGGTGTATTTATAGCACTAATGTATTTATGTCTTAGTAGGATTCGGACTCTCCTACCTAGCTAAGTAGGATTCGGAGTAGCCTGGTATCTATGAGAGATCACGATAGCCTGGTATGCGACTTGATCAGCAGTTTGAAAATTCCGCTACGTCACCGGTGAACCGAGAGATGTCTGAGCTGATACAGCGATCTTCTGGTGCTCTTCTCGAAAATATGTAAAATATACTTTCTCCTCGATTACCAACTGGCCTATTAGCTCAGCTGGTTAGAGCGTCGTGCTAATAAGGTGAAGGTCGTGATTGAACATAACAATTAGCACATCCAAATTCACAGAAACGCGAGGAAATCGGTGCACTGCACATCCAAATTATCTCAGACCCAAATTTACCATAATAATAAGCCCTCGTGAACTGATTTCTTCTTAAGCATATCAAGGAGAAAGGTCAAGGAGAAAGTAATGCGCAGCCTCTAATGGGAAATACCAGCGTCGCATCGTAAGCATATCAAGGAGAAAGGTCTGACCTTCTGGTGTTGGACGCTGGTGAGGAGGTAAGCGTAGTCCCCGGCGAGCCGCAGCCTCGCTCGGGCGTCGGCCTCGGTACCGACGGGGCTGCGGAACTCGTGGAAGTGCTGCTTGGCGGCGTCCCCGCCGACGTGCTTCTGCGTCGCCTTCAGCACCCGCCGGTACACGGCTGTGGCGGCCGCTGCCATCGATTCGTCTTGTCGAAGCGGCCGGGTACGGCGCGGCGATGCAAGACGGCGGCGGCGCCGGCGGCTGGCCTCCCCTTTCTGGTTCGAGTTCGGTCAGGCAGCCGTTCGATCAAGCCTTGTGCGGCCCAGATCGAGTAAGAAAATGGCAAATGGCGTCACTTCTGATCAAATCGTGGACCCACATGTGAGTGACCAAATGGCCAGCTGTAATTTTTCGATAATAGTCCTTTTTAGTTAATTTTTATATCATTTCGACCTTTTTTTCCTGAGCATGCGAGAATTGAACTGTTTTCTGTGAATTTTTGTGTTCCAAGCAGGCCTAGATAATGTCGTTCGCTGTTTAACTGGATAATATCATCAGATTTTAAACGAAGTCCGGCACAAACATCAAACCAAGAACAAGCTTTGGCTGATATGGATAATCACTCTACTTTGCCCAAATTTGACGTGTGTTCCAGGGAAGTATATGCATGGACAGGAACAGGATCCAATCAGAGTTCCTTTGGGCAAAAGTTTCAGAAATCATTGGCACTTAATTTTACAGACTTTGTTCTGATAATAAACCATCAAAGCAAAGATCAAGCTTATTTTATTAATATTTGTAGCACTACAACAATCATGTATGCATAACTCGTTGAAGCGCCACAGATCAAAGCAAGTTGCAACAAGTTGACAATCTGGACAAGCTTGACAATATTCAGCTCAGATTATGGCGAAACAGAGACTTTTATTACAACAGAGCTAGGATAGTATCTGTACATGGCATAACTCAAAAGCTTTTAAATGCTGATCAACAGAAGTAAAAGCTTGTATAAACCGATACCATGAAGCCTTCACCAAAACAAAACAAGAACAGTACCACCATCATAGTAGAGAGAAGAATTCGCACCACTATCACAGACATATTTCTTCATGCATAGGGCAAGTTAGTGATATCACACAAATCAACACCCAGCAATTGCAGGGTAGGAGTTTGAAAAGAACATCTGAACAAGACAACATTTACATGAAGTAGGTGCACCTGAACATTGCACCCCACCAAAAAGATAATTTAGTCAGCACAAAATGCTACTAACTATGCCACACCAGTACACACACCTCTAATCACAAATCCATTCTGGAGCAATTTCAAAAAAAAAGTGAGCAAAAATTGATCGACTATACCACACTCAAGATCCACATTTACCTACCACTTTCAAGTTTTTAACATTTTAGACACTGATCAGGATAACTTCTGCTATATAACTCTCCTTGACCATGATGTCTCCCTCCACTGAAGTGCACCTTCAACCGAGTCAAGCTCTGGGCAGACTCCACCACACGAGAAATATAAAAGATAAATTAAGCTTTCCACATCAGACGCTGCACATAATTTGCCTTCCTGGAGAGCAAATGTAGATGAGAAGAACAGATTCATTAAAGGTCGATCCCTGTCTTCTAGGATAGCATGACCCCATCCAATGAGTACAAAATATGGTTGCCTTGAACCATTGCTCACACCGATCACATTCTCTGGCCGGATGTCACCGTGACGGATTCCTGCAGATGATGCAGCAGCAAGAGCAGACAAACAGTCATGACAACATCTCAGAGCCTCCTCAACACCAAACAATCCGTTCCGTATCAGATTTGAAATAGTCTCACCCACTGGTGAGGTGACAAGGATTGGAGTACTGCATGCACAATGGATGACCACAACTCCCACTGGAGTTTGGTTTGTTACATGGGCCTGGATGGACGACACGTCCTGAAGCTACCATCTGTGGTACATATCTGCTAGAAATGCCTCTTTGCTTCATCAAAGTCAGTACTTTCGTCTGTCTTTGAACTTGGTACCAGGAATTCATATCCTCCCATGCTGGCTCCAGATGAGAAGGGCTGGAACCTACATACAGCAAATAGGATTTGGTAGGCTCTTCTACGGGAGTAGCACCATAAATAGGAGGCTCGGTGTCTGTTCGAATGTCATTGATTTGAAAACCCTTCTGCCAGTTAGAATCCTCCATCAAGACAATGGATCCTATCTCAAGCTTCAAGAGTTCCTCTGGTTTCACATCAACAGCTCCTTCCTCCTGCACTTCAACAATTTCAGGAGAATGACTTCGTTGCTGGAAGCTAAACAGACCATTTCCATTAGCTTGTCTGTCGACCAAGTGTCTTTCTGACCTTCGACTCTGTAGTCGGGAACTATGCTCCGTGGCTAGTTCATCAAGAGAATACTTTGGTGCTCCATAGAACTGGATCATTGAGTGGAAAATTGCAAGAACTTGAAGGGACCCGATGTCACCCCAGTTGGCGTTCCCAAGTTTGTTCCACACCCGATCTACAGAAGAAACTGTAATTTTGGCATCTTTCTTTATCCATTCAGTAGCACACTCATAGACATTGCTTGAATCAAAATTCAGCTTGTTCAGGTCACCTTGGACATTTACAACTCCTCCAAACTGTGAATCAACAAGGAGCACATAAACACAATCTGAATTTCGGAGAACAGTGGAGGACCTGCTAAGGCTCTGAGAGAATAATACACGCAATGCAAAGAATAGCGCCTCCCCCAAGACAGCAGGAGAAGGCTGCTGGTCACTCTGCGCAGAAACCATCCCAATATCAGGTCTCAACAGAGCCAACACAACAATATGATCCCACCTTCCTTGCAAATGCTTCAAATTCTTGAGCAGCACAGCCGTCGCACAGACACCATCAAGTTTTCCACTGCTAATAGCCTTCTCAGCAATGTCCAGACCGACCGGCGCGAGGCGCGCCCCTTCGCCGAGCCGCGCCCCGACCTGCGGCGACAGCTTCGGTCCGAACCCCCTCGCCGCGGCCTCCGGGACGAGCCCCATGTCCACCCACAGCAGAAGCAAGAGCCCAATAACCGTCGCCGCACAGAGGATCCAGTCAGGCGACGGCGACCCCCCGCCTTTACTCCCTCCCCCGGCCGCCTGCGCTGGCCTCCTCGACTTCGCCGTGGCCCGAATCGGTGGCGTCCACGGCTCGGTCACCGCGGACCCCGGCGGCGGCGGCGGAAGAAGAGCGGGCGCGACCCGGGTTTCCAGTCCCTCGCAGCCGCGGTGCGGAGGAGGCCTCGGGCGGGAGTTAGCGTCCTTGCGGCAGCCCGGGTAGTAGCACCCGCCGCCTTCGCCGCGCGCCCACGGCACGACGATGGAGGGCAGCGCGTCCGCGCCGCCGCGGGGTCGGAGTTGGAGGAACAGGAGGAGTCGGTGGCGGTGGAGCAGGGCGTAGCTGTGGAGGTGGAGGTGGGGGTGGCATCGGGATCGCGGCGTCGTTCTCGGCCAGCAGGGAGGCGCTTCGGAGAGCGATGGACGAAGAAACGCTCCGCCCTTTAATATTAGGGAAAGATAAAGATGATGGAAAATTGCTGGAATCAATAAAATCATATCTGTACTTTACGGGCCTTTTGAATTGAGGGATTTTTATAAGAATTTTATAGAATTCAATCCATAATAATTTTTCACGGAGGCCATTTGAATCAAAGGAATGAGAACACTAAAATTTTAATGGATTGTATTCTTAAACTTCAATTTCATAGGATTTCTAACAAGAGGTTAGATCTCATGGAAATTTTCTTTTGTAGCTTGTATGCATCTCATCTCTTATCAAATTTCTGCAAAATCATCGAAAAAGTCATGTTTGTAAATTCTTATATTTTAGTTTCCTGTAAGATTTATAAAGTCATGACATTCTAATTCTATAATTTTTCTAATTCCTGCGTTTTTAGAATCCTATATTCCAAAGAAGCTCTCAGTAAACTGGGTTACTTGGACTCACGTAGCCTATCTAAGCTTATCATTTTGTATTATTTTTTCGTTTTTGCGCAACCAGGAGCTCTATAGTAAAGTGGTCTGAAAGTCGGAAACAAACAAAAAAGTTGGAAGTGCTTAATTAAATTGATGGTCTGAAAGTCGGAAACAACTAAAAAAGTTGGAAGTGCTTCATTAAATTGATGGTCTGAAAGTCGGAAACAACTAAAAAAGTTGGAAGTGCTTCATTAAATTGATAATAGCATTTTGTTCTGAGACATACATGCACAAGCAAAAGCAAATGCAACCATACATGGAGAATCAATAGAAATATAAATACTAAATGCAGATCCTATGATCATTATTCTGTTGAAAGATCTCATGATCATAGTACCACACTAAATTGCCATGACAGTACCCTTTAGCTGCATTCAGTTTCGTAGACAGGATTGGCCTAAACAACTCGTTTTTTCGAACACATACATAAGTGTGTGTCATTTTGTATTGGAGAAGGCGTAGGGGAGGATGATGAGGACATCCCTATTAAAGATATCATCATAGCACTGACGTCAGCCCCAAGTGTTACCCCTCAAGGACCAATAACTAGGGCTCATGCTCGTCAACTCAATTATGAAGTACTTTTGTTTCTAAGTACTTCATCTAAAAGTAATAAGAATATGATGCTGCCTAATAAAGATGTTCTTTTCTAAGTAGGAATGAGGATCCAAGCATGTATATGAGAGAAGGAGAAATGATGATGCCAAAGGGGTTGCAACCAGGTCGAGTCAACATGGTGTTGCGTCACCTTTTTCTGGCCAAGGGCCATGTATCTTTTAATTTCAAGACAATTAGTGATATTCGAGTCATAAGGGAGAATGAGTCCTAGTCGTGAACAGTCCTTCTTCCACCCTCTCCTATATAAGACACCCCGAGTCCCTAGGATTAGATGGGTTTCATTGTATTGTTTAGTTTTTGCTACAAATTCACATCTACAACTCGTATAGGACTAGCGTCTTGTTCAGATCACTAGTGGAATCCCAGTTCGTTCTTTTAGCTCTTGTGCCAATTTAATATTCGCAGTTTCAAATTGCAAATTATCACAGTTCTTGCTAGTTCTTTGGTTGCTTGTAGGAACTCAAACTTCATTGTTCAGGTTGATCGTGCTTACGGCAAGATCAATAACCATCGGAAATTGGTTTAGCGATTGCTAAGGCGTATCTTCTAGTACGGTATAGTTGGATCGTCAAGGTCAAGCTCCACAAAATCGTAGCTACCATCATCTGATCAAAAGATCAGGCAACCGTCTCATCAAGTGGTACAGAGCTCAAGTTGATCGGTGAGAATTTATTGTTTTTAGTTTCCCATAGATTGATCACTTCATCCTATTGTCCAAAAAAACCCAAGAAAAAAATAGTATATTAGACTCATTTTCCCCCTGTCCAAACCAATCTGTGCCTTTGCATCTCTCTTTCGGCAATTTTGCATCGTTGAATTTGTGTTGCATTGCCGTGTCACGTTGCTGTCATAGTTTGGAGTTGGTGTCTAGTTAGTCGTGTAGCCATTGCCACCATCGTCTCCTGCTATTAGATTGGTTTCAGGGAAGAAGTAGAGATCAACTCAATATCTGTTATGGATAGACTAGGGCAAACACAACTCCTACTAGTTTTGGACTTTAAAATTCAAATATTCGGATCGAGCTCAAACTCTGCCGTTTGGGAGATAAATACGTGTTGATCCTGCCCCAAAAGTTTCAGCTCTTTCCGTGCATCCTAACTTCGTGTAGAGGCTGCCAAATTCCTGTTGTGGCAAGAAAAACAACAGATTTGCTGCCATGGCAAGAGTACTAGTTGGAGAGTCCAAATCAAACCCTAAATTGGGCAATTTCAGTAAAATAGGCATAACTTTCGCATACGTCCATTTTGGGTCCACGACCACTCAAATTAAAGCTAACAACGAGGCGCACTTGGAAAACTTTCAGCTTCTAAGGTGGACTTTTTAGACCCGGAAGTTTGTGCAAGTTTTTCTGATTTTGCAGAGGGCATAACTCCTTCCTTCAGACTCCATTTTGGGTAATTCTTGTTTCCCTGGATAGCTTTAGTCACACATTTGCTTTCTATCTTGACCCAATTTTGGTTTTGAGCACTTTGACCGAGGTGACTTTTTCAGAATCTCTATTTTTTTGCTAGGATTTCCACTAGTCATTTTTCTGACCTTCTTGGAATTGGCTCAAAATTTCTAGAGACATAGAGTCTGACCTCCTGCTCATAGATGTGAAAACTATTTGTCAATCCGAGTTGTCAAACTCCCTCTACATCACTACCACTTTCGTGTCGCGGCAAGGACATCAGGTGTTTTTGCTGCCATGGCAGCAGCACGTTAGCCTTCCTTTGCTTCACCTCTGCAGTGGCAAGACTTCTGTTGTTTTTGCTGCCACGGCACCACAGTGGCTGCTTTTCTGATTGAGTGGGTTTATGAGAAAAATAAAATAATAGAAATAATAATAAGAAAAGGAAATGGGAAAAAAACTCAGAGATCTTTTGCCGCTCACCTTTTGCAGCTTCTCAATACGTTATCTTTGGGGTACTTCCACTACTGTCTTTGAGCTTCGCTTATATTTGCAGGGCATTGATTAACTTTTCATTGCTCTAGGCTAGGATTCAGCAACAGTGACTAGTACTTTAAACATTTATTCGACTTGCATTTGCTGCATTGATTGTTGCTACTCCTTGCTACCATATTGAAGCCAACCAAGCACCACTTTCCTATACTGCACTTTGTTCAATCAATTGGTAATCGCTATATCAGTCTTTTGATGATCTTTGACACCACCAAAAGGCTGACAACCATTGCAGTACGGTAAGAATTAGTAAGAGTTTGGTATTTGCTAGAGTTGAGAGCCCTTTCCCACCACAACACATTCCAGTAGTGATAGGAATATAAATTTGTGATTTGTTTCCATTCGCTAATCATGTCAGGTGACCATGATGCTATGAACGGCCTCACAAAGGATCTCCACATGACCAATGTACGAATGCAAGTGCAGGAGAACCGCCTCAAAGCTATTGAGGATGGACGGGCGACCGCTAACGCTAACATTGCTGCGATACTAGCTCGCCTTGATAATCTTGCAGGTTCTTTGATACCTGCACCTCATCTTCCAAACAATAATGGAGTACCACATGCATGACGGGTTCCTTAAGCTGCGACTAACAGTGCCGACGCCTCCATTTAGTGACTGGTGGCATCTGTGGGATCAGGAGCTGACGCACGACATGGGCAAGAGGAGGGAGATGAGGACGACTGCAGTCCTGATTCTCAGGACGAGGATGACGTCAACCACAAAATGACCGCAATCACCGTCGACAACACTACAATGGACAAGGTATGCAACATGATCCACCACGGCCACAGTGAAACTGTGATAGACATGATAAATTTCACTATGCCCCCTCACAAAGGTAAATATGATTCAGATGCATACCTCACATGGGAATTACTAGTTGACCAGAAATTTGCATGTTGTGATTTATCGGAGGACAAATGTGTTAGGGCTGCTGCTAGTGAATTTTCTGATTTTGCTTCTATTTGGTCGAAGGAACATTGTAGAATACATCAACATAATATTCCAACCACTTGGGAAGCACTAAAACAATTGATGAGACATAGATTCATTCCCTCATACTATGCTAGAGACTTATTGAATAAATTGTGGTGCTTACATCAAGGAACTAGGTCTGTAGAAGAGTATTATCAAGAATTGCAAACTGGAATGCTGCGCTGTGGTTTAGTTGAGAATGAGGAAGCTTCTATGGCCAGGTTTATGGGTGGATTAAATAGAGAGATTGCTGATATTCTTGCTTATAAGGATTATAACTCTATCACTCATTTTCCACCTTGCTATACATACTAAATGTTAAGTGCAGGGACGCTTGAGACCGCGTACTAATTTTCTGTAGGTCGTGATTCCACGTGGGCGCCCCGCACGCCCGCTGCCCCGCCCATTTGTACCACTACAACAATGCCTATGACCTCCAGATCAACTCCTGCTCCATCCTGATGGGATTCGTAGCATAGAAAACAAAAATTTCCTACGAGATGCAAACGAAAACCTAGATCCAATCTAGAAAACCAAGATCCAATCTAGAAGAAGCTTGCAACGAGAGACAGATCATATTTACATACCCTCGACGAACACGTCAACGCAGCGGAGAATTTGACCGTTGTCGATGAAGCCCGCAGCCTCCCGCAGCTAGGTTATACCTCCCAGCCGCGAGAGGGATCTTCTCGTGTTCCAATCCGATCAAGCACCGCAACGAGCGGCACCTCCGAGATGTGCACACGTACGGCTCGAAGACGTCACCTCCTTCTTGATCCAGCAAGGCGGGAGATGAGGTAGATGAGATCAACTCCGGTAGCACGACGGCATGGTGGTGGAGGTGGTGGGGTTTCTCCGCGGACAGGGCTTCGCCAAGCGCTGCGCACGAGAGAGAGGAGATGGGAGAGAGGGAGGCGGCGGCTGGGATGGATCTCTCCGGAGGGCTGCCCCTCCCCTCCTTTATATAGAGGAGGAAACTTGGAGGAGGAGGAATAGTACCCGTGAACAGTACACGCGTGAACAGTACGCGCAGTGAACAGTACCCTCCCCCAAGTAAAGCCTCCCCTTTCGATCTTATCTCCTATTTTTAAGGGATATCGATCTTATCCATCTAGGAAGGGGGGGGGTTACTGTTCACGTGACACTATTCATGTGTGTCCTGTTCATGCAGTACCCTTGGTCCATGTGGACTCCTCCGGGATAAGTGGGCCCCACCCGGGGACCCCGGAACCTTCTAAAACCTTCCCGGTACGATACCGGAAAAATCCTGAACTTTTCCGGAACCCTAAAAATACTTTCCCATATATAAATCTTTACCTCCGGACCATTCCGGAGCTCCTCGTGACGTCCTGGATCCCATCCGAGACTCCGAACAAAATTTCGGTCTCACCATATTAATATCTCATTTTATACCCTAGCGTCAACGAACCTTAAGTGTGTGACCCTACGGGTTCGGGAATATGTGGACATGATCGAGACACCTCTCCGATCAATAATCAATAGCGGGACCTGGATGTCCATAATGACTCCCACGTATTCAACGAAGATCTTTATCGGTTTGAACCACGATGTCGAATATTCCATTCCCTTTGTCTCGCGATATTTTACTTGCCCGAGATTCGATCGTCGGTATTACCATACCTAGTTCAATCTCGTTACCGGCAAGTACTCTTTACTCGTTCCGTAATGCCACATCCTCTGTGACCAACTCTTTAGTCACGTGCTTGCAAGCGATACAGAATGTGCTTTACCGAGTGGGCCCAGAGTATATCTCTCTGTCACATGGATGGACAAATCCCACTCTCGATACATGCAACCCAACAAGTACTTTCCGAAATACCTGAAAGACACCTTTATGATCACCCTGTTACGGCGTGACGGTTGATGCCCCCAAAGCATTCTTCCGGTACCAGGGAGTGGCATTATCTCATGGTCTAAGGATCGAAACATTTAACAATGGAAAGCTATGCAATATGAACTTTGTGACGTGATCGAATTGCCTAACTTAATTTGGGTATGTCCATCATGTCATTCTCCTAATGACATGACCCCGTTATTAACCGACATCACATGTCCATGATTAGAAACCTTAACCATCATTTAATCAACGAGCTAGCCAGATAGAGGCATTGCTAGGGACACGGTGTTGTTTATAAAACCACACATGTATTATGTTTCCGGTTAATACAATTATAGCATGGAATATAAACATTTATCATGAACAAGAAATATGATAATAACAATTTATTATTGCCTCTAGGGCATATTTCCAACACATCCAATTCAGCATCCCGTACTATGGTACCGACAAAAAATGCTTCATCAACTCCTGCTAAAAGTTTGTCATCAGTAGCCTCCATTGGGAGAACAAAGGACACTCAATGCCACCGTTGCAAGGACTAAGAAAACATTCAGCGCATAAATGCTAAATATAAACTTGCTGGTAGTCAGGGTAGGAAAACATATTGTGTTTGAACCAGGTGATTTAGTCTGGTTGCATTTAAGAAAAGATCGCTTTCCTGATTTGCACAAAATTAATGCCTCACGTTGATGGTCCTTTTAAAATGCTTGAAAAGATTAATGATAATGTATATAAACTTGATCTACCTACAGATTTTGGGGTTAGTCCACATTTAACATTGCAGATTTGAAGCCATATTTGGGTGAGGTTGATGAGTTCCCGTCGAGGACGATGTCAATTCAAGAAGAGGAGGATGATGAGGACATCTCTATTAAGGATATCACCACAACACCTACATCAGCCCCAAGTGTTACTCCTCAAAGACCAATAACTAGGGCTTGTGCTCATCGACTCAATTATGAAGTAGTTTCGTTCTAAGTGCTTCATTTAATAGTAATGAGAACATGATGCTGCCTAATAGAGATGTTCTTTGCTAATTAGGAATGAGGTTCCAAGCATGGATATGAGGGACAAGCAATGGAGCATGAAGACAAGGAGAAGCGATGATGCCAAAGGGATTGCGACCAGGTCAAGCCAACATGGTGCTGAGTCACCTTTTTCTAGCCAAGGGCCATGTATCTTTTAGTTTCAGGACAATTAGAGACATTCAAGTCATAAGGGAGAAGGAGTCCTAGTCGTGAACAATACCTCCTTCCACCCTCTCCTATATAAGACACCCCAAGTCCCTAGGATTATATAGGTTTCATTGTATTGTTTAGCTACTGCTACAAATTTGCATCTACAAGTCGTGTAGGACTACCGCCTTGTTTAGATCACCAGTGGAATCCCAATTCATTCTTCTAGCTCTTGTGCCAATTTAATACTCGTAGTTTCAAATTTTAAATTATCATAGTTCGTGTTGGTTCTTTGGTTGCTTGCCGAACTCAAACTTCATTTCAGGTTGATCGTGCTACAGCAAGATCAATAACCATCAGAGATTTTTTAGTGATTGCTAAGGTGTATCATCTGGTACGGTATACTCGGATAGTCAAAGTCAAGCTCCACCAAATCAATAGCTACCATCATCTCATCAAAAGATTGGGCCACCGTCTCATGAAGTAGACAAAAACAAAAATTGCCCAGTGGAAAAAACCAGACGGACCAAAATCTAACTATCCTAAACTGCAAAAAGAGAGGCTGAACTGATGCATCAAATCAGAGCTCTAGGGGCCAATCATGCAGCCGCAGTTTGTGAAGCTCTTTCACGCCTGCTAGAGATCTCCGCCTCATTGTGGATTGCCTCGACCAGCTCCTGGTAGACAGGCTGCACCCATCAAAAACAATCACATTGCGCATTCTCTAGAGCCTCCACATGGTGAGGATGATGAGAGACCTGATGCCCTTGGCCTTGTTGCCTCTGTGTTCTATGGCAGAGTGAAGCCATAAATTGAAATCATCGTTCTGTAAGGGCACAATCAGCTGCGAGTCAAACTGTCGCAGCACCCTATGCCACACTTGTCTGGAGAAAATGCAACTAGCAATTAGATGCGACATGGACTCATCTTCATGGCCGTAGAGAGGACACACATCAGGGTGTTCCAATTCCCATCGAGCCAACCTGTCTGCTATCCAACATCGATTTGCAATGACCATCTAGGCAAAGACCTTGCACTTCAGCGGAGCAGTGCAATCCTAGCACTACGCCATTGAGGCGCCTCGACCTAACCCAAGAAGAGAGCAGAGTAGGCAGTCTTCGCCGTGTACTCTCCAAATTTAGTCCAAAGCCACGTCAGTTTGCCATCTTCATCGGACAATAAATTGACTTGGCCCAAGACCTCGACCAAATGCAGAAACTCAAGAATTCCCTGAATATTCAGGGCACCGGAGATGTCTCTTACGCAGGAGTTGGCCTCTAGAGCCTCCCTTACTATCATGTTCTTGACAAGGCGAGCACCAACAGCTATGAGTACTGCAGGGGCAAGCTCTGCAATGGATTAGCCATCGATCCAACGATCAAACCCGAACTTTGCTTGGGTCCCCTTGACCCACGACCATCTTGGAGCAAGCACGGAACATGGACATAATATGGCGATTCAAAGACAATTGGAACTGCGCCCATAGCTTGTGTTGGTTGGTTCATTGCAACCATGGCCACTTAACGCGCAAGGCCCAACTCCTCTTCTCCAAATCTTTCACTCCAAGCCACCCAACTCGACAGGCCTACACACCTTCCTCCAGGTAATAGCACAGTTGCCACCATTAGCATTGCGACGCCCTTTCCAGAAGAAGCTCATTTGCTTCTTCTCAATTGCCTCCCTGAGCCACTTTGGCATATCAATGTTAGCATAGTCTGGATGGGGACAGCGGAGAGTACTGACTTCACGAGAACTAGTCGTCCCCCCTTGGAGAGCATCCCTGATTTCCACCCTGCGAGTTTGATGTCCATCTTGTCCAACATCGTTTGGTAATCCGAGCGGTGAAGCTCCATATTGACATTTTGATCCCTAGATAGGTGATTGGGAACATCTTGATTGGGCAGCCAAGTGGATGCGCCACAAGCTCGATGTCCCCCTAACCTCACCTAATTGGCGTGGTGGAGCTCTTTTGAATATTCATGTGTAGACTAGAGGCAGCACCAAAGATGTCTAGCAGATCGCGAGCAATAGCATATTCCGTGAGAATTAGCTTGAGAAAGAGCACCGCATCATCAGCATAAAAAGATGCATGGAACGCATTTCTGCGACCCGCCATCTCGGAGAGGAGGCCGTGATACACAGCTGCCATCACCAATCGATATAGAACTTCCATCACCATAACAAACAGCATGGAAGACAAGGGATCTCCCTGCCTCAAACCCCTGAAGTGGTGGATCTCCTCCCCTAGCACTGTGTGCATAAGTACGCGCGTACTTACTGAGGACAATAGAGTGAAGAGGATGTTGCACCACTTCCACTTGAAGCCTAGATGAGTCAGCAGTTCTAGTGAGAAGGGCCAGGATACTGTGTCAAAGGCTCTGGCAACATCAAGATTCAACAACACAGCAGGTTGCGCCATGGCGTGGAGAAACTTGGTCGTCATTTGTATCAACATGAAGTTATCATGGATTGACGTACCGTGAATCAAGGTGCACTGGTTTTCAGACATGATGGATGGGAGGATTGGAGCCAGCCATATTGACAAGATTTTTGCGACCAATTTGGAGATGCTATGAACAAGGCTTCTTTTTTTGTTTTGCATAGATAAAAGAAGGTGAATATTGATATATATTATGAACTGATGTGCTTTCTTGGTATCCTAAATATAAGATTAATACTTCAAGTTGCTTAATTGAGAAAGAGATGGTTGAATGAAAAGAATTCCTTTTCTAAAGTTCAATTTTTATCAGAGGACAATATGAATATTATACCTTGTTCCATTAAAACATTCAAGGGGTTATACGATATATCAGGTGTAAAAGTAGGCCAACACTTCTATTGGCAAATAGGAGGTTTCCAAATTCATACCCAAGTACTCATCACTTCTTGGGTCATAATTACTATCGTGCTAGGTTAAGTTGTCATAGTTGGGTCGTAATAACATGAAATCTCTCACTTACAGCACGTCCACCTTCTTTAGGATCAACGTGAACAATGCTCAGTTTAGCTTGTGGAAGCCTATTGAGTTACCCTGATGCAGCTAATGAAGCAGGGCCATGATCTCCAGCTTGATAATCGACCAACAGGATTTGAAGAAAAGCCTTGTGAACCCCATCTGGCCCTGATGATTTGTCTACTGGCAAAGCTTTAACAGCAGCTCCTCATCAGAGAAGGCCTGATCAAGAACCACTAGATCATGATGCTCAATTCCAAGAAAATCAAAATCGAGGGAGAAGTTGCGATCCTCGATGGCTTGAAATAGGCTAGAGTAGAAACCCGTGATTGCCTCCTCGATGTGGTTCTGCTCCATAAGCACCTGGCCCCCACTATTGAGTTAACAAATGAAGTGGTGCCTTCGACGGTTGCCGGCCTGCAGGTGGAAGGAGGTGTTGGCATTGCCCTCCTTCAGCCACAACACCCAGGAGTGATGGCGAGCCAAAGTCCACTGTTGCTAACAGAGTCCTAGATACTTCTTTTTCAGCCCTCGATGGAGCCAGCATTCTTGTTTGGAAAGCAATCTGGTTTCTTGGGGGGTGTCAAACCGCAGGATAAGCTCCTTCACCCACTCGATTTGCTGCTTGATGCAGGCACCTTCTTTGAGCTCCACGGCTGCAACCCGATGACTCAGGACTCAAAGCTTAGCGTTAAGGATGTAAGCTAGATTGGAGCCTGACACCAGCTTTTTCTGCGCTATAGAGATCACCATGAAGCCATCAAGCTTCACCCAAACCGGCTTGAAGTGGAACCGGCAATGTAGATGGAGATGGACCACTGTCTGTAGAAGCAATGGACAATGATCAGAAATGAGCATGGCGACATAGACTAGGAGGGAATCGGTAGGCCTCCTCCCACTCAACCAAGCAAAAAACTTGATCCAAGCGCTCAAGGGTTGGCACTTCGCACTCATTTGACAAAGTGTCGCGGTGACCATTGAGCGGCAATTCATGGAGCTCTAGATCATTAAGGACTCATCTAAATCTCCCCATTGCCCACCTAGAAACGATGGGGTTGTTCTTATCCTGTGCCTGTTATATCATATTGAAGTCTCCGCCAACTAGCCATCCCCCATGGAAAAGTGACCTCACCGTGTGCAACTCGATCCCCCCAAAAATAGGGCTTGCTTTGCACTGACGTCTGGCCCATACACTCATGTAAACCACCAGAGTCCATGCCAAACGTGTGCATAGAGGTCATAGAGAACTGACGAATGTCGATGCTCGACACCATGACTTCCGAACTTCTCCAGGAAAAACCATCAAAGTCGATACCCAAAGTTTGCCAGACAATATGCTGGCTAATAGCCGCCATCTTGGTCTCCTGAACACAAATTACAAAGGCATTACACGACAGAACGAGATCACGTACCCCATCTCTACGTGCTGGCGTGTTAAGGCCATGCACATTCCACAAAACCAGATTGGTGGTGGGTGTGGCCATGGGCCCTCGCCGACCAAAGGTGAAGACGCTTGGAGATGCTACGACGCAGCAACCACGACCGCCCCTTCTTGTTCATTGGTTAGCAGCTCGACATCTCTCGGTGTTGACCAACTATAGAGTGCCGCCAATGTGGCAATCTGTTATTGATTGAGAAGGTTGTCAAACGCTTGGTGGAATTACTCTAGATCCAACAGGGTGACTGTCAAGGCCTCAGAATTGCACATGAATTAAAGAATAATGTTTCGTCAAAGACCAAGCAACTACTCAACGGGTGATACGGTACCTGCACCATATGCACCCAAAATCGAGTAGTCCCACACCTGACCAATGCACCATACGATTACCAGAGCCGTATGCCTTTATCGTTGGTCAAGTCGGCCAGAAGCGAACATTATTCCGTAGACCACATATAATTCCAAAGTCCTGTGAAGGTTTAACGTCTTTCTCAAGTTCGACTAACACAATGATTTCGGAGGAGCCCGGCAATGATATCCACACTCTAACCTAGTCTGAAGACTAGTGAGTCACTCGAAGACCCGATACCATCACCCACACCCTGCCTAGCCGGCCAGCGCATCGCAGCTAGCGAGTCGCTCAATCGGAAACCATCCTACTAACCGAACAAAGAGAATGACTCTAACTCTTCACGGCAAACCCATACACTTCAAATCATACACACATGATGTATAGGCACCCACATTGACAACTTAAATATCACAACAGAACTCTACTAAACAGGATTTGCATATAGATAATCATGTCCCATACACAAAGCAGTTATTTAGATTACATCCAAGCGACCTGGAGGTCATTCATGACAAAAGAAACTTCAAGGACAGCAGTGGAAAACATTATAAAACAGAGGTAGCAGCCCATGCCAACTCTCCAAAAGCTTCACAAACCTACAGGATCTCTTGACCGGGGAAAACCAAGCAAGAACACTTCAATTTCAGCACACATCAAGCATGAAATTCTTCTATTTAGAATACCTGCAGGAATACAATTCCCAACTGAGTACTTTCGTACTCGCAAGATGCTTATTGCTCATTCCAGGTTAACTTAGACATGACATGGAAGAACAAATAGCAGGATCAAACAATGATCCAATTTCATCCTAACATGGTAAAGAAAACTATACAGGTTATCCTTAGCATACTAGTATGACAAAATTTTATGTAAAACAAGCCAACCCATAAGGATCATCCATTCATGTGACAAGCATCATCATAAGTAAAACCAAGCATGTCAAGATCATCACATCACAGCCAAATGCATTCAACCAAGTTTGCCCACTTGATGGGATAATTCAAATTCGTCCTAACAAGGATTCTGAACATGAGTGACTTTGATAATGAGAAAATGGGGTGGGAATCCACGTCCACATCATAGAGACAGATTAAGTAAAATTTAATGCGCAAATATAAATAAGACAAAAGTAATCAGGTATTGCGAGTCCATTACTTCCAGAATTCTTATATTTATATAAAAACCATGTTAATTACATCTCTTACGAGAAAACCCATGATTAAGAATTCCAACATATCTATTACAACTGACTACAACATATGAATATTACAAAAATGTGAAAAAAAATCTTCTTCGCCGTCGATGACTAACGCCTACTTGAGGAGACTTGGATTTACCCATGGGTATTTTGTAGCATCGTGCTTATGTTTTAGAGTGTATATTTTAGCATGTGGCAGCATGGTGCTGATGTATAACTGACATGTAGGTTGGCTTTGATTGGTTTTAGCAAGACATAGTACTTTAAATTTGTGACACATGTATGCGATATGAGCATATGTGTTTTTGTAGTTTTGCTTCACATGTATTATTACTAACATCGGGTAACATTTATATGATGCCCGTGAGTAGCATAACCGAAGTGAAGCTAGATTGGTTTTAGCGAAGCATGATGTTTATGATTTTCGGCCTATACATGCTGTATGTGGCATATATTTTATATGACTTTTCTCCACTTGTATTACTACTACATCACGTAGCACTCGTGTGGCGCCCATGTGTAGTGTAACCAAAATGAAGTTTGGTTTCTCCTTGTTTGTATTACTACTAACGCCACGTGGTGCTAGTGTGACACCCGCATGTAGCGCAACCAAATAAGGAGTAGATTACATATTATTCTGTATTCTCCATTGGTCATGTTATAGTATTTGTGATTTAATACTTTTTATGTTCAACTTTGCCGTGCTTTACCTTTGCGGTGCATATTTTATACCTATCTTGATTTGTATCCATTTTGAGGACCAAACCAAGAACAAGGCCTTTATTCATCCCAACCTTGGTTTGTATCTATTTCGAGAACCGAACCAAGGAGAATTTCATAGGGGCTTCACAAAATTTTACCCTCGATTTGTATCCATGAGTAGGGACCGAACCAAGCAACGAGGCTTGAGCGCTCGTTTGATCTTGATTTGTACGCTAACGGGGCCAAATCAAGGGAGACGACAAATCAAAAGAACACCGGGAGAAATGGGAATGGCAAGGCTCGTTGGTTTGTACCACGATGGCTGAACCAAGGGCTAAAACATCAAGAAAATATGAAAAAGACTTCTTGATTTGTACCGCCATGGCCAAACCAAGAGTTAGAGTATCAAGAAAAGATGAATAAGGCTCCTTGGTTTGTAACGCCATGGCCAAACCAAGGGCTAGAAGGAAGCCATGATCTCACCTCTTTGAAGATGCCAAACCTTCTTTTCTTCTCTCCAAGCCCTTCTTCTCACATTATATGTTTATGTGTGAATGAACTAGAGAGTAGCAGAGTTTTGACGCCAAATGAACCAACCTTCTCCTCCGTGTTTTTACGCCTATTTATAGAGGGATGGAAGAGGTGATGAACCACTCAATATGGGAGTTATGACAACTTCCTTCATTTTCTTTTCTTTCTAGAATTTCTTTGATTACCCGAGCATGTTTAGCTTCATGGGAACGTGCGCATAGTGGAGACTAGCTGCATGCAGTTAGTTTAAAAGATTATAAGAGAAGAGGTTAATGTATTCTCCTTTCTCTTTTTTTTTGCTTATTTATTTCTATCCAATATTACTTTGCTAATGGGTGGTTACACTCCCTTAGGATCACGTCTCTGTACGTGGCGACATGCAGGACACGTCGTAGATCAGTCAATGATCATGCTTAATCTCCATCATGCATGCATGTATATCTCACTCTTTAACTCCATACTACTTAGTTAATCATTGGTGATGTACGTGGACCATGACCCTCCACTCTTCTTTCTTTTAGAACTTGATTAATCATCAAGGTATTTAACACATGTATGCATGGAGTTAACGTATGGGGAGGTGGTATGATTTTATTTGACTGATGTGTAGACCAACTGGTTATCGTCAGTTGGTTAATCAAGCTCTGATATAATAATTATCCTTGATTGATCGGATGTTTAACTATTTAGCTTATTTTTAGTTTCTTTTCTTATGACTTAGGAGCAAGCTCATTTGAACTGCTCCGAGATCCTTGTATTTCTCTTTTTAAATATACGAAGAGATGTCCCCCACGTGACTATGTGTCGCTAATATTCGGTCGATGATTCGAATTTATACTTTACCTGCGCCGATCTTTTATAATAAGTGTGATGTTTGATCAAAAGTTATTGGCTAATGCTGTAATTATTATTTTATAATATTTGCATAGTAACGGAGTTTAGCCGTTAAAATCAATCAGATTTTTATATAGTTATCGGCTCACGTCAAAATTGATGTCAACAGACTACTATCATTAGAGTTTCAATTGCCCATATAGTTGGCCACATAGTTCACGTAGTTCACATAGTTGCACATAGCTCACATAGTTGCACATAGCTCACATAGTTCACATAGTTGCACATAGCTCACATAGTTGCACATAGCTCACGTAGTAAACCACCTTCTTAGTGTAACAATCATTTCAATGATTCATAACATTTTCTATAACCATCATGGTTATGAGTATCCAATAGATCACATTCATGCTAGCTAGAACACCAAGGATAAACAAGCAAATCATGATTCAATTATCCAATACAAAAAAAAACAAAGTCATTATTCAACCAAGCATGACATAAGAAAACCGAATATTTCCAACAAGCGAGCATGCTTGCCTAGCCCTTGAACATGTGTTACTTGCTAGGAATAACCCACAGATCAACCTTGGCCGCCTGGCTCTATCGATAAAGAAATCCAAAAGCCGGAAAAATGACTATAACAGGCATTTGATTAAAATCAGCAACATAAAGGAGGATATTATGAATGGAAAACATTCTAAAATATAGGAAATGCAAGCATGACACTAACACAACTGGATTCACTCGATTTGGGCTGCTAGGATTTAAAATATGAATTTTTAAAAGATATTTGTCATTATTAGGGTCAGTTGGTATATTAATCAAGTCAAGTGTGGTATAGTAGAAATGTAGGTGATCCTGAGGTAATATACAATATATGTTAGAAGGTGCATTTTGATTTGAGGTACACTTCAATTGGGCTTGATATGCATTTTCTACAATTTTTGCTAGATGAAATAATCTCTAGTCTTCTCTTTCTTTGTCTCAGCAAAGGTTTTTGTATTAACGATTTTCATTATCAAACTTAATTCTAGTTACTACTTATGAAGGTGGAGCTACAATGGTCATACTTATGCGTAATTGTATATCAATTCATTACAATTGACTTATCTAGGTCCACATGCACGATGAGACATTTAGCTAGTTTAATTAACATCACTTCTTTATTTTAAATGGTAGCCACTCTAACTGCCACATTTATACAGCAATAGGTGTGTATATCAAGCCCAAATACTAACTTGTCTTATCCGACTAAGACATACAGTTGATGCACCAAATTTGTATTAACCAAGTAAATTAAGCTGCAGTTATGAATCGGTAAGCAGAGCACACATTAGTTCATTTGTAGTGTTGGTTATTCACTCAAGTTGTTTTAATCCGAATATAAAGTCCATTGATTAAGCTATCAAGTAGGCCAATTTTTAGCACATGATACAGGGCTACGTGATACACTATTTTCTTCGTATGTGAATTCATTTCAAGGATTAAAACGAGTCCAGAGGACATACCCATGTGCATATATGATGATTACATACAAAAATTTGATCGAGTGCCTTGGTCATTTAGCAAACAGCATATGAACTAACTTCAATCAAATCCCTAACTGCTAACGACTAACCTGACTGCTAACAACTAATCTAACTGTTAACAACTAATTCAACTGCTAACGGCTCACCTCTTCCGGTCCGACTAGGCTAACTGCTACCTGCCCTCCTTGGTCTGACCGGCTAGACTAACCGATCTAACAAGCCGTCACATTAAACACCGACGGTTCAAGAGGCGCGTATGGCGTACCCGGTTTTTAAGCCGGATACTCCCTTGTGATTACTGTACCGGTCCCTGGATCAGTAGCCGGTACACACAAATTAACCTGTATATCATTGACATACATACGAATTTAAGTACATAGACAGTGAAGGTCGAATGTCTGATACCTGTAGCCCAATGGCTATAAATTTGCAGCGGAAAAACAAGCGATGATGTGGCCCAACAATATGCCAAATCCCGATAGGCAACTGGCTGGGGTTACGCCCTAGCTTTCACGTTCGTAACCGTATCTTCGGAATTGATGTCTCCTTCATCTGGCCAAATCAACAAACCAGGTGAGTACATTGAATGTACTCACAAGCTATTCCCACAGGAGGAAATATACGGCAATATTCCATGCAGGGAATAGATCAAGGAATAGCTCTAACCTAAGTTGCTTGTTGTGCAGAAATGTAAGTTTTCAATTTAAATACGAGAATAGTAGATTCCAAAGTAGTTTTGTAAATCCGAGCAATTCAAAGCAACAAAAACTTCTCTTGAGGTAGACCCGGCTACCTCCTTTTTATCACTCGTGAGGACTCAGTCCATACTACCCCGGGCAGTACGACTAGCCTCCTCATTTCATTTCTCAGCTCGTACTATCCCGGATAGTACAGCTGGCCTCCTCAACGCAGAGTTCAGCCCGTGCTATCCCGGATAGCTTGGCTAGCCTCCGCTTAACTCAATGCTTAGCCCGTACTATCCCGGATAGTACGGCTAGCATCCTTCTTCTGCAATTCCTCGCTACCAGCCGTGTAGCTTAAATTGCACCCTGTGGACACATCATGCCCACGTCCTTAAACCCTTTCCCAAGCTTTCGCAAGCAAAAGTTGGTCTAACCAGTGTGTGGCCTTGCCAGTTCATGTCCATAACCGATGACTCGGCTATTTGAATAGTTTTTAACACTCTGCAGAGGTTGTACGGTTTTACCCACAAGATGTAAGTCCCCCTTGTTGCCGCACGTGTTCAGGTACACTTCACGAGGTGTACTGGTAGGGGGTGTTACAACGAGACCCTTCGCCCGTGTTCACACTAGAGCCGGACCCGCTAGGTGGGTAACCCAACTTTTGCATCCCGGATGTCAAAAATGGGACTCTCCACCTCTGTGTCGAACCATAATGCCACGTACTGCGTGAAACTCACTGAGAGCTTTACCTCCACGCAGTACCGTGAAGATCCTCTAGGGATCCCAGATCCACCCTAGTACATCACCCTAACTTCCCACGGTTCCAAGCTCTAGCATTAGACGGGGTAACAAGTCAAGTCCTTCTCATAAAGGACATGTAGACGTACGGTGTGGAACTGATTCAGTAGCACTTAGGTTCGGTTCTTAATTGATTCGAGCAGGACTCCATGTCCAAACCACCTCCTCAGGTAGCAACCGGCTACTCTACCATTTCATGCCTCAAGTAGCGACCGGCTACTCTACCATCCCCAAACTGCCCTTAGTTTTTCCTGCCCGAATCCAAATCCTCCATCATTTCATTTGGGATTTTTGACAACAATTTCCTTTTTAAAAGATTCCTCGGAATGTTTAACAAACCGAGGGTTTTTGATCCCAACCCATCATAACCTGTAAAACTTAGTTTTAACTACAGCAGGTCTAAGCACGGCTAAAGCCTATACCCCTAATATTTTGTCGGTCAAATACAACCGACTAGATAAACCTGGGGTTACAAGGGACGGATTCTAGACCTATGGCACATGCATCTACTAGGCATACCTATACTAGCATAAAATAATGTTATTACTAAAATAGCATGCAAAGTTCACAAACAAGATAATTAAGTTTTGCAAATATGGGATTCAACATGTTCAAGGCGGGAAAGCTTGCCTGGCAATATTGTCTGGGGGTCGGTCTTGAACCCGATTTGACAATTGTCTGAGATCCTTCGCGCAATATCTCCTAACGTCAGTATCTACACGTCGAAAGAATGGTGAATAAGAAGCAATCAACACAATTTTCAATAAAGCCAGATGATTTGCATGTTCAAAAGAGGATGATGCTATTAGAGGGATTTGATGACGGTTTCGATCTTGGGCAGAATTAGGGTTTTGGGTTTTGGAAGATCGATTGTCGTTTCAGCTCTTAAGTTATTAAGCTTACGAGCACTTCCAGACGAAGTCTAGGGGAAGTATATGTGGTTTCGAGTTGATGGGAAGTTGTTGGGAATCTGGACTTTAGGTCACAGGAGGGAAACTTCCGAGTAATCGATTTGCATAAAATGACAACCGATCGATCAATAGGTTCTTGTATCTCTTAAGGTCTAGTTCAGAATCACTTGCCCTATTGAAGTATTTAACACTAAAGTCCTTTGGGTATACTGGATAGGAGAAAGAATTTGCTCTGGGGCTGTCCCATAAGGGACATATATATAGTATATGTTGAATTAAAGAAGAGAGAGTAACCCTAAATCTAACCTTACTTTTTGGGCCTCGATATGTTTTCAAATTTTAAAACTCTTTGAACACAAACATTTGAATTTGCTCCCAGGATTCCAGAACCAGACGAGTAAACGCAAGAACCGGCCGGAAAGAATATGAACCGGTCGAACCGGTGGCCAGCGGTTTTAATAGCTTTTAAACCGGGACTTCAGAGGAGGAATACGCTTTCGGCTGGGATGAAATACGTGTTTCGCGAGGGGAAAACGGAAAATGGCCTGGGCGTGGTTACTTGCCCGTCCGTGGCCTCACTTGTTGTGCTGGCCCACGCATCAGTGCGCAGGTGGCCTACGGTCCACTTCTGTGCTCACCCGAGTTGAGTGGTCCGGGCGCCCCTAGTAGCTGGTCGGAACCGAGATAAGGCGGCGGCGGGAGTAGATGTACTTGTCCACGGTGGAGTTAATGCACTTGGAGTGTGCGTGTGTCCGTGCTTACCGGCGGCGGGGTGGCCTAAGCAGGGGCTCGTGATGGCGTCGTCCTCGGTGAGGCCTAGGGAGTAGGAGCAGCGAGCAAGTCGGTGGCGCGAGGAGGTGGACCCCGTCGATTTGGCGGCCTGGAATCAGCTCGCCGGTGCGCCTCGGCTTCGGGGTGGAGCGAGGATGAGTTGGTGGTGGCTGCGCAATCGGGTGCCTCGCCGACGGCGAGTTGAGATGCGGTGGGTCCAAGGCGAGGAGCGCCGACGATGGCAACTGGTCGGCGGCGGGATTGCTCGAGTACCAGGCCCGTCACCGACGACGGTGGCGGGGATGCGGTGGGCGGAGGAAGGGCGACGGCACCGGTGGGATGGGTGCCTGGTAGCTGCAGCTCGGAAGCTTGCCGGGGCGGTGGAGGTCGGCTTGGCCGCTCGGGTCTTGGTCCTAGCGGCCGGCGTGGTCTTCGGCAGCATGGAGATGGCGGCCTAGCGGCGGGGAAGGGCGTCTGCAGCAAAGCGCGGCGGGAAGCTGGATGCGTGGCGGCGGCATGACTGGAGCAAGGACACCCGTGGTGGCAGCTTAGAGCTAGGCATCTCAGAAGTTGGTGCTGGTGAGGGACTGGTCCGGTGGTGCTCTCGGTCGGAGCTGGTGGAGTAGTAGGAAGAAGGGGAAGAAGAGTTAGGAGGAGAAATGGCAAGGGAGCTTGGGTTTGGAGGAATCAATGGAAAGGAAGGTGAAGTCCTGGCACACTGGGGAAGAATAAGAGAGCTTGACTCGGGGAAGAAAAGCTCTGGCCATCTTGGTAGAAGAGGAGTTGGGCGCTATTTGGGAGCTTAGCTGCTTGAAGGAGGAGCTCCAGGAGGAAGGGAAAAGGGAATGGGAGCTCTGGTGCGGAAAAATCAGAGAGAATGGCTGCTTGGGAAAAAGATAGAAGAGGAGGCCGAGTAGCAGTTTTGGGCATAGAGGTAATGGGGAAATGAATGAGCTTGGGATTGAGGCTTGGGGAGAGAGCTAGAAGAAGGAGTACCAGGGAAGGTGGAGCTTGTTGCGGTGAGGAACGGGAGTGTTGGTTCTTATGGGACAAAGAGCCCGGGTTGGAATAAATGAGATGTGCAGTGGAGTGAGTAGAGGAAATGGGCAGGTGGCTGGTGCTGTTGGTGTTCAAGGGAGACGTGTTCAAGGGCACAGGAGAGTTAGGCACTGAAACAACAATATTCTACAAGGAATCCCTTGAATGTCATGAAGCGTCTTGTCGGGTCAATAGCTAGGGTTTAATTGGGTGAGACGTCCCACGGTATTGGCAAGTGAGTTATTGAGGTTAGGTGTGTTAGAGGGGCAATGGAGGAGCTACACCAGGGTTTATGGCCCTTTCCACTGAAGACTGTTCATGAATTCATGCGAATTGCTTCTTGAGGTCAAGGTGTTCGATGTTGGTCGCTGCAAATCTTTGAACATGATGTCTCCGTGTTTTTGCCTATTTGTGCCCTTGGGGATGTAAGGAGTATTGTAGAATTTTATCGTAATTTTCTAAGACATATTCGTAGAGGTTATAGTTCAATGCTCTTTTTTTTACCCGATCGTTTATTATCTTTATATTCAGGTATTTTTGAATTGGGCATCCCTGCTAGATTTGAGTTGAGGATATTATTATGTTGTCCCATGAATTCTCCCGAAATTTTTGGGAAGGTCGAAGGACAATAGATCACTTAATTAGAGTTTCGGGGAAAAATTGGATTAAGTAGGAAAAAGGGGAATCGGAGCTTGGAACTAGGTTTCGGAGCGTGGCAAGGGGTGGAGAGGATATAGAAGCTCGCGGAAATCCTTTCATCTTGTTTTGGGGCCAGCCGTTGGCAGGGTACCATTGATACATATCGATGTATATGGTGTATGTATGGCACTAAGGTATTCTCACGTTAGGGTTTTAGGGTGCATGTGCATATATAAAAGCAGTATATATATGCACACACTCACAATATGACCTGGCGACATAGACGGCAGAAGATTAGGTCGTTTGGAAAAAGTTCAGGACATATATACGTTTAAATTTCACAAGGGTGTCGCGTGGGTACCTAGCTGCTTTTGTGGTCCAGGTTATACCGGCTAGAAAAAAGGGAGGGGAAATAAAGGCGGACAGTGTTGGCTCGCTTTGCTTTAGGGTATAGCCTGTTTTGAGATAAAGTTTTTAATCAGGTATATTTCCGTTAGCGTTATTAACAAAAAGTTTTTGAAAGCCCTAATTTTTGGGTTTTGGAAAATTGAGGTGTGATAGCGCGCCTGCGCCGGTAAGACCGACCAGAGAAAGCTAATGAGGGGGAGGGAGCTCACCATGGTGGTGAAGGCAGCCTCAGCTTGCTGGAGAACGCGCTGGAGATGGGGTTGGTGTCAGGGTGAACACTGACATGGGGTAGTAGCACGGGGAAGACACGAGCACGCCGAGGAGGAGCTTCACAGCGATGTGGTCTTCGGCAGCAAGGCGACGATGCGAGGGCGGAAGGAGCTCCCAAGATATGAGAGCTACTCCGGCAGGGCAATGGCATTGCTCCAGGCTCGGCGGGGCAGCGGGCGGAGGTGGCGGAGACGTCGGCGATGACGACGGTGCCAGCGAGGCTGGAGCTCCGGCAGATTGGGGAGGCTCGGGTTGGACCGGGGAAGCTTCGGAGGCGTGCAATGACGCATCGGTGGTGGAGCTCCAATTGGTGGCCGAGAGCTATGATGTGGGGAAGCTGCCGAATCCGGGAGCTTGAGGAAGACAGAGCCCATCGACAGCGGCGGCGCGTCGGGGCAGACACGAAAGGCGGCGGGCTCGACCACGAGGTCGGATGGGATGGTGGCCTAGGCCCGTCGACCTCGGTCATCGGGTTGGAGGGGATCCTGGCGGTGCTCGGCTAAAACAACGGCGGATCCGTGGGCTTGGGGAAGTGGGGGAGCTCGAGTGCCGCCAGTGAGGGTTGGGCATGTGGCGGGGACAGCGGCGCAGGGGAGCGCGCGGCAGGCGGGGCGGGAAGAAGGCGGAGGGCGCTCGGCATTCTTGGAAGAATCGGCAAGAGCAAAGAAGATGGAGGCGTGCTAGTGGAGAAGAAAGGGGCCTGCAGGGTGGGTCCCACGACAGAAGGACAAGGGCGGCGCCGGCGTGAGCTGGCCCAGCCCAAAGAAGAAGAGGGAGGAATGGGCCTCTGAGCTGGCCCAGTAAGGTAAGGCTGGCATTTTGTTTTCTTTCTTTTCTTTTCTGCTTTCCAGTTACTTTTCAAAATATCAGATTTGATGTCAGGGATGTAAATTATTCCCAGATGTAGAATCTTACAATTTTTGGAGATGTAGAGGACCACTCAACTTACTTATTTCACTTTTGTCCGAGAAGAACAACATTGGAAAATAATTTATTTTAAATATACAAGGGAATTCCAATTGACTTGTAAGAAATTTGGAAAGCTGAGATGTTTAGAACATATAAAAAAATTATCGGATATGAATTTTAGTGACATTGGATTAAAAATTCCATTTCAAACTAGTCCTAGAGTACATGTTGAGGTTTTTAGTTGAAGTCATATTTGAGCTATCCATATGTATGCATGATTGGATGCAAAGCCACTTAAGTGCCCATGAGTCTGCAATGATCTCATGGTTTAAGATAAGGGTCATTACAGTGACGATCTCCTTTTCTTCTTCGATGATGCCCATGTGGTGCAGCAGAATATGAATGCAGCTCCGGAGAGTGTCACCCGCTCGCCCCCCATTTCTCGCTACCAGCCGCTGCTCTTGTGCAACTCAAAATTGGCGGGAATGACTTTGTGGCGGTGCTTGTGGATAGTGGGGCGTGGCAAAAGGTGTGTCGCCGGGGTCAAAACCAACTGAAGGAAGGGGATCTGTGGTGTGACCGGAGTGGATAGTGATGACGGTGGGTGGTAGCCTTGGAGGCTTGGAGCAGCAGCTAAACAATTGGGTGACGTTGGCACGCCCCCAGCAGTCCTCCTGCTGATAGGCTTGAGCAAGCCCCTCCTAGATCTCAGCCACATTCTAGACTTGGTGGAGCAGCACCGACCCAAGGTCAGAAGCTGGCTTCGAGTGTAGGAGATGGGCCATATTGAGCTTTTGGGCTAGAAGGCTAGCACATTCTACTTCAAAATGAGAGATTGCACCAACTATCTCGACTACCCATACGGCTCGGTTGAGATCGGCTTGACCTATGGGGCGCTGGCTGAGCGTGCTCAACCTCCGCAGAATGCAGGAGCACCCCAATTGGTTTGGTGGTCCCATGTGACTTAGCTGAGTCCAGCTCGACCTGTAGAGCCACAGGTTGGGCGTGCTCGACCTCCATGGATTGAGGGAGCACTCTACCCAACTCTGTAGTCTTTCGCACCCCTACCAAGTCCTGGTCAAAAGACCAGTCAACATGGTCCCGGTTTGGGTCCCTTGACTCCACGCCATTCGTGCCACCATGGCTGAGCACGACTTAAGAGGGGCAATTTTTTCCTGGAGAACATGCAGGGCAAGCCACCAAGACGGCAGCATGCATGACCTGCTTTTCTCCAAAGTTTGAATCAAAAATCTCCTTTAGTGAGAGGTTCTGGCCCATCCTAACAGCTGGTGGCACTTCTAGGACCCACCGCAGTACTCGACAACTGTTAGCGGTTAGTGGCAAACGCGGCGTCGTTTCCAACTCCAACGAGCTCAGAGGCGGGCCCCTAGCGACGACTATGACGCGCCTCGGCTACGACAAATGCCCTTGAGCGGCAAAGGTGTAGCTCATTGGAACCCAACTGACCCCTCTAGCGTCTACCCTTGACTTGCGAACCGTTTAAGAAGGGAGGAGGGTCGAAGAATTACTACTGCAGCCATGTAGAGGCGTTGCAAAAGCCAAGCCCCATCTCCGGTTGTCCTTGGTGAAGACTCTCACCATCACTAGAGGGGTAGTCCCATAGGCCACCCAACAAGAAAGAGGAGGTTTGATCAGAGTAGTCGATCATCTGAAGCACATTAATGGACACATCATACTTTAGACATTTCTGCTCATGTAGGATAAGCTCCTCCGGGCACAAGGACAGCCCTTCCTCCACATACGGTGGCTCTGCCACCGTGACCTTGGATGAAACCGGGATGGAGAAGAGCCATGTGTCCACACGACCAACCAGAAGCGAGAGAGGATGATGCGGTCCGCTGTCTCCGAGGTGACATGCTCAAGCAAACAACTCGAAGAGAGCACATTCGTAGTTGTCGTGAGATCCACTGCGTGGGTCGAGAGGCTGATGATGTTGATGAGGACCTTGTATATGCACACACTAGACCAGGCATGGGCATACCTATTCCATGGCATGAGCCGAGGCTAGAGCACCAGGGACGACAACACTCCGTCCACCAGGACTCTGTTCCGAGCATCAAGGTTCACAAACACCACCAGGAAATTAGCCGGAGCGTACTCGTGGATGGTGAAGCTGTCTAGCGGCAAGCTGTAGCGGTCCTCCAGCGGCACTCCAACTTGCATGCTAGAGACAACCGGTTGTGTGCCAACCACCGTGGCCGTGACAACACATGCGAGCCGGACCTCAGCCTCCATGAAGTTAGTGTCCACGGAACATAGGACTACACCTGACCAGGCATGCACCGCATGACCGCCAAGAGAACTGGCTGATGGACCAGTGAGGAACTCAAATCCACCGGAGTAGTCAGCAAAGAAGTTGCCACCGGTCCTGAAGAGGTGGCAGTGCGACTAAGGCCCTGAGAGGGGGTAGTGGCCTGACCTGAGCGACCTGCCTGTGCCGGTTGTGTGACCGCCAACGGCCGGGGGGGGGGTGAAGCCGAGTGAGCAACTTGTTGTGCCAATAGCGGGGGGCCAGCGGCGCGTTGCAGCAGCACCAAACCCGGTGTGTTGGAGGGAAAGGCCACACCCATGAGGCTGTGAGGATGCTTGCAATCGCTCGCACCTTGACCCTCACGCTTGAACAGAAGGCAACGAGCACTGTCCCGGCAGTGCAGGGCAACATGGTCCGGTTGCAAGCAGCTGGAGTAGTGTTGGCTAGGGACCTCCCAACTATCTTCCACCACCGGCCTTCTAGCCACAGCTAGGGCATTGGCCCCCGCCAAATGATGGGGATGTCCAGAAGACACCACCATAGCTACTGGGGTGGTGGGAAGCTTGGGCGGGTGGGCCGGCAACTAGGGGACAATACGACCGTTGGGCGACTGCATGAAGCCACCGTCACTGCCACCCCCGCGCTGGATCTATCGGAGGTCGGAGATGATGGCAAGGGGAGAGCTGGAGCTTCTTGCCCTTGCTCCAAGCGAAGCGAACCACATCGACAAAGGACCACGATGACGACCACGACTGCGAAGAGAGCGGGCTCTCCAGAAGCCCTAGCCTCCGCGCTTCGAGGGACGTCGGCGACACATGAGCCACCCGGGAGGCAGAGGCAGAGGTCGGTCCACGAGCGGAGGAAAGGCCACCGGCAGGGAAGGAAGGGAAGATATCAGGGCTGGGTTGGGTGGGGCTGCGTGGAGGAGTGCCGAAGGATGGCGGTGGGGTGGCTGGAAAGCTAAAGTGGAGAGCGTGTGAGAGGAGCGAGGGGCTCCATCTGATCTTAGTTACACAGCCAAGGCATGGAATGCTCCATTTTGTTCAGTGCACTAATAAGTTCCCTAAACAACTCGAACAGATCCCCTACGTCACACCCGATGGTAAGACAATCTTCTCTCAGATGCACTGACCGCTCCAAATTCGCCTTCCTGATGAACTTGCATATCCCCAACATGAACGTTTGCTTGAGAAGGTATGTACAGGACTGGTGAAGGTGTACGATGGCACAGGTATTTCATCCTTGTCGAGTAGACTAAACCCGAAAATCGCCTTCGCTTCCTCGGCATAATTACAAGAGTCAAGAACCAGACAAACAGATACGTAATCCACATCTTCTGCACGCGGTCACCGTCACTACCTGACAGCCCAGCTGTGACCGCCAACGCGGAAGAGATCAATGTCATGTAATCGCTGTTCTCGCGTAGCCTCGTGGTTCTCGAGTATCCATCTATCTTGGTCACATGTGATCTCTTCTCGGATTGAGCTACGATGGCAGAAGAAATGTCGCAATAGTCTGCTATCGATCTGGAGCTGAGGCTAGGATGGGACGGAAACAATGGCGAGAGGGAAGGTTTTGGGTGTTTATATAGACCAGAGGTGGAGAAGCTGGACCGATTGTTCAATTATCCAATCAAACGAGATGCTTGCAGGCTGCTGGCCTTCACCTTCACCGCTTCACGAGGAGACAGACGCCAACATAGGAAAAGGGACAAGCCAGCAAACCCTTCCGGATTCTCAGCTTCTATTCGTGCCCGCTTGAGTGTGATGACTGATGCAAGCGCAACAAGCCTAGCTACGAAACATGAGGAGGCAGAGAGACCCGTACCAGACCCATGTGCAGGATGAGCACCTGCACAGGGACCCCAAGTAACTAGAGCCTCTGATTACTGCATAATCTTCAATTACTTGTACATGGTTAAATGTTGCTATTAGTGATAGTGATAAGTAGTATGAACTTGTACTCATTGACATCCACTTCTCATTTCTCCACGTCTCTTTTCATTTTCTATTGCTATCGCACAGCTCTATAAGAGCATATCTCTCATATTCTCTAGTAAAATTAACTCCTTGAATTGATGGCACACTTTAGAGTGTTGCGTGATCTAACAGTAATGATAGTGAATTTATTTGAAGTTTAAGTTAAATATTCATTTATAATAATAAAACAAAGCACCATGTTGATGTTCTAAAAAAGTTCAACTGGCTAGATTATTTCCTTAATACAATGGATTTTTTGGACTATTTTGGTGAACAGAGTTAATAGAAGATGTTCACTCGACTAATACTGGATCGAAGAACGATACTTCACAAAAAAAATTAGAAAATACAATACTTTACAAGTAAAAGTTAGAAACTTATTAATATACTTGTTTTCTAGCATGAAGTGATCCTTCACTTGTTTTCTAGCATGAAGTGATTCTTTACGATTTGTAGTTAACTTTCATTTAATCATAGGAGCAATCTACAATTTTGCAGAAGGCCCCGAAATGTCAAGTACGGCGGCAGAGAGGAAGGAGGTGGAGGAGTTGAGAACGCACGAGGAACGAGAATGCCGTCAGATTTATTAATTGGTGCTCGCCATTTGTTGTGGAAAATACAAGTTCTTGTTGTAAGTCCGAGGCCTCTCCCAATGCACAGGTGCTTAGATGAGGTGCTAAGTGCATGAAAGGGCTTAGCAACTAAACTCCCCAATGCATAGGTGCTTAGCTTTTTGTAGCTAAACTTTCTTCATTTAATTGTTTAGCAACTAAACTCCCCAATGTATAGATGCCACATAGGCGTTTTGCATAGGTCCGCGCGCTTAGCATCGTTTCTTTCTGGGGTCACCAAAGTGCTCTCTCTCCTCCTTAATTACTTTGCCACGTCAGTTTTTCACCTATGTGGCATTCTTAGCATCTGTACACCGTGGAGCACTAGGAAGGGTCTGAGGAGGAGAAATGGTTGATAGATGAAGTGGACCGACGATGGATCTGCTCGCCGGAGAATTTAGGGGCAGCGTCTTGGATGATCACAAATCCTTGGTTAAGTACCGGTAGGCAAGAAATTTGGGATTTTCTGTCTGTAACTATAAAACCTGGAGTCTCTATACCTTACTTTACTAAAAAATTAACCCCAAATGCAATATCATAATTAAGCCACGTCACCATCAAATTCGTCGCAATTAGATCATATCTTCATTTACTCTACTACACGACCGTCGGAATTAGCAATCGCGCAAACTATCTAAATTAAATATGAAAAATAGTTCTCTTGATGTTTACACGTAATGTTTCTTATTTGTACATGTTTCTTATCTTGAATACTCTTGAGGCAAAAGAGGACTATAAAAAATGTAATTATGCCTGCTCTCTAAGATACGCTAACATATATTAAATAAACATATTACAAGCACAAGAAATTTATAAGCCATACATGTCAATAATTATAAAATCTATTAGAGAGAGGCTAGAAATTTTCACAAAAAAGCAAAACATCCGACTCTTGATTTAGTGGACCCTTTTATTATTAGTGGATCACAACTGATAGATCTTCATAATTGTACCTAAACAAATCATAGTCGATAGATGTTCATAACTGTACCTAAACAGATTATAATCGATAGATCTTCATAATTGTACCTAAATAGATCACAACATACAAATCATCATAATTGTATCTAAACTGAACATATCAAGATCATCACAACAGTACCTAAATAGACGACTCAGTACAACGATTAGCAGGCCGACTCGCAATTTGAACTTTTGTCTCCCGTACTGATCTAATATCATGAGTATATGTCAAAAAAATAAAGATAACTAAAAATATTTCCCACGCAATTGCATGGAACACCGTGCTAGTTTCATCTAAAATTAGGAAACATTTTTGAAAATTTTAGACAACATGCACAGCTCAAGAATAAGGACATAAATAATTCTCTTGGATAAAGAAATTGCAAATACAGACAAATTCTTTAAGCATAAAAAACAATAATTCTCAAGTATACAAATTAAAATTGAGAAGTAATTAGGAGGTAATAAGTATAGAAGTGATTAGAGGGTCTAATCTTTATCCACAACTATTGGATGGAGAATTATGAAAGTAGATTAATGATTTTTGATGGCTTAGATCGAAGGTATCATGTCGTAACTTATGTTTTTTATACTGATATGGATGTGTGGAACTTTTATGTACCATATACTCCCTTCGGTTCTCAAAAAACTATGGTTTTGGACATAATTGAGGCAAAATTTCAAACCTCGACTACCAATGACTTTCAAAATATATTTAGATAATATACTTAAAAAAACATGTGTGTAATTTTTCTTAAAAAGTACTTTCATAATGTATAATTTTTATTAAATTGTACAAATATATTATAATAAAAAATAATGGTCAAAATTGTATCTTGGAGACTGTTGCAATGTCCAAAACGACAGCTTTTCAAGAACTGCTGGGAGTAGCTTTATGGTCAAATGATCACATGTCCTTTATATGAATGATGGATATATATTTATCTAATATGGCTCAGACTTTTTAATCTGCACATATCATATTTTAGAGATATCTTAGACCTTAATTAAACTTGACATTGCTGAACCATCATCTTGGTTTGGCCCTTATACCTTGTCTGTTGTCATAGTGCTGAAATATCTTAACGTGGCTTTGTTCCGCATAAATGCCAGCAACAATATAGTACATCGATTGTCTTTCTATGAGAATCAACCAATTATATTATTTGTTGTAGAGCCTGTCGGATCGGCATTTCACTTCTTCTTTTTATTGTGATTATAATAATAATCATTATGAACGTTATGAACCTAAACCATCATTCATGAATACTTACACAGCAGCATTCCAGACCAAAGGTAAATAGCACTAAACAGGCACATCAGCTGGGTAGTCTGCAGGGTGCTTCATGATCGTATCCAGCAACAATCGCTCTTGCTCCCGTAGGTTAGAAGGAATTTGATCATAAACATCGGTGAATAGCTCAGCAAGTGCGGGTTTCGGCATTCTTTCTGCCACCTGAATGGCTTGAAGCAGCTGCAAAAGAGTAAAGTGATGGTTTCAGATGGCCATGTACGAAAATGCATTACACAGATGCATCTTTTTGCAACAGCAGTATTACCTCTTGTCTCACTTTCTTCCTAAGTTCAGACTCTTCAGCATCAGACCACCAGTCATTCCCCTGAACCCATTTTTTGTACCTGGAGACGGGATCCCATTCTGTTCGCCAATGCTCGATCTCGTCAGCTCGCCTGTACTTGGTTGAATCATCGGATGTCGAGTGATGACCGACTCGGTAAGTCATTGCCTGAAGGTTTGATATTCAGTACTTGCATCAAGTATATTCTGAAATCTGTTTGAACTAGGGTGCACCTCAACTAAAATAGGCCTTCCTTCAGTTATAGCCATTTCGCGGGCAGCATGAACTGCACTGTACACAGCAAGAGCGTCATTGCCATCTACTCGGATACTGCTTATTCCGTAAGCCTGGCCACGGGTAACAACTCCATCACCTGCAAGAGCAATTAGATTTAACACAATGCAGCATCGGTAACTTGTAGAAAGTCATGATTCAGTACAGAGGCACATTCCATACTTCTGAACTGTTCAGTAGTTGGGGTGCTGATTGCCCATCCATTGTTGCGGCAGAAGAAGATCACTGGCGCTTCCATGACAGCAGCGAAGTTGAGTGCCACGTGGAAGTCTCCCTGAACATATTTCAGCTGTCAGAAAGGCCTGGTAACAAGTGTGTTAGTAAACTCATCAGTGATAGTTCATCTACCTCGCTTGTGCCACCATCGCCGAAATACGTTATGGCACATGCGTCCTTCTTGTCCATCTTCAGACAGTAGGCAGCTCCAACAGCTTGAGGGAGCTGCGTACTGATCAATCATCAACAGTGAAAAATCTGTGCCTCACTAGCATGATCTTTGTGACACTGGAAGAAGTGTTTCAAACTTATGCAATGGGCGACGAGACTGTGAAATAATTCAAACGGTTTGATCCGTAATGAATTGGCATCTGCCTCCCTTTACCATAATCCAGCTTATTCCCAAAGCACTGGTTTGCAAACTCTTGCAGTGTGAAGCCACGCCATAGAAGAACACCAGCCTCCCTGTACTACATTTGGCTCAATAGTTTCCAGTCAAGAAAAGGACTGTAAGAAAACCAAATTCTTCAGGAATATTGCTAGATTACGCGTTGCAGCTTTGGAGCAACTGATATGTACCTGAGGTAGTACAATGTCGTCAGCACTAAGCGCGGCAGCAGAGGCTATGTTGATTGCTTCTTCGCCATTGCAAGTCAGATAGAATGAGATCCTTCCCTGCCTCTGAGCTTCGTAGAAGATTGTATCCATAATCTGGAGGGTGACCATGTCACTGTACATTTTCAAAGCCAACTCTTTGCTGACCTGACAAGAGTGAGAGACATATATACTTCAGAAAAAAATTATATTTTCACAACATGTTCGGGGGATAATCGTCCCCTGTGGAGCGATGAATGGTACTACACCTCTTGGAATCTACTGCCATATATAGTCCCGCCGTCGTAATCAAGAACGCGGTAACAGTTTATCCCTTTCCTTTGCGGCTCCGGCAGGAAGTTCATTTCAGCTGCAAATGAAAGCTTTCCTCCAGGGAAATCTCCTATCTGTAGCACGTGCTAGCAGTCAAAATTAAGTGAGTTGTACATGGACAAAATAAATTTTCCCCAACAATGGCGACATATTATTTCTATAAAAAAATATTGGAATTGAAAAGCAGAATTGTATTAGTCTAACATGGACCTTGGAGGAAATGGACAATTTTACCCACTGACAACAATTGATCATCTTGACCATGGCAATGTCAGCGTTGGTTTACCAGGTGAGACTCCTAACTATTGGTCTCATCCATTCACACTGACTGACAGCGCAGGAAGTATAAAACTAACAGTAGCATACACACGTTTCTATTCTAAAGCCGTGTGAGCTTACTAAACCCATAGTCACACGAGCCCGTTGACACGATGACACTTCCATCCTTATGTGCTTAATTTACTGCTTGTTGTCGATTCTACCTATAACTGTGTTATGCTACTTTTCCTAGGATTATTTTTTTCAACGCGCTGGAAAATCATGCAAGAACTGGCCGCGAATCGACAAACTGTAAGGGGAGAAAAACACAATTGTAGTAACAAATATTCAGAGGAAGCACTTAGCTACTGAAAAATGACACTCATTTTTTCTCTTTGAGGAAATGACCCATTTTATCTTGTTTTATCTATTATTTATTTATTTAGAGAGCACAATTAGTAATCATCTATATATCGAGGATGATCCTTGCAGAACCCAGATGCCTGATCCTATAATTTCTTCAATCAAGGAGAAAATATCACATGATCCCAGTCACAAACATTCTGAATATTCATAGTACTAGTTTATCCTGATATATAATTCTACAGAACACAACACACGGTCCAAGATCGGCCACTCCCTCCCACTCCTATTACACAACAACACACGTGTTTGCCGCGTGATATACCTGATCGCGACCGGCGAACCCGTTTTCCGGCTCCTCGGCAGCGGTCGCGGCGGCGGCGCTATCTCCGGCGAAGCGCCGGACGGAGCAGAACCCCCGGCGGCCCCCTGCCGGCGCCGACGAGCCCAAGAACCACGGGCCGGGACCGCAGCGACGCAGCTCGGCGAGCCTCCTCGCCGCACGGCGTGCCAGCTGCGGCGACGTCCTCGCCAGCCACGCACCCATGTGCAACTGTGCACGCTATCTCATGCGGATGATCGATGCGCTCGACCTTCCCAAGCACTAGCTCAGCTACAAGAATTCAATCTCTCTTGAATGGTGGTTCGGCCTGGATTTATAGGTGGCGGAGTTGGAGTTGGAATGTTGGTTAGAGAGGAGAAGAAGAAGAGAACAAGCAAAGCGAAGAAGAAGCGTGAGTTGGAAAGATCAGTGTGCAGCTAGCGAGGAGCGCGGGGTGTCGGGAGATAGAAGACGGGCACGGCTCACTGGATGGAAGGGGAGTGAGTGACGAGACGGGGCGGGGGTCCACCAGTCGGTGAGTGCGGCTGCAGGAGGAGATGGGAGGCTGGCGTGTGGGGCCGGGGCTGGAGATGAGGTTGCACATGGAGGCCGTGATCCGGAGTGGGTCATGAGTGTGGTGACCAGCTGGGAGATGGGAGCTGAGGTAGGAAAGAGACAGCGTGGCAGGGCATGCTCATCGGCTCATGTGTGCTCCGTCGTCCATATGTACTAGGATACAGACGATGAACAGGGAAAGTAGGGAGATGGATAGGAGGAAGCACGTAGCATGAAAAATGGTGTGACAAAGAATGGGGTTTTTCTAAAAAAAGAAAAAAAGATTTCTCCAGGGATCCAAATACTCCCTGACAAAAACTCCCAAAAATCATCTCTCATACGACTTTTCGACATCCACACCTCTCTCCTCCTCCTAGTTTGCACGTTGCTGCCACCCTCTTCTCCACCTCGCAAATCCTAGCATCGTCGTTACCCTGACTCCACCTACCACCTATCTCTTGTCAACGACCACTTCATTTCTTTCTTCACTGATTTTTTCACCACAGGTAACCTTCTTCCACATCTTTGTGTGATTCACTGCCACCTGACTATCATCTCCCAAAACTTAATTGCCACTCGTGGCCGTTGCTATCCCTACCCACCCTATCGTGGGTATTTCCTAGCCACCTGAAACCTAAGGTCGGGGTTACGGTGAAGTCCACATCGTTGCTGAACCGGAGCCCTAGCCTCGTCGGAGAGGTGGAGGATGACGGAGCCGGAGCATGAATCATGGAGTGGATATGAAAGTGCTAAATTTGGATGAAAACCCTTTTTCTACAAGAATAATGTTGCTGTTACTGTCAGAGTTGCCTGCATGGAAAGGACGAAGCTTGTGGTGGCCATGTAAGTTACAAGTACGATTCATATTTCTGTGATGGCTAGGCTGCGCTGCTCTGCAGGAAGATGATGGTGTAGCCTATAATAGTGACATGTCCTGCTTCCTCATAGAGAAGTTTTACCCATTTTTGAAGAAAAAATTGGGTGCTGGTGGTTACAGGAGTGACGATTCCTTCTTGTCTAATAAAGAGCGAAGTAAGATTTGTATAGAACTAATTAAGAGGTATTAGGAATCATCAACCAAGAATGGATGCCATTAACCAAATATCTTAGAAACGTAGACAACGCCGGACAGTGTACCTAAAATGGACCAGCACACAGCAATTCTATGAGCAAATACGTCAATGCAGAATCCTGCAAGTTCGGTACTGAAATGATCTGCATCCAGGTGTTACATCAGAACATGTCCATGGTTCCATGAACATGCCCCAATTGCCAAATGATCTGCATCCAGGTGTTACATCAGAACATGTCCATGGTTCCATGAACATGCCCCAATTGCCAGTCACCCACAAAATTTCAGTATCCCACCAGCACAGCAAGTGCTCGTTGAACTTTCAAATGTATTCGAAATGTTTCGACCACAGAAGACTAGAGTACAATGAATTAAACCCAGCACCAGCAGATCACAAGGCTGCCTGTAGGGCTGACTGAGAGCTCACAAGTGTCCATCAATGTGCGTTGGAAGTGTTAGCCTCTCCTGCTTTGGATAGAATGTAACCTAAACTTCTCAGTTTCTCTACCAGCTTCCTCTCTGCAGCGGCCTGAAAACCATGATCCTATGAGATACAGAACTTGCAAATTCTAACACAACAATGAGCCAGTTAGTACCTCAAGCATGGGGCTGTCTTTTGGAATGTTGCATGCTAGAACTATATTTAGACCTGTCTTCAGCACTGAAACATGAGGTGATGTAAGCTTGCTGTTTTTCATATACTTACTATGATGAGTGTAGGTCAATTGCCAACAGAAATGGTAGTACCTAAGCGGCGGGCCATGCTTGATCCAGTGTTATCAGATGTCCCACCAAGTACAGATGTGACACTCACTCCATTGCCCTGCAGCAACCATGAACGCACAACGTGGTAAATGATCAGCTTCTAAGAAATAAATATACATCCGTTTTAAGAATATAATAACTGCTTGTTACCGGCCGAGTGGTTGCAGCAGCATATAAATGCCCAAACTTTGCTGTGTTACATCCTACCCATGCATATATCTGCATAAAAAAAGAGAGAGAACGAGTTCAAAACAGATGAACTCAGAAATAACTGCACAACGGAGCACATCGTGTTGTAAATATATATGGGGGATTCAAACAAAATGTTCATCTGAAACACACATAACATAGGGAACAAAGTCATGTTTCAAGTTTTGTGTTGAAGTCAATACAAGAAGTGTCATAAGCATTTTTCGACCGTGATCATGATATATCAAAAGTCAAAACTATCTGTAGCAAGCTTAACTCACATGGGGAAAACGACAAATGCTTACACTAGCATGCTTCACGTAATCATGTTATAAAAAATGCTTAAGATAAGTTTAGAACTTCATATTCAAAATTACTTGATTTAGAAACTAAACACAAACATCTGATAGAACATCTTCCTTTCACAGCTTATGACATGTGTTTCTCCACGACCTCAACAGAGCGAGTCATCCTTAAGTAACGTCTCCACAGATTTCTCTATTATCCTTATGAAGCTCATAGACCTGATTAGCAGTCTCAGATATGATTTATAATGCTGTACAAATCCTACAATTTTGATGCATTGCTTCAGTAACATTTTTCATGCAGATTTTGAGGCAAGGCCAAAGCTAGGAAGTGAGGACAGACACAAACCAAACAATTTTCCAACTAGCCAACTTTGACGAGCTCAACACAGACAATGCAAGTTTTAATTGACAACACGACCCAAACAACCCCGAAAGTCTAGAGAAAAGGTGCCACCAAATGCCATTCACATGTCAGAATTGACGTAAGATTGGGAGCCATGAAACCTTGTGAGTACCTGTTTAGAGAACCTTATGATCTGAAAATGGAGCGTGACATCATGCAGGTCCTCCGTGAAACAGGTGACCTGCACGCCCCCCTCAGACGACGGATCACCTGAAGAATCATCAACTTGGCTGCCCGTCGGAGCATGAGAACCCACCACTAAATCTGAAAGGCTTGTTCTCAGCTCCTCTGAAGACATTATGTGCCTCTAGTCCTGAAATGAGACCGAATTGCTCGTTTAGAGATGCTGACAATACATTCTCCACTTCCGATAGAGCCGGAAGGGGGCACTCTACCATAAAATTGGTAAATTTTGACAGCGGCAGCGTTCACCAGCATGTCCATTACAATTTACGAGATCCATGGACCAAAATTGATGAAAAGGAAGAGGTATGGCCAACAGATTGGGATAATTTCCTATCCAAGCAGACCAAGATTTTAGAGCACGGAAATCTTCGTTAGTCAGTTGAATTAACTCCCGAAATTTTACTTGGAAAACAAACTTGCTGCTACTAGTAGTACTGAGGTACTTTGGATAGTCCTATCGATGAGTTGGGATCAACTGAGACCGATCTTGAAAAAGAAGATACAGAACACCAATCCAAAGCAAAACAAGGGCTTTCCTTACCGACGAAAGGAATCACGTTCGGATGGATCTTGGCTCCGCACCAGTCCAGTAGAGGGGAGAAGGAGGAGGGCGCCTACGAGGAAGAAAAGCTGAAGCGAGGTGGAGGGGGAGGGGGACCTTCGGTGGAAGGAGGAGTGGAGGGCTAGAGGGCGGGTTTGGTGGCGATGCGGGCGAAGGGGTTTGGGACGGACCGACGGACGAACAGGGTCGGCTACCAGCGCGGTGGCCGGTGGGTTTTGGGAGGAGAAAGGCATAGGCGGTCAGATTCGGTTCGAGATGGGAATTCAGGTTTCTTCCCGAACTAGCATGAGTCAAGAAAAAATACATTTCACCTGAGTCATCTAAATATTTTAATTTAATTTTACAATTCTTGATCAATAGTTATGGATAAAGATTAGATCCTCCTTTAATTATACTTATACTTATCATCTCTTAATTATACTCATTACAGTATCTTATCATTACTCTACAATTTTAATTTGTATATTTGAGAATTGCTGTTTTTCATTGTTTATTTTTTTATGTACCATTTCACGAGCTGTCAACGTATGAAATTTTCCAACTATGTTTGCTATAGAGTTGAAATTCTACAATGATCCACATATATGGGCTTACAAATTTCTTGCGATTGTAAATATTTGACTTATTATATAGTAGCCAGTACTAAAGAGCATGCAGGATTATATGTTTCCAATAGTCTTCTTCCGCCTTGACAATATTCAATATACAAAACATGTAGAAATATAAAACTCTACTTGTAAATATCAAAGAGAACTACTTTTGCATGTTTAACTTATGTTAATGGAACATTCTTTGCATGTATACGTTTATTCATAATCTGAATAAAAGTTAAGACAACAAGCTGCAATACTAAACAAAACTGGAGATATAACTAACTTGGAAAATGAGGGCTTATCTAAACTTTTAAATATTATAATGATATCTGCAATAATGACATGGTAATGTCAAACTCTATGTGTCGAAGTTCTTCAACTACATATTCTATTAGTCGCATTTCTAAACCTGGTAAACAATACTTGCATTGCAAGTGAAAATCACCTCTCGCTGAATCCTACTCTAGAGCATGCGTGACCGTTAATATTAGTTAAATTGCATTTTTACAACAAATGTTTAAGATAGTTTTTAAATTATAGCTTATAAACTATACATTTTGAATACGAGCATATATTTTGTGCAACATATATTATATAAATTATGTCTTACACGTACAAGATTGCTAGTTTATTAAAGTGTGTTAAAAATTCGATGTAAATTTTGCTAAACACGCAATCTTCGGTGTGAAAGAAATCGATTTTGCCCTTTTCTTTCCTCTTTCTTCTCAACTAGGTAATCCCATCTTCTCCACTGTAGACATAGTGTCTTCCTGCTTCCTCCATCTTATATGTTGCTGGCATCGTGCTGCCCCTCATGGCCTTCACTACCGCGCGCTGCTAGTGTCTCCGGGAGGATAGGATGAGCGAACATGGTGGCTCAAGCGTCTGACATATTGGATGTGCTAGACGAGGGGTGAGACAAAGGAAAATGTGTGCATGTCAAGTGGGGGAGTCATGGGTATACTTTTTCTTTTTTCTTTTTTTCATTGTTTTTAGTTGAAAATGATGTGATTTTGTGATGTTGGTAGGGTTCCAGCAAGGGTATCGACGAGAGGCAGCTCGAATTCGTGATGTTTGATTTCTTCAGTGGTAGGCTTTGTTTAGTTCCAGAATCTATAGGCATCGCATTGGAGAATTAGATGTTCAGTGGCAATGAGTTTGTGTGTTCGGCAGTTGGAGAACTTGTATGTTAGTTTCCACTATGAATATTTGTGTCGCATATTCCTTATTGTCTTGCGAATTTGTTTTGGCATAGTTGTGTTGCTCTTTTGCAAAAGTTGATGAGGTTTAGCGGGATTTTTCCTTATTTGTGGTACGTATTTGACTAATTGGGTAAAGCAAAGATGATGATCAAGGTATTGATTTGGTCGCAGTTTGAGTTGTACTTACATTTACTAACCGTGGATGCCATGTTGCTAGTAGAGTAGTTTGTTTGTCCGAATCCTCATGTGATGCAAAGACTTAAGGATCTTTTTCTCTTGTTTTTTATTTATTTTTGCAGTGGTTTGACCAGATAGATATACATGCAATTGATCCAGAGATTTGCTAGATTGAATGTTTCTTAGTGTAAGAATATGCGATCTGATGCCAATTGTCAACTATGAAGTTAAGGGATTTTTATTTAGTTTTGCTATGGGTGTGACTTGTAAATAATCTGCATGCTCATTTTGATGGTTGGAATGTGCGACGATCATCACTTGAATAGAGGCTGCCATCTTTCAGACACATTTCTGCATCTCAATTCTTAAGTCACTACATTTAAGTTTGTTTATTAACTTCGAGTTTGCTTCATGATGCATCATATTGCTTTTTGTGGCAGTATACATATGTAATATATGCAGTTCCTTCTTCCTTTTTGAAGGATAGTTGACCACCAAAATAGACTGCTTACTATACTCTTGCTTGTGCATGCTTCCTTACTAATGTCTTATGCCAAAGTAGGGTACATATATTCAATTTGACCTTTTTTTCCTCAAGGCTTATCTTTGTTGGGATTCTATTTCCTCCACACATCATGGTATCAACAGGGGGTTCGAAATCTTCAGCTGGTGGAGATTTAAAAATGGTGGTGATAGTATGAATGATGGGCTAGCTCTTTCAGCTGCAACACCAATCTGCTGGTGGAGGTTTAATAAAGGTCCAGCCCTTTCTTCTTTTTCTCTTTTGTTATCTCTTAGTCTTGGTTTGTGTTGTTAGATCTGATATGATAGTATGATTGTTGAATGGAATAGAACTTTTTCTGAGATTCTTACTTATGTAACATTTTACAGTCCACATAAAAGCTTAGTTCTGTTGACTACAAATGGCATTGCTAACAAATTCTAATCTATTGATCATGTAAAATTGTCAAGAGAAGCAATCATTGATTTTTATATGTATTTAGAAGCTTATTTCTAGAACACTAAAAGTTTTGTTATATTTGGCCGATAGTTGATGAGTTTAATTTTTTGTGAAGTTCATATATCAATAGTTGAACAATGTTGAATGCAGTATTTTTTAAAATGTGACTTGTATATAGTTGAATGCTCTTGTGTAGTAGAGACCTCTCATTTTCCTAGTTGCAAGCTCAAAGCGTGCTCAGAATTTCCAAGTAGGAAGCTCCAAGTGTCTAAGTTGGGATCTCGTAGTTTTCGAGTAGAAAGATGAAGGCATCTTAGTGGTGAGCTCGTAGTTTCCTAGTTGCAAGCTAAAAGCATTTAAGTTGAAACCTAGGGAGAAGGGGCGGGTTGTTCGTATCCTTTTTAAAGCCTCATTTTTTTAGGTGGGAGCTTTGATTTTTAGAGTAAAAAGCTACAAGCGTCAGAGTGCAGAGCACCCCACGGTTGAAAGCCTACGGTGCCTAACTTGAGATCTCTAAGTTTCCAAGTAGAAAGTTCAAGGTGTCTTAGTGAAGAGCTTGGTGTTTCCAAATTGGAAGCTTGGAATTTCTGAGTAGAAAACTCCAAGTATCCGAGTGGCCAGTGCCTAGTAGTTGAAAGCCTATGGTGTTTGAGTTGAAATCTCATAGTTTCTTAGTAGAAAGCTCAAGGCATCTTATTAGAGAGCTTGTAATTTCCTAGTCGGTAGCTAAATGCATTTAAGTTGAAACTGTTTACAGCGTAATTTGGCTTGAAGATTTATTCAGTTGGCCGAATTAAGTGTTAGGTTTGCTGGAAGTTGAGATGATGAAACTAACAGTACGGATGCAGCATTTACTCTTACATGCAGGATTAATACAGCCGAGTGGCCTGGACGCTCGCGGTATATTTGATACCGAGTGCTCGCGGCATTTCTGAGTGCCCCCGAGTGCTCACTGCATCCCGAGTAGTCATCATATCCCAAGTGCGAAGGTGCTCGCAGAAGTTCCCGAAGACCCGAGCAGTCGGAGGTGTCCCCGAGCGCCCACGTCCCGAATACTACGTCATCAAGCCGCGAGCAGTACCTCTGGACATTCAACAGTGGCGGCTCCGAGCACTCGCGATCCCGAGTACTCGCGACCCCGAGCATCACCGACCCCGAGTGACCCCGAGGCCACCCAAGGAGCTCCCCAGTACCGAAGGGTTGCTCCCGAGTACTCGACCGACTCCCGAGCGGTCCGAGTTCGTCCCCGAGTACTCGCGAAGGATCATCCCGAGCGGTCCGAGTTCGTCTCCCGAGTGCTCGCGAGGGATCATCTCCAGCAGGTCCGAGTCACAGCGATACCCTTCAAGATTTACCCGACGCCAGAGACTTCAACTTGAGGCGCAAGGAACGCGGCGTGACAATCAAGGAGAGTCCTACAAGATTTGGAAGACAATCCGGATTATTTGGAAAGGATATATCGTGCGCCAAGAGGAGTCAGGATGTCGGCGTACGAGACAGTTAAGATTTGGAAAGCTATCTTGGTTTGTATGGAAAGTCACATGTACGGTAGAATCCGAATCCTTTAAGCAAGGAAAGAGATATATTTGTAATCAGATTAGGATTAGGAGTCCAGATCTCCTACGGGAAGACCAGCCGCCCTATAAATATGTAAAGGGTGACGGCCGATTAAAATCATCCAACAATCGATCAAATCAATCTTTTACCTTTTACCTTTTCTTAGTAGTAGATCTTTGCTGTTTTGCGCTGTAAAACAGTCGGTTCTTCCTCACGTAAGTAGGAAGATCTTTGTTGCTTTGCTCGGAAAGCAATCGCTCGTCGTACGCGTAAGTACGATAGTTATCCTTTGTTGCTTTGCTCGAAAAGCATCCGTTTATCGCACACGTAAGTGCGGTTGGCGACTCCACTTCACCTAGGTGTTCCACGGATCTAATTTCGTGCGAACACAATTGGCGACTCCGCTGGGGAAACGAGAAGCGAAGATTACACGATGAATCCCGACTCCAAAGACGGAAGTATCGTCAACCCGGAGAACATCATCGCCGTCACGCTCGACGATCTATCTGAAGATGAACGGCGAGAGATTGAACGACAACTTGAAGAGGAGCAGGCGGAGCGACTCCGGCAAAAGTTGGCCGGCTACCAGAAGACGAGAAACGGCGTCATCAAAAAGGTAGTCGTGCCGAGTCTACCTCCTGCGCCCAAACCCGAGGTGAGTAAACCGACTAGTCCTGATGAAATCGCTAATCTAATTGACGTGTCGGTAGCCAGCAGGTATGGCACCGAGATGGATAAATCGGCGCAATTATTCGCTCGAGTAGTGAATAGCCGATTTGACGAGTTGAAAGAACAGCTCGCTAAAGATTTGCAGAATAGTCTGCCGGGTCAGGTTAGATCTACAGCCCTACAAGTCAATAATGATCATCGGAATAAGCAGCCGATGTACCCTGACCATGACAGAGTCGATCACCGGGTAGAAGTCGCCCCCGTGATCACGACTTCTGTCAATCCGACTTCGGTACCCCAGAGTTCTTCCAACAACGACCGAAGTCTAAGCCTTAGCACGAATATCCCACAACCCATACTACCAAACAGTCGCGTACAGCACACCACCTATCCCACCGCTCGGTACCGGAGTCCCCCATGGGCCGGTTCCAGAAACATATTTTAACTCGCAAGTCCAACCCGAGTTACCCCAGCCGACTTCGCGTACCCCGCTGTGCGATATGAGCTTTAAAGATCAACTCTCCGCAGTGCTCAGAGAACTCGGCGTAATACCTAAAGATGGCTCTCGGGGTTACCTAAAGCCATACCCCGAGTGCTATGACACAATGCCGTACCCCCGCGGGTTTAGAATTCCTGATTTTGTCAAATTCACAGGGGAAGACAATAGGTTGACTTTCGAGCATATAGGGCAATTCTTAGCACAGAGTAGTGAAGTCGGCACGTCGGATATCTACAGAATAAAACTTTTTCCCTTGTCATTGTCGGGTACTGCCTTCACTTGGTTCACCTCGCTTGCCCCTAGGTCTATTACGTCCTGGGCAGATCTAGAACGGCAGTTCCACGATTACTTTTACGGTGGTGAGACCGAGCTCAGGCTCTCGGATCTGACGATGGTTAAACAAAAGTACAACGAGCCGGTCTGTGATTACATTAGAAGATTCAGAGAGGTTAAGAACAAGTGCTTTAGTTTAACTATAAACGAAAAAGATCTTGCCGACCTTGCTTTTTCAGGTTTGCTCGCCCATATTAAGGGACAGATTAGAGGGCCAAGAATTCCTAACCATTAGCCAAGTCGCTCAGAGGGCTGTAGCACAAGAGAACCGCGCTAAGGACGTCAAAACATACAGCCGGTTCGGAGATGCTAAGGGCAAAGCCAAAGAGAAATCGGCAATCAATGTCATAACGTACGAAAACAGCTCGGACAGCGAGGACGACGCTGACATATGCATTGCCGAGTGGGTTAATACTCCCAAGTCAAAACCATTTGCTTGTCCAGCTCTTAGACCTACACCCACTCGGAAAGAGGAGATGCGGTACACTTTTGACATTAGTAAATGCGATAAAATCTTTGACATGCTCCTGCAGGGGAATATGATCCGAGTAAGGGAAGGGCACGTGTTCCCGTCGGCGGACGAATTGGGCAAAAGAGCATATTGTAAGTGGCATAACTCTTTTTCTCATGCTACTAACGACTGCAATGTGTTTCGCCGACAGGTGCAATCGGCCATTAATGACGGACGATTGACGTTTGCTCAGAGCTCCAAGATGAAGCTGGACAGTGATCCTTTCCCGATCAACGTGATCGACTTGGAGAAGAAGAAAGTGCTGATTCGGTCACATCAGGCCGAGTCCACCAAAGGGAAGAACGTCATCATTGACAACAAAGCTACTCCAAAGATGATCAAGTCGAGTCCCTCTCCTACTCCGAAAACAACCAACTCGAACTCCTCGCCGACTCCAAAAATGATCAAGCCAAAGAATCCAGAAGTCGGCGTCTGGAAGATTAATCGAGGGAAGAGTCAGCCCGCGAGGCCAAAGCCGACAGTGAAACAATTGCTGAACAAATACACAACCAACAATGTGTTCACTCGGCTTGGAGGAGCCAAGCGCCCCAGATCTCCTCCCCGACAAGGTTCCGGTGGTTCCGAGTACTGGCAGGGGGGCCCGTACGTGCAACCACCATACTTAGCAACAGGTCCGGCGTACTGGGGAGGCGCGCACACTTTCTACCCACAGTGCCCTCCATGGGGTTTCAACCCTTGGGCGCCGCATCCGGCTGGGCCACTCGGCATGTTTCAGCCGAACTGGATCCCGTCTGGATTCGGAGAGCGGCCCCACGGAAAGAGGACGCGGGTCGAGTCGGGAATCCGACCATGGAACCGACTCGCCACTCGGCGCAAGGCACCCGACGTACCAAGTCGACCGGCGACCCCAAGGAGTTCGCCGACTAGGCAAGTCTGGATACCAGTCAAGCACGCCGAGTCCAAACCCGATGAGCACACCACGACCCGGCCCGAGTCGAACAAGATGAGCATCAGCCGAGCCTCAGAAGGAAGTCGACCACAACGGTCAGCCGTGTTAATTAGCTCGCAAATTAATTCGGCTCCACCAGCAGGGACTCGGCGGGTACGGTTCGGCACGGTACACGACTCGGACAAGCCAGAATCCAGCAATGCAGCGGGACCCGGCGTCGAATCCACGCCAAGTCAGCAGGCGAAGAAGATCAAGTCGGTTGAACCAGGAACCAAACCGAAGCCGCAATGGTGCCCCACAGGACTCACGCACTCTCAAAAGCGGAGGGTCCAGCGGCTGCGAGCCCTCGAGCTCAGGGAGGAGCTCGTCGAGAAGAAGCGCGACGAATGGTTCAACCAAGCCCGACCAATGAAGCCCGCGAAGATGACCTGGAAGGAGAAGCGCATCGCGAAGGAAGAAGACGAGGCTGCCAGCAAGGATGTCGGAGAAGTACCCGCCGACATGGACATCAATATGGTGTTCGAACTACCGATCGAGTTCCGCGCTCCTGAGTCGGAAGTCGCAGAGCTTCTGCTCGGGCCGAGTGCCGCCATATTCAAGAAGCCGGAGGGGCATGGGCAGCATCTGAAGCCTTTATTCATCAAAGGCCACATCGACGGAAGACCGATTGGCCGAATGCTCGTCGACGGCGGCGCTGGGGTCAACATCATGCCACTTTCGGTATTCTCCAAACTAGGCCGAAAGGAGTCCGAGTTGATGAAGACAAACATGGGACTCAGCGGGTTCTCGGGGGAGCTATCCGAAGCCAAGGGCATATTGTCGGTAGAACTTACAGTCGGAAGCAAAACCCTGCCGACTGCATTCTTCGTGGTCGACGTCAAAGGCCGATACAACATGCTCTTGGGGCGAGACTGGATCCATGCCAATTGTTGCATCCCTTCTACCATGCATCAGTGCTTGATCCAGTGGGTAGATGAGGACGTCGAAGTGATTGAAGCAGACAACTCGGCTTGCATCGCTTTAGCCGAGACTACAGTCGATTGGCAGCACGGTGACATGAAGTGCCTGTCGGGTAGGAACTTATCCGACTACGACTACGTCAGTATCGGTAAGGACGGATTTGTACCGATACAAGCACAGCCGGCTTTTATAGCTCGGCTAAATAATTTATCTTTATAAATGAATAAAGAAGATAGCGTTAAATGGCTACAAAAGCGCACCGAGGAATATCGTTTGGGCAAGAACGATATGCATGAGACTATCGAAGATTTCGACGACATGGAGAAGCTCGGACAAGGGTTCTCGTCGGCCGACCCACTGGAAGAAGTCGATATCGGCGATGGAGGCGTGCCTCGACCAACATTCATTAACGCCAAGATGGAAGTCGGCCAGAAGAATAAGGTATGTGCGCTACTCAAAGAGTTCGTAGATTGCTTTGCTTGGAATTATACAGAGATGCCCGGGTTAAGTAGAAGTCTGGTCGAACATAAGCTACCTATCAAGACCGGCTTCAGACCATACAAGCAACCGCCTAGGCGTTTCAACCCTAATCTGTATGATCGTATCAAGGAAGAAGTCGACCGACTGGTAAAGGCAGGGTTCATTCGGCCATGCAGATACGCCGAGTGGATTTCAAACATTGTGCCAGTCGAGAAGAAGAATACTGGCAAGATTAGGGTATGCATAGACTTCAGGGATTTGAATAAAGCCACACCTAAAGATGAGTATCCTATGCCTATAGCCGATATGTTGATAGACGACGCCTCCGGACACAAAGTACTTAGCTTTTTAGATGGCAACGCCGGGTATAACCAGATCTTTATGGCCGAAGAGGACATGTTTAAAACTGCCTTTCGTTGTCCCGGTTTTGTCGGGTTGTTCGAGTGGGTCGTCATGACATTCGGTTTGAAGAATGCAGGCGCGACGTATCAGCGTGCCATGAACTTGATCTTCCATGATCTCTTAGGCATTGTGTTAGAAGTCTATATTGATGACATCGTCGTCAAGTCGGACGACTATGAACACCACTTGGCCGACTTGCGATTAGCCTTTGAAAGAATGCGTCGGTATGGGTTGAAGATGAACCCGCTCAAATGCGCATTTGGTGTGTCGGCTGGAAAGTTCTTAGGGTTCATAATTCATGAGCGAGGTATAGAGATTGACCCTAAGAAGATAGAGGCCATTAAGAAGTTAGGAGAGCCGACATGCAAAAAGGATGTGCAGAGTCTATTGGGGAAGATAAACTACTTAAGACGATTTATATCTAACCTGGCAGGGTAAGATTGAATCGTTTGTCCCTTTGCTCCGGCTAAAGAACGAAGCCGAGTTCGCTTGGGGGGCAGAACAGCAAGACGCCTTCAATAGTATCAAGAGATACTTATCGAGCCCTCCAGTACTTCGAGCACCCAAGTCGGGAGTCCCGTTCCGACTATACATTGCTGCACAAGATAAAGTACTCGGCGCAGTACTAACTCAGGAAGTCGACAAGAAGGAGTACATCGTCGCCTACATAAGTCGCCGACTACTCGACGCCGAAAGTCGGTACGTGTTCGTCGAGAAACTATGCTTATCCTTGTTTTACGCATGCACCAAGTTTCGGCATTATTTGCTTTCGAGTGCATGCACAGTGTCTTGCCAAGTCGATGTGATCAAGTATATGTTGCAACAACCGATTCTTAGCGGACGGGTTGGCAAATGGGCTTATGCTTTAATAGAGTTTGATTTGACATATGAGTCGTTGCGTGCCACGAAAGGTCAAGTTGTCGCCGACTTCATTGTGGATCATAGGGTTAATGATGAAGAAGATGTTGATTATGTTAGCATATGTCCATGGAAGCTTTACTTTGATGGATCGGTTTGTAGAAGTGGGCAAGGCATTGGCAGTGTTTTAGTTTCACCACACAGTGTTATCTATGAGTCATCGGTCCGACTAGAGTATCCTTGCACTAATAACCAGGCAGAGTATGAGGCACTGTTGTTTGGTTTACAAAGCTTAATAGACATGGGTGTAAGAGATGTAGATGCTTTTGGAGATTCATTGCTAGTAGTTCAGCAAGTCAATGGAGAGTTTCAATGCTTCGATGGGTTGCTGAATAGCTATTTAGACCGATGTTTAGATATAGTCAAGCTGTTAGATACCTTTAGTATCAGTCACATTCCCCAGGGAGGAGAATTCTAGAGCCAACTATTTGGCACAGCAAGCATCCGGGTACCAAGTCGGAAGAGGAAAGTTTTTTGTATCCAGAGAACCGATGCTCGTTGCTGTCAAAGGCCGGGCCGACTTACTGGAAGTCGAAGCCGACTCGCGTAGATCCAATTCCGACTCGAGGGGGCAACAGTTTAATACAGGCTGCCGAGTCGTCAAGCGGTTTGGAAGTTAATGATTGGAGGGTGCCTTTAGTTAGTTATTTGAAAAATCCGGGTCAAACAAGAGATAGGAAAATTCGGCGGCAAGCCGTAAAATACATCTTGTTTAACGACGAGTTGTATCGCCGAACAATAGATGGAGTATTATTGAAGTGCTTAGGTCCCGACCAGTCAAGGGTAGCTGTGGGAGAAGTACATGGAGGGATATGCGGAACACATCAGTCGGCCCCTAAGATGCAATGGTTGTTGAAGAGGGCAGGATTCTATTGGCCGACTATGTTAGAAGACTGTTTTCGGTATTACAAAGGGTGTGAAGCATGTCAGAAGTTCGGGAACATACAATTAGTACCCGCGGCTAAGATGAACCCTATTATAAAGCCGTGGCCACTTAGAGGATGGGGTTTAGATTTCATTGGGGAAATACATCCTGCTTCGTCGAAAGGTCATCGTTTCGTCCTCGTAGCTACAGATTATTTCACTAAATGGACCGAGGCAGTTCCTTTAAGAAATATGACTCATAAAGAAGTGGTTAGCTTTGTTCTAGAACATATCATTCATAGGTTCGGCATCCCTCAAACTCTGACAACTGATCAGGGTGCGTCCTTTATGTCTCACCAATTTAGTGAGTTTGCCGAGTCCTTTGGGGTCAAGTTGTTGAACTCGTCGCCCTATTATGCCCAAGCTAACGGACAGGCCGAGTCCAGCAATAAGACTTTGATCAAGCTGATAAAGAAGAAAATTGAGGAACATCCGAGAAGGTGGCATGAAGTTCTTTCGGAAGCACTATGGGCCCATCGAATATCTAAACATGGGGCCACCCGAGTGACACCATTCGAGTTGGTATACGGGCAGGAAGCAGTGTTACCCGTGGAAGTTAAATTACAAGCTCTTAGAATAGCCAGACAAGGCGACTTGTCGGCTGAGGATTATAGTCACCTGATGATAGATAAGATAGACGATGTTGCGGAGGAAAGGTTGAAAGCCTTACGAGAGATCGAAAAGGAGAAGTTGAGAGTTGCTAAGGCTTACAACAAAAGAGTAAAGGAAAAATCGTTTCAGATAGGAGATCTAGTATGGAAGACGATTTTACCTATCGGAACTCGGGACAACAAATTCGGCAAATGGTCGCCGAGTTGGGAGGGTCCGTTTAGAGTTGTCGAGATAGTCCCCGGGAACTCTTATTTGGTAGAATCTTTGCAAGGGGAATGGCTATCTAGGGCTCTTAACGGGAAATATTTGAAAAAGTATTACCCGAGTGTGTGGCAGGTAGCTTAAGCAAAACTCTATGGCCGATATGTCCTTTATAAGTATCGCCCTAAGCAACGGTTTAGTTCAAGGTGTTTTTGGCAAATGCAATTATGCCAAAAAGCAGGGGGGCATGTGTTTACAGCGTAATTTGGCTTGAAGATTTATTCAGTTGGCCGAATTAAGTGTTAGGTTTGCTGGAAGTTGAGATGATGAAACTAACAGTACGGATGCAGCATTTACTCTTACATGCAGGATTAATACAGCCGAGTGGCCTGGACGCTCGCGGTATATTTGATACCGAGTGCTCGCGGCATTTCTGAGTGCCCCCGAGTGCTCACTGCATCCCGAGTAGTCATCATATCCCAAGTGCGAAGGTGCTCGCAGAAGTTCCCGAAGACCCGAGCAGTCGGAGGTGTCCCCGAGCGCCCACGTCCCGAATACTACGTCATCAAGCCGCGAGCAGTACCTCTGGACATTCAACAGTGGCGGCTCCGAGCACTCGCAATCCCGAGTACTCGCGACCCCGAGCATCACCGACCCCGAGTGACCAGGCCCCAAGGAGCTCCCCAGTACCGAAGGGTTGCTCCCGAGTACTCGACCGACTCCCGAGCGGTCCGAGTTCGTCCCCGAGTACTCGCGAAGGATCATCCCGAGCGGTCCGAGTTCGTCTCCGAGTGCTCGCGAGGGATCATCTCCAGCAGGTCCGAGTCACAGCGATACCCTTCAAGATTTACCCGACGCCAGAGACTTCAACTTGAGGCGCAAGGAACGCGGCGTGACAATCAAGGAGAGTCCTACAAGATTTGGAAGACAATCCGGATTATTTGGAAAGGATATATCGTGCGCCAAGAGGAGTCAGGATGTCGGCATACGAGACAGTTAAGATTTGGAAAGCTATCTTGGTTTGTATGGAAAGTCACATGTACGGTAGAATCCGAATCCTTTAAGCAAGGAAAGAGATATATTTGTAATCAGATTAGGATTAGGAGTCCAGATCTCCTACGGGAAGACCAGCCGCCCTATAAATATGTAAAGGGTGACGGCCGATTAAAATCATCCAACAATCGATCAAATCAATCTTTTACCTTTTACCTTTTCTTAGTAGTAGATCTTTGCTGTTTTGCGCTGTAAAACAGTCGGTTCTTCCTCACGTAAGTAGGAAGATCTTTGTTGCTTTGCTCGGAAAGCAATCGCTCGTCGTACGCGTAAGTACGATAGTTATCCTTTGTTGCTTTGCTCGAAAAGCATCCGTTTATCGCACACGTAAGTGCGGTTGGCGACTCCACTTCACCTAGGTGTTCCACGGATCCAATTTCGTGCGAACAGAAACTAGTGGGTGTTCTCACACCTTAGTTGAAAGCCCCTATGTGTAACTTGGAAGCTCGTAATTTACGAGTAGAAAGCTCCAAGTTCTATTTGAAGGCGCGTCTTTGGTTGAAATCTCATAGTTTCTGAATAAAAGATCAAGGCATCTTAATGGAGAGTTTGCAGTTGGAAGCTTGAAGCATTCCAGTTGAAATCTTGGAGTGTTCCGAGTGGAAAACAGCCCATAGTTGAAAGCCTAACAGGTCTTAAGTTGAAAGATTGGAGTTTGCCAGCAAAAAGCTTAAGGCATCCTAGTGGAGAGCTCATAGTTCCTTTAGTTGGAACTTGGAGGCTCAAAGCATTGGAGTCAAAACATCGCATGCAGTTTGAAAACAGCACTCTACCAGCACGCAGGGATCCCAAGCCTGCTTACAATGCTTCAACGTACCTTCTGCAAGCAATTTATTTATATCTCAATAGACTTGAACTTGCTTGGTTTCATATGTCTGTTGTCTACATTGATCTCATATATATATATATATATATATATATATATCAGTAATAAGTTATACAAATATTTTCTTTTCATAGCATGCCACATATTTCTGCAAAGTTCATCTATACGTGGTTGAAATCTTCGTGCGGGGGTTCTATTCATTTTCAAGAAAGGTTTTTATACCCATAGTAGGTGGAGTTTCGAAAGTACAAAAATATTGTAATTGAGAGTTGGTGTTTTGTCATAATTTTGCAAAGCATATAGATCCATACTTGGATTCTTCGGGGTACAAACTTATATGTAGTTGCAAGCTTTTGTGGAATGTGGGTTTATCACTTTTTGAATGTTGACTTATTCATAGTTGCAAATATTGCAGAAAAATAGTGAACTTGGTTTTAACATGATAACCCTCTCCTTACTTCTTTTTGCATCACAGAGTCATACATGTGTCTTTCACTGTACAAATACTTCTCCAGATTGAGCCAACAAATAAGCCGATTAACCTCTTTGATAGGGTGATCTACATTGTGTAAAAAACATAGTTGTGAATGGCTCTTTATTACCTTTCTTATAATGTGTTGAACTATGTGGCATGTCCACATGATTATTCATGCCAGCAGCATGAAACATATTAGTATCTTTGTTTCTTTCAACTTCTTTGTATGATCATATTTCAAATTCCATTTTTGATTCATTTGAAATTACTCATGGTTCATGCTTCTCATACATTTGTTTGGATCATCACATCTTAGTACAACATTGTTAAACTTTTGGTATCAAGTAATTGTTATTCACCCTATATAATTATATTTGAAGCAAGTTAATAACTCTTTTCTATTTACATTCACAGATCAATGCATCAAACACAGCAAGTGATTCAAGCTACAGCAGGTTGTTAATACTAGATACTTACTCTTGTTTCCCTTATTTACAATTTCTTTTGCACACATATTTAAGTGCTTTCACTTATTAGTTCTATCTTTTTTGTTGTGAGACTTGTTTGCTTATATACTGTTACTGGACCTACTCAAATATACAATCTCATGACTATGAACTGCAATGGTTTACGTTGCCACCTTTTGCTTTGTTTGTGAGGCCGGTATATTTCACTAGAAAGATTAGAGGTCACTTCTTTTTTCAATATTAGGTTGAAAGGTGCAGCCTAGTTTAGTTCAAAGTGGCTTCTAATGCTTTAGAACGTACCAAGAAAATATAGTTTACGATGGAAATAAGCATTTCTCTACCCTTTTTTATCCCTGAATAACTGCTATCTGAGAAAGATAGAAGTTTCTTGCAGGATTAAAAGCTGCAACATAATCTAGTATAAAGTGGTTCAGATGCATTAGAAAGTACTAGGAAAAGATAGTTAAAAGTGTGAATTAGCAATTCCCCGCCCTTACCTATCCCTAAATAACCACCATCCCAAAAGGGGAATAGAATTTGGCGTGAAAAAAAAACTAAGTCAAATCTCCGTGAATATATCCGGAGACAAGCAGTCGACCAACACGCTGGAAAGGGAATGCGCGAGAAAAGGAAAAGAGGAAAGCGACCACCTAGGAAAGAACATGGCCCGGAAGGGGAAATGGTGTGGGGCTGGAGAAGGCCCAAAATGGAAGCTGCAGACCGGTCGGAGCTACCACGGCACGCGTGATTAACCGTAAATTAGTGGCACCCAACAAACACATACATGCCTAACATACACATTCAAATCACTCTTTGGTGGTCGACTGCTAAGCGTGGTCGACTGAGTCAATGCGTGGATTTTTATGTGGGGCCCACCTTCAATCCTCATCTCTTATCCTTTCATCTAGGATTCTTTCTGTGATTTTCCCGACCACTCATTCCTACCGACACACTTCTCTTTTGCCCTTCTTTTTCTCAACCGTGCTCTCGCCTTCGTCGATGGGGTTGCAGCCAGCATGCGCCGAAGCTCGCAGAGGCTTATCCATGGATAGCACAAGTGCCTCCATCTCCTTTCACCTTTCCCCTTTCCTTTTTTTTCTTTGTTGCATGCCTACCTTCGCCGTATGTGGCTGCAGCTAACCTCCACCGGAGCTTGTCGATCTGACCGCGCCGGCACCTATGGATTCTTAATGGACATCATGGCCCTTCCCTCGTTGCTGCAGTGCAGAGGAGGAGGTAGGAGGGCAGAGCTAGATCCATGAGTTTTTCTAAGTTTTTTTTCACGTTTTTCAATAGGAAGCTATGTTGTATGTGCTTGGAACCTATGGCTCATTCTTTTGAAAGTTTAAACATATGTAGTGGGAAGCTCAGATTTTGGAAAGTTTGTGTGAATGTGGTAGAAACATGTTATTCAATTTCTTGAAAGTTTTATTTGATGTAGTGGAAAGCTTATTTTGGGTCGCTTAGCATGTTGGAAGCTAGATTAAATTTGTTAAAATCTACTTTTGGAGATGAGGAAAGGAGCTGATGGAGTCATACACGCGGGCTCGTCCCAACTTTTGTTGGATTTGACCAACCACGCAGGGCCTCCACGTGGTTAACCGTGAATTAGCGGCGCCCGTGGACACTCTACATATATATGATCCACAATAAATACATAAACATGTATGCGTAACATACACAATTCTATATGTGTGATCCATGATAGGTATATATATACATGTACATCTTAAATATACAATTCTGTGCATGACCATAATAAATATATACAAACATGTGCCTAGAATACACAGTTTCTATGTGTTGTGATCCATAATAAATGCATACATTTGGCAGCAATTAGCTAAGTCTAAATGACCAACAGATCTTCAAATTATATACGCACACTACACCTACAAATGCAGCACATAATCTGTAGTTTCTTCGGTTCATCTTTGGCTACTAGAGTGAGTGGATGTGCCTGACCTTCTCGATCGCCTCTTTGATCCTTTTAAGTTCACGTGGGCATTTCCACAAGCAGGTGGTAGGCATGGCTACCATCTGCTCAAGATAACGCCACAACGCAAGAAAAGAACGGATCGGTGAGTGATCTAGTGAATAATTGGGAGGGTTTGTACCTACCTCCAATAGTCGAAAGGGATTGTATTCACAGCCGCTCCATCACCTGCCGCGAAGCTGGATAAGGGCCTGTTTGGTTGGGCTGTGACTGTTGACAAAGCTGTTGTTGGTTGGCTATCAAAAAATTTATTGTGGCTATGGGAAAGAGAACATATGATTTTTGGTTGATTTAAACCATCTACAACATTTTAAAAAATGAGCACTGAAATTTCAGTACATTGCAAAAGGCTGTCAAAAGATAACTTTTCCAAATAGCTGAATTTGCACTGCAAAGCCATAGCTACCGCTGGCAAAAGCTGCTCATTTGATTAGGCCGCAGATTTTTCCTCGAAAAAGCCGCAGCCAACCAAACACCCACTAAGCCATGTAATAAAAAGCAGAGCTGAGCATGGGCCGGGCTGGATAAGCCAAGGCCCACTACGGGCCCGGAAGCTGCGTGTGCGTTAGTGGGCCGAACCGACCGGCCCATACGCTACAGAGCACTCGTCTTCTAGAAGCGGATCACACCGCCATTAGCGCTTTCGTTTATTCCGCACGGTGCGTGTCAAAGACCAAACCCAACACCGTCTTAGCTTAGCCCTGATCCGAGCGGCGGCGGCGGCAGGAGGAGGAGGAGGAGCAAGATGGCACAGCCGAGCAAGGAGTCGTGCAAGAAGGAGGCGTGCGACATCCAGGCCTGCCTCTCCAAGAACCTCTTCGATTCCAAGAAGTACGGCAACGCGTCCACCCCCCATCCTCCAATTTCTTTTGTTTTCTCCATTCTTGTAAGTCATATCTTGTTCGGTAATTTATGGGTAGTTCTGGATATCTCGTTTTGAGGTTCGTAAGAGCAGCTGGGGGCGTTGGGGGAACGCTGGTACGGTGCTTAGGCACGGCCTAGTGTTGGGGAGACCTAGAGAACCATTGGTTGGGACCTAGGAATCAGGAGCCATCGAGGTTAGGGGATTGATGATGAGTGCCTCATCGTTATCAGCAGCTATGCATGGTTGTGGTGTCAGAGGCATGCAGAAATTGGCCTTCTGTTGTTGGGGCAAGTGAGGTAATGTCTGATGGATGGTCCATTGGTCATGGCAGCAGGATCTTGCTTTCTTCAAATGTTTGCTGAAGTAAGCTGATTGAGTAGGTAGCATGTTGGCTGGCTGTTGTGGTAAGTTTAGTTGGGAGGTTATTGTGTACCAGTGTATATTTTGATTTCAATAAAGCAGTACTTTTTATGCGGTTGTTCTGATCGCATCGCCTATTATTGTTCATAACAAAAAGTTGGGGATGGATGATAAGAATCCAAGTACTATTTCTGAATCCTGTACCTTGAGAAAAGAGAGGGTATGAAAATCCATTTCACAGGTGCCCAGATGGTCTAGCCCTTGAGTTTTATTTAGTGAGCTTTTGAACCATGTCGGGGCCTTTTCCCCTGTCTATTTGTGTATGTGTGTGAATTTCAAGATGCAATTTGTTGGACTGCAGTATGTTGGGCTTAACTGTAAATTTAGGTGTCGGTACTTCAGTACTACTAGCATCAATCTATTATTAAGGAACTTCTAGTCTAGGTCGGATAGTAAAATAGTGGTATGATATGTCGTTGTGGTGAACCCTGTTTGCTCTTCGCTGGTATATTTTTACACACATAACATATTTGACATTAGAGTGTGGATTCGCTACCCCACGTGGGCATTGACCAATCCACCGTTTATTCGTGCTTTGAAATTCACATATTTTATGTCTCTACACTATGCAACACTCTACTCTCCGTGATGTACCAATCTGTATTTACCTTGTCCTAATCCGTTTTTATACATGGTAGACATTGAAAATGAATTAACAATTAAGCGATAGTCGAATCTAGACCGCATTAACCATGTTCTAGACGCGGCAGCGCTGTAGAATTGAATTTGTTAAGGTGTGAAATGAGGTTGTGATACAGTGAAGACGATGAAAACCTGATCTAGGGGTGGTATAGCCCATGTGGGGCAAGGTATTCCCTTTGACATCATTTCTCACGTGTACATTTTGAATGTGACTGAGGTTTCTTTCATTATTTTCTTCACCATGTACCTGGATAATGCATTAGAATGTGAAAAATGTATATTTGTTTGCCACAAGTCCAGAGATGAACAGTATACACTGTTACGATATGACAAATGTTCATTTGTTGGTTGCTAGGACGTGGCAGTGACTTCTGTTTTTATTTGCTGAAATTGATTAGTTTTGACATGATTAGAAGATTCTAGCATGCGAACTGCATGCGCGATTCAACAATCGCTTTGAATATTAGAGTTATTCATGCTTGCCTTTTGTCCAGGTGTTTGAAAGTTATTCAGTCACTTCAATCTTGTTGTGAGCAGTGCGAGTACAAATCAACACACTGTGGTTCTTTGTCTGGGTTACTGAAAAACATTTCAAAGTGATGAAACAAGACCACCATGTTTTTCTGTGGACATTCAATAAAGGTAAGTTTTATTTGTACAGTTGCCAAATTTTATTGAAATTTTGCAGTTCCTGAATTCCATTTATGTTTCTACATTGTCACTTGGAATTTTTAAATTTAAGCTCGATTCTTGTGGCTAAGGTTTTCTATCTGAATAAATTTTTTCTTAGTCCCCTCGCAAAGAAGTCAGGTTTTATGAAAACTTGCAAAGTAGTTACCTAATGATGGTACTGCACTTTAAATGTCTATTTTGGTGATAATGACATGCTTTTTCATGTACATTTCGTTTTTGTCACAGTGTACTCGTTGTATGGTAAATATATTAAGATCAAGTACCAACTACAAAGAATACATTATCATCTATGTATGTCCAAGTATAAATGCATTAGTTGTCTTCTTTGGCATCTTCAACACAGGTCTGTGTACATATCCTTGACAAACCAACATTTATTGATATATATGGATGAATGATAAGCATTCACCTGAAAAGAAATGTAACTTGAGGGAAAATTTGACACTTTCAAGCCTGATGGTAATGTAATCATGATCAATGTAGACTAGACTGCAGCATGAGTACTGCACATGGTTGACTTGAACAGAAGTACTTGGTCAGGTTCTGCAAGCAGAATCAGCCTCTTACTAGCATTGGGTTCTATTCTGACACTGTAGATAACTAGTATATTGACTTGACTATACACTGGAGTTTACCATTATATACAAAATTCTTTGCTGGTTGTGATACTGCCATACAATTTTCTGTTTCATTTAAAGTTTGAGTAGAAACAAAATTATGTGCTGGTTGTGCTACTGCCGTACAGTTTTCTGTTTCGTTTAAAGGTTGAATAGAAATGCAGTCTAGTTGACAGATGATTTCTGCTTTTACAAGTCATTTTAGGTTTGCTTAGGAGTTAAGATGGTATCAGTTTCTCTTATCCATCAAGGTACAGTATAATTTGGATACTTCAGTTTACTTTGCTTAGTGGATCCTGTTGACCCGAGCCTACCATCTTGAGTTTCAATTTCGGTGCTATTATGATAGGAAGTCACATGCTCATCTATTTGATTGGCTGAATTATTATTATTTTTCCTGCTTGCAGTATGACTTGGGAAAAAAAAGTAATGCAGCCATCTTCAACCTGCAGAATGATGCTCTGGTTGCTAAGTTGTTCGGTACTGAGTTTGTCAACAGATAGACATTTTTTTAACATGGATACTGATATCCCCCATATAGCTGTAGTACCCTTCATAGTTCGTATGCTCATGTGCACATGTAATCCCATGTTCCCTTCAGAAAAATAAGTGAACCCTGGCGTTCCTGTACATTTGTCCATATATGATACTGGAAATGTTTTGAGCGCCATTTCAATGTTCACCCTGGATGTTTTATGGTAAGAAAAACCAAGTTTGGATGAACACAATACTGTATCTTTTGGACAGAAATTGGCTAAAAATGATAGTGTACAGTTAGCTCTCTCTTTCTACAATATATTGTGCAGTTAGGGTGTCAGATATGATTCTAATGAGCTAATCTGTCAGATCATATGATGTCATTATCCCATTGCTTAGCATTTGTGGCTAGTCTCAGGTTGTTGCTAAGTATACTCTAATTGAGGCATTTAGTAATCTGCCATGGCTATCTACTTCCAATAACCAACAACCTTAGCTTGTAAAAGGAGATTCTTGTGTGATGCAAATACCTGCCAAACAAATGTAGATTAGTATGCAATGCAATGACCTCAAGCTGGCATGTACATTACATTCTGTCCAACTAATTTTTGCTCTCCACTTGGGAGTTGGGACCAACCAGTTAGTTGGTGTGTCCTACACATGGCCATTCCTTAATCTGTTGCTTATCTTCCGTAGATGTCATAATACGGTTAAGCATTATATATGCGCAAGAGGGACCGGTTTATATTTGGCATTTCCTTTGTAATGATAAGATTGTATTTTGTGAAAGCTGCTTTTCATTCTTCTTTATGAGAAATAAGCGACATCTAAACGGCTGAAAGCTGTAGGTATGGAAAGATGGTCATAGTGTGTTTGGCACAGCTATATTTTGATTTTATTGAAAAACCTGGAATCTCATTATGTCACACTTGTTAATTTAACTTTTTTTTGTCACTTTAGTCTTCATATGTGGTCAGAAAGTTATATTCAGTGATGTGATTATCATATCCAATTTAGATGTGCCTCTGTTTTTTTCTTTTCAAATTTGTGATGGGTCATTTGATTAGTTGTGCCATGATGATCATGCCTGCACTTTGAGCTTTAGGACCCTATTTGCATGATGGTTGATGAATGCTAAAGAGGAGAGAACAAACTATCTTGCAATCTTTACGAAGTAAGGTTCCAAAATTTGAAATGGTTTGAATATTTGAAGTGGGAATGACAGTTCCATCCGGAAATATTTAATAGAAGAAGCATAATTATCATAATCGCAGTTTGTTCTGACGCTAATCACGCAGATGCCAAACCGAAGCCATAACCATTAACCAGACTCTGAAGAGCCACACAGACAAGAAACAACTAGTGAGAGAAACAAGACCATTCATCAGCAAAAACCTAGCTAGTGAGAGGAACACGTATTGATCGATCGCGATATGTACATCTGATATATCTAGCACGCACTCTATATAACTTGCATCCGTATTATTAATAGTTCAGATTGGTGGCGCCTTCCTTGAGGTGGCGCTGGACCTACGCGCCAAGAAGAGCTTCTTGAGCAGCTTCAGCATCATCAGCAGGCTCAGCCTCCGGCGCCGGACCACGCTGCCGGAGGCCACGGCCACCACATGCCGAGAGAGCGACCCCCCGCCGTCGCCGGCGAGCCACGCCTCGCTCGCCCACTCCTTGCTCAGGGGGCACGGCGGCGGCGCCGCGCGGGCGAGCTCCTCATTGAAGTCCTCCCACAGCATGTCCATCTTGTGCTCCACGACGGCGAACCTCTCGGAGCCATGATGGTAGAAGCAGTCGTCATTGCTAGCTTTCCCGTCTTGTTCGACGGCCGAGAAACACCTCCGGTGGTCGTGCGCCACGGCGTCGGCGGCCCCGCCGCCGGGGCCGGCGAACCACGGCGGCGGGGAGGCGAAGTGAGGGAAAGATAGCTTCTTGGCATTGCACTGCTCCTGTGGGATGCTAGGGAATGTGAACTCTTCCATTGATGCAAATTGCATATGCGTATTGGTGTATGAACCTATGGAACACTGTATGATGTATATGCGGAGTTTGTCAATGGAGGTTGCAACTTCTTATCTACCCCTTGAAATGGCTAGAGAGAGAAAGAGGAGGAGGAGAGAGAGGGGGGTATGGTGGGTTATTTATCTCTGAAGTTCAAGTGATGGTTGGCGCATGGGAGTATAGTACTATATAATTTGGTGGTTGGCTTGATGCTTATTGGTTGATTAGCTTGGCCTGTCAGAAATGCCAATCAGGCGAGCACTAAGAGAAAGGACTCATACTAGCATACAGCTAAAGTCCAGGAGCTAATGATTATATTAAATGGCTCTAAAGAATGTCCAGTTCAGAGTTCAGACATGACTGAGCCTGCTGAAGATAAGCTACAATTACTTGTATTCTGGAAAAATAATCTGCAATCGCTGAGCAAACCAACCACTCAGGAATGTCTAATGAGTGGGCTGCATTTAGTCTGTAAGTTAATTGTAGTGTTAGTTAGGGTGATGCCGTGATGGGTGATTAGGTTGGGAAGGGAAACAGATCAAGCTGGAGTCCATATTGTAGTGAGGTTTTGAATGGTTTTGGAGGGAGGGACGGAGGGAGGGAGGGAGGGAGGAAGAGCATAGAAGCAGACATGCAGTGCTTTGCAGCTGGAGCGCCTTTCTGCTAAAGGTCAGACGTGAGTGTTGCTCGGCATCCATCTCTCTCGAAATGTGCACTTTTCTGATAAGTTAGGGTGTGTGCAACGTGAGAGGCGCTAAGTTTTCTATTTCATTGCCACATAAGCAGAGGCTAAGTTAGCAAAAGTTTCTTCAGCGTTTAGCTCCCCAATGATCTCCAATATGAGTCTCATAGCTAGATTCACATGCTCATTTTATACCATGTTCTTTCATTTAAGTGATTCCTTAACCCCTCCATGCTCTAATGGCTAGAACCGATTCTAAGTTTATGGAGAAGTTTCTTAGCTCCTGCTTTTTTCATCACATTATGCACGGCCTATAGATGGCTCTAATGCCTTGTTAGTATCATAGGTGGCATGAATCCGTACCACTGGGTGGTGGCACTGCCACCTGTGCGAGAGGTTGTTCTTGCGTCTCCTATCTTGACTAAGTTGTTTTTTAAATTGGAAATAAATTTATTTCAATCTATTAACTAAGTCGAAAAGAGTTATCCGGTTAATTAGACAAAAACCAGGTGAAAAAACTAAAGCACCACCAGCCGGCTTGGACAGACACGACACACACCACTGAGAAGATCTGTCGGTCGAGGTTGCCCATAAACGTCATCCTCATTACCCATAGTTCCCGATCTGGCAACTCCAACTTCACAGTAGATGTCCATCGACTCACTGATCACCACAACAATCGCGCCAAACCCACATCGGCCCCGTCAAACAGCCTACTAATGCGTCGAGGACAAGGTAGCTCCGATTTCGGTGACGAGCCTCGTAGGAGAAAGTTGCAAGCGTTGCACCGACAAAGCCCACTGCAGCAAGAGGAGAGCACCGCCCACCGAGCCCACCCTTCGCAAGTTGTCATTAGTGCCATGTCGTCCTCGACACTACAACTCTGACTTCATCGCGCCACGGTGAAATTAGTGTGCAGAGACACCCCATTGACACGACGAGCTGTCAATGATGAAAGCCATGCCACTACCTAACCCCGCCCACCTACGTTGTTGTTGCCGCACGAATCACAACACCAAGAATCTAGCGCAACTGCCCTGGCATCCATGCAAACAAGCCACTAGTAGCCAGCTCCGAGACGATGCCTCCACGGAGGGAAATGACATAGAGACATCGCCATCGTCCGATCCAGGAACATCTGGATCTGAGATTTCCCCCCAGAGCCTTGACCCTAGGAAGAGGAGAGGAGAGCGACACCACAACAACGCCTCCGAGGAGGGAAACGGTGCTCACAGGGCTCACTGTTGTCGGTTCTGGCTAAGGCTAGAACAAGGTTTTCACCCGAAGCTGTCTCGACCTCCTCTCGGCCATATCCGCAGCCCCCCTTCTCCTCCGCAATCAACGGCCTAAGCCGAGCAGCCGCGGCGAGACGCAGCCCTACTGCACGGCCAATGCGGCTCACTGACCACAGCGGGGCTGCAGGGCCCCACCCTGCCAACACGCAGGCCGTGCGCCAGATTTGGGCCTACCCACGCCAGATCTACGGAGCACCGTGCAGGCTAACCAGGGAGCACCACGCGGGGAGAACCGACGCTAGGCCATAGGAAGGCAGAGACACCAGGCCCCGGGAAGATGCCGGCAGCCAAGAAAAGATGTCCGCACCAGAGGCCCCGCCACGGCTGCGTGAGGGTAGCAGCGAGGAAGATGGCCCCGCTGTCGTCGTCCACTGCACAGGCTTTGCACAGCAGCAACGAGGTAGGAAGGCGGTGGTGGTGGCTAGAGTTTTCGCCGCCTGAGGAGAGTGAGACGGGGGCCTTTTTTCACCTTGTCTGAGTTGTCCTCGCAGTTGTTACTGCTTAATCCCTCTAACCTACGCTGGATGCTAAAAAGGAGCTAATTTGGAGGCCTCTGAGATGTTAACTAGCCTATATGATTCGCAATTAGTGAAAGGTTGCTTAAAGTTCAAAAAGAACTGGCCAGTGGTGAGCATACAGGTGGCATGTCACTGTTTGTTTGTTCGTTTTCTATTTTGATCCAAGTTATTTTTAGTCCAAGTGTATATCTATGTTAGAAGCATAGTTTATAAAATTGAACCGGTGAGCGAACCGATCAAGCTAAATGGCTCACTGGTTTGGTGGTCCAACCGCCGACTCAACCGGTTCAACTGCGGTGCAAATATATCCGTACACTGCTGCAGAATGGGTTTGCACTGACGGTCATCTAACCCCCTCTACTGACGGTCAGGGAGCCCGTCAGCCTGGGAATGTCAGTGGAGGGGTGCCCTCCACTGACAGGCAACACGCCCGTCAGTAGTGTATGTTACTACTGACGGTCCCAACGTGCCCGTCAGAGGAGACCCCTCGTTGGAGGCGTCTGGAGGTATCACCACTGACAGGCCCTTATAAAATGCCCGTTGTGTGCCCATCAGTGGAGGTGGTTCAGCAGAGAGTCAATCTGCAGTAGTGGTAGCCCAGAGTTGGTACTAGGCATTCTGCTTAGTTGCAGTTTGGTGGGTAGAGGCCCTGAGTTCGATTCCTGAGTGATATGTTTTGTCTTACTTCTTTTCTTTTCCTTTCGCCAAAACGGTCTTTTAAGTAAATCCGATCGGACTAAGCGTCGGTTCTACTTTATTCTATCTTAGTCGACTCTAGTGTTTCAACTCTCCTTGGAGTCTAACTCTTTGAAAACTCAAGTTTGTTTGCTCTTATTTTTCTCTCTCCTCCATTTAGCAAAAACCTTAGATGGCAAGACAAAGAATAAGCTGAGTTCATCCATTGTACATGACCTTAGGGTTGTTTTGTTGCTTGCCCTAATTTGCCACACGTGAGGTATGTATGTTTGATTCTCATAGGCTAGTATTGTTCTTACCAACCTAATGCCATGTCACACTGTCTTAGCACCAGACCCCATATAACATAGATGAAAATTCCTTGCAAAATCATGCCACCTTGTGGTCGACAGTTTGCTCACCACAAAAGTTGTAGCTTGCCACATGTAGGTTTTTTTGTTTTGTTTTGGGCAAAGCAAGCCCAACTTTGAATAATAGTGTGAACCAAGAACGTATACCGGTGCTAAGAAATGTCAGTCACGTAGGTGGGACAAGATTCTCTCGGCACCTCCTAGCTCCAGTGTGCAAAGAAGCATGGTACTGGTACCAATAGCTCTTCGTATCGACAAATCCCATACTTTGGAGCTGCTCTTGGCGATCGATGTTCTCGATTATTGACGGCCAATGTGAAAAAACACATGTTTTGTCATTTTGCTTTACAAGAATAAGTTGTATAACAGTTTTTTTCAACAGAGACTTGGGTTATAAATAATCCATCTAACATGTAGTTAACGGGAATTAAACCTTGCCTTTAGCCCAAATAAGGAAAAAAAAACAGGCATTGCAACAAATAGACAGGCCAACGGTTTATCTTCTGAGAAACGGTTTATCTTCTTTGATGGCTATCAGAGGGCCCAATATGCAATTCACATGTTGGCATTATCAGTGAAGGACTCACTTTTCAGAGGGTTATTTAGTTTGTAGTTGCCGTGTAGTGCTATGCTATGCTATCAATTCTAGTAAGGTTATCTCAACTCAACAGAGGCTCTCCTAACTCCTAAGTACGAGACAATATTTGTCGGAAACCACGTCTTAAAAACTCAAATCTGGATTGTAGGATGAGAAAAATTTCCCGATATTATCAGTTCTTTGGACTACAAACCACGACCCCTGCCACAATCCTCCCCTTCTCATTACCAAACTAACCCAAAATTGCGCAATCAAAATGTGGACAAGTTAGGGGTTTGAACATGGCAGGGTGATAGCGGGTCTGAGGTGGCATGATGCTTGGGGCTAGGGATCGACCACTGGGGAACCTCGAAACCTTAGATCTCTTTGCGGTATCATCCGGAGTGGTGCAATCCGCAGTTAACATGTTTGCAAACTAGTTACGGGCTCCTGCCTTCCTGTACTCAACAAAAGAGGCTTCTAGCTTTCCTAACTCAACAAAAGAAGCTCCTACCTTTCCTAACTCAACAAAAGAGGCTCCTAATTAGTTATTACATCTTAGAATGTAAAAGCAAAGCCTATATATATCTAGATCTTATCCGTCCATTATTCATCGATGGTCGACGAGGACGTACAATTACAGTGAAATTTGACAATTATGTCCCCACTAGTCTATCTTTGCTTATTGGATTTCTTTCCAAAAGACTTATGCTTGGCTAATCTAAGGGGAGCGTTCTGTAAGATGCAGTAATTATTTTAGGCCTTGTTTGAAATGAGAGAAATTTATGGTATCTTCGGTTGAGAGCCAATAATTGCTGCGTTTTTCTTGCCAAACTGTGGCAAACTACACAAAATGTGGTGAAAAATGTGGCGACGATTGACGAAGTTGATGGCCACATTTTTTGGGAAGTTCTACAGCAAACAATGCCCTCGGCCGTAAAAAGGCATTACGAGCCGTGCTGAGCATGCTCGTGTAATTCGATGGGTCGATCGCAATCGAACTGGGTCAGGCCCTCGAGTACCATGCTCGTTCTTATCGGGCCCTGCTGGGGGCGCCTCCCTTCCATTGGTTTGGACTTCGGAGTGGAAGTTGAGGTGCAGCTTCGCCAATCCCATTATTAGCAAATAAAGAACATTCCTTTGGCGAAACTTCCATACCTCTGCAGTTGCCATGATGATGCCATCTATCCATGCAGCATTGAGAGACAAAAACTTCTTAGTTTTAAGCATGTACTGTACCTGCTTATCATAATCATCATCACGTTGCTTGCTCTGAGAGAAGGTATATTATACTAGAAGATCCATTCTCTGTCATGCATAGAGATTAGCAGTGAGTGCTTATCAAGACTTCTAATTAAAGTGATGACTAGATCCTTTTCTACTATGCACCTGCCACTGTGCATTGTACCTGGAAGCTTATATAGATCTGCTATTTTTTTAGAAAGGGTGCACAAGCTCTCCGATTTCCATTACCAGAACGCATGAGTTAGCGAGTTTTGCTAGGGCGAGTGGTTCAGGTTCAACTTTGATCAGGCGTGTGCCAGAGTTTATTGAAGTTTTTGCTACAGTTGATTGTACCGCTACTTATGTTTTTTAATCTACTAGTTAAATACTCATGCTTTGTTATAGACAGAAAAATCATATTACCTGGAAAAGTTAACCCACGTTGTGAGGTAGTCTACAGTTATGCACCAGACCTATGGCTCCAAAGCCACGCTTGGACCAGCTTTTTATGTCATGCAATATTTTCGTTAGAGATTTTTTAGGGTGATAGTTGAGTTGATTTGTTAGGAGTTTGAACTTATTTTAGTTAATCACTTTCTTTTTTTTCTTGTTAGAGATATTTTAGAAATATGGGAAGTGAAGGTGAAGAGTATAATATTATCACGTCACTATCACCAACTCTCATTTATATAATAGGAAAGATAAATATCGCTTGTTCTTAAAAAAAATACTCATAATTTGACAGGACAATATGGCCCCCTTCTAGATGGCTTCTTGACTGGCTTACGGCCCTAAGAAACCATAAGCTGTCTAGAAGGGTTAAAGCCACCTAACTGTAGGGATAAGCCAACCCTATTTTGTATTGATAGCTAGAAGCTGGCCAAAGGAGGCTTCCCGAGCTTATACATTAGTTACCTCTAGGTTTGCCCTCAGTTTTATAAAATTTTATGTCGAAAATGCCATCTTGAATTGTTTTCCTGCCTCTCCCTCACGCGCCCGAGCAACTCGTCTCCCTCACATGCCCATGCATCCCCTGTCTCCGTTTTGCACGCCCCGCACCCCCGAGACCCTTCGTCGTCGTGCCCTTTCCGGCGCCATCACCCCACCTCACCACGCCACCTCCTCCCCGCCGGCCCTTAGCCCCTCCTACCCCTCCCGCCACTTCGCCCCTCCTACCCCTCTGGCCCTCCGGCCCTCCGCCTCCTCCCCGCCGACCCTCCGGCCCGCCACCCCTCCACCCGTGGTCCCCTCCTCCTGGGCTGTGGTGACCAGATCTGGGCCCTTGGAAGCCCAAGTCCTCAGCCTCGACACCCAGATCTCCTTGGCGGCCTCCAGCTCCCCCATGCCGGACCAGCAGCCACATTCCCCCGCCGCCTCACCCGGCCGGAGCTCCATCCCCTCCAAGGAAGATCCCCACTGCAACCTCGACCGTCTGCCGGCTTCTTCTCGAGCTCATCGCTAGATTGGTTGCCGGATTCGTTGTCGCCGACAATCGCGTTGCCTCTCGACACCAGCCTCGCCTCCCCAGCTTCTTTCTGATCTCAGTGAACCGAAGGTAGTGGTACAAGCTCAAGAACACTCATGATGAACCGAACATTATTTGCTATGAACTTTGAGTATGCACTGATGACATATATGCTGTTGTATGAGCTGTACAAATTTTATGCATATTTGTGTTGTTGTAAAGAAAGAAGCAGGGAGAGGATGCATAAATGTTTCTCCTTTTAGATATGCAACTTATGAATTTGTGATGCATATGAGCATTGGTGTGCGGGAATATTGGGAGTAATATGAATATTAGCTAACAAAGGAATAAACTTTGATGTTTGGTTGTGAGGAAAATTGATGCATGCAATGATACATGTTAATGGCTGTGTGAAACTTTGATGTGTGAAAATTTGATATGCACTGATGATGTATGCAGAGAGAATTTGACATGTATGCACTGATTATATGTCAAGCTAATTTGATGTTCTTTTGGATGCGGCACAAGATACATGTCGAGCTAATTATGTTTTAAAGAGTTGAAATGGTAATTACAAGTGATGGTCCACTGATGCAGCCCTTTATTTGTGTTTCCACATCATCTTTCAATGCAAAACAAGAATATGATTTTATACTGTCGACGATCGGTAAACCGCCGATCTTACGGTATTCGTGGAATGTGTATGTATGAGGGGTAGGGACCGCTAGGGCACAAGGCCAGAGGCATAATGGCAAGAAAAACACCCTTTTTATACAGGTTTGGGGCTCCCTCAGGATAACAACCCTACGTCATGTTCGTATATATTCAATGGAGAAATATTTTACAAGGGAATCTGGAAGTTAGTGGCTATCCTAGGCCTAATCGTAGACTAAATCCGGCTAATTCCGCTACTCTCGACTCCTTCGAGGTGATGGGGCTTCAGAATCTGGATTGGCCTTCTGGATCTAACCTCCCTTGTCGATCTAACTTCACTTGTCCTCTCCTATGGGACTGCTGACCCTTTTATAGAGGGTTCATCTAGTCATACCGTACATGGACTTACGTCCGAGTAGGAATCTGGCTTCCTCAAACATCGGGATGAACTTCCTAGTTTAAGAGATATCTTTCCTCCTTCTTAGAGGTTACCTTATCGTCCTGAGATTCTTACCGGATACGGGGTATACTTCGGTAATCCAGGGAATCGTATATCAGATACTTCCTAATATACGGGATACTGTACTATTCATCGTCATATACTTTGGTCATTTTGCTTCATATATTGTTTATATACAAAGAATAAAAAAGGAAAATCGTATTATCCAAATAGTACATGAGGCACGAATTTGATACAAATTATCATTCAAACAATGACCAAATATGTCAAAAGGTATTATGGAGTTTCTACGATTCATCTTTGGCCATAAGTTTAAATCTTAGAAGCCGTTTAAAAGAGGATAAAGAGCTTCTTAGATTTTCCACATCAGAACTTCTGGTGGCTATTAAGTTTAAACTGACTTATACACAAACTGAAATCATCTAGAAGGGGCCTATGTTGACTTACCTTGGCATTAGCAACGCAACACCAGCCGATCTATTGGTCCTTGGTGCATCGTGGGTGTCGGGTTTTGCATACGAATGTGGCCAAATTCGAGACACTCGCCTGAAGGTCTCGTGGAGCGTGATACAGCGCAAACGCATGGACGGCTTATTTACTAGTGGCTTTGGGCCTCATGCTAGTATAGTAGGATTTGCTCTTGCTTGGCGCATTATGAAAAGTCAGCTTGTTTCACGGTGAAAAGTGCTTATAAGTTGGCTCTCAGCTTGGAGACGTAAGGAAAGAATAGAGGTAGTAGCAGACTTTGTGATGGAAGGAGAAATTCTTGGCTCTATATTTGGTCTGGGTATATTCCTCCAAAAGTGAAACTATTTGCTTGGGAACTTGCTACAGATAGCTTGCCAACAAAGAAGAACAAATGGCGGAGAACTTTGGAAGCTGATAACACTTGTCTGATTTGCAGCGCTTGTACTAAAGATGGGTTCTATGCTCGGGCTCTGCGGGAAGAAATGCGTCGTGTCTAGATGTTGCCTCGGGAAGAGGATATGGCTTATACGGGGCCGGACTGGCTTCTAAATTTTCTGGACAAGCCCACTAATGGTATGCAGTTTAATTTCCTAATGGTGTTATGCCGTGCTTGGCACCTTAGAAATGAGATTGTTTATGGAAATTGGCAGTTCACCCATCCAGACCTCAGTGCTAGTTTTGCAATCTTACAAGGAACCGCTGCTGTCCATCAAGAGTCAAAACAATAACGGTAAATAAAGGGAAAAATATCGTTTGTTCTTCCTTTATTAATACCGCCCGTGCTACTTCCGTCAAGTCTGCTCCTATTAGCTGGTCCAAACCTCCTGCTGGTCATGTCAAAATCAGTGTGGATGGATCCTTCATTGCCGCTGCGGGTGATGCAAGTCTTGGCGTTGTTGCTCGAGATGATTTAGGGCGCATTCTGTTTTCCTCCTGGAACTTAACATCCAATGGAGCTGACGCGGAGGAATGCGAGGTATTGGCATGTCTTGAAGATTTACGTCAAGCTTCCAACATGATTCATCAACCGGTCTTGCTCGAGACGGACTGCGCGACTGTAGTAGCTGGGGTTCATCGGCGCGGCAAAGATTGTTCCAAATGGAGGCACGTGTACGCGGAAATAGAAGCTGTCATCCAATTCATGAATGAAGTCCCAGTGGTAAAAGTCACAGGAGAGTGTAATCGGGTTGTGCATGAGTTAGCGAGTTTTGCTAGGGTCCGTTATTCGGGTTCGATGCTGGTCGAGCGTGTGCCACAATCTATTGAAGTTTTTATTACATTTAATTATACCGCTACTCATATTTTTTTAATCTATAAAGCTCTCTTGTTTTTAAAAGAATTATACGAGTCCGTACTAAATCTGCTAATTAACTAGAGATAAATAGTACTCATAGATAAATATTCCTTTTGCTAATTTATATGCTACTCAACCCTTGATCGAGACCCAAAACGCGGGGAGTGCATGTAGGCTTGTTAAAAAGAGAGTGTGACTTTTCTCCGCTTCCTCTCCTTCAGACACGGCCGGCCTGTCTCTGGCGAAAAAACAAAGACAATTTGCAATTTAACTTTCTTTCTCTTCCCTTTGTTCTTCATTAGTAATTAAGCAAGTGCATTGCACGTCTTATAAATATATATTACACGAACTATATACTATCTAAATATCCACTAAAATGTACTGTCTCTGTTAATCATTGGCTTGAATTTGTGGAAAAGGAAAAATAGAACAAATGTTAATTAACCCTGCCTTAAATGAGAATTAATTTTTTAACTCTTTCTTAGATATATAATTATGAGGTAATTTGTTAGGATCCAACTTAATTTATGAGATATTGGATCTAATTATATGAATGGCTAAGATCATTTAGATTTCATCAACTCATACCTTTTATAGTAGTATAGATATAGATATAGATTATCGTCTGCATAATCATCTCCGTTGATTTGTTTATATACTGTGTCATGATATAATTATACAGTTGCACCGATCAAATCCATTGCACTAAGCAGCACTCCTCGAAATACTGATAAAGCAAAAGGTTTATGCGTATGTATGAACATCATGTTTGATTCCAGGTTAATCCCAACTAAATTTTGTCCTCAGGTAAATCCATCCAAAAACTGGTGTAAGAAGTTTCATGATGGCGCGGGGTAGGATTGGACCAGGTCCAGATTGCAGCATCATAGAAACTGCGTCCATTCAAATGGTGGAGAAAGAAAGACCTTATTAGTCAGTGATGGAGCGAGAGGCAACAATACAGAGGTCCATTCAAAGTCTCCTTGTCAAGTGTGGTGTTGGGTAGGCCAGGTGAGATGAGAGGAACAGCATATGTGGGAGACCGAGACCATGCACCCACTTCCAACCTTTAATTTTCTTTCCCCAAATTTAACCACAGCTTTTAGTTTTTTTTTGCATGCTTTTCTTGAGGTGTGTTGGAAATGGTGGGAAGAAAGTCATGTGGTACACCAATGGAATGCTACGGGTAACTGTATATTTGTGATGGTATAGAGGCAGTTGATATTTTTTTTTGATATTTTGTTGGGCTGGTGCATAACTCCATGAGAAGATACATAAATTTTCATACTGAAAATTTTCACCTACAAATATGATAATACACCTGCTTGAATGGAAATTTCCAACCAGTAAATTTCGTCTTTGATCAATCATCAGTGCGCGCATGGGATATATAGTTTCTTTTACACTGGGTTGTGAAGTGTGGTAAAATTATTTTGACATGGGTTTAGCCTTGCTCCTAATCATTTTTTTTCCTACTTGACTGTTTTATCAGGTAAAGCCAAACAGGACCTTGTTTGGTCAAGCTCCTATCCGATGTACAAGTTCCGATGCGTCATCCTTTTTCCAATGGTCCACAGTTGTTTAAGACTAACCTTTTACTTTCCTTTCTTTCGTTCCGACAACCCCGTTTGCATTTCACACTTGCATGCATCGATCTTAATTTTATCTAGCAGCAGCAGCATCAGCAACAAGTAGCAGTAATTTTCACAGTTTAGAGGCTCTTGTTGTGGCTGAGCTCTTACAGCTTGTTTGACCCGGCATCAGCAAATGGAGATCTTTAAGATCCATCACATCTATTTCCTTTCTCTCAGTCTTGCTACTCGGTGGATTTGGATCCTCCGAATTCAGACAGTACAACATTGTAAGCCATATTTAGTGAGGTCTTGGGTAGAACAATTCGTTTCCAAGAGAGTATGAGTATCAAAATAAATGATGGCATCGGCCTCTATTTCTAAACAAAGAAAGATTTTCAGGGATTCTGTTTATCTATCTTATTCAACATTGTGGTAGACGTATTAGCTGTCCTCATTGAAAGAGCCAAAAGGGATAGCCAGATAGACGGAGTTGTGCCACATCTAATTGATGATGATTTATCATTCTTCAGTATACTGATGACACCATTCTCTTTATGAATCATGACTTAGAAAAAACTATGAACATGAAGCTCTTGCTTTATACTTTCGAGCAGCTATCGGGCCTCAAAATCAACTTTCATGAAAGTGAATTATTTTGTTTTAGGGCTGCCCAAGAGGCGGCCAGTGACTATGCGTAGCTCTTTGGTTGCAGATTAGGCACCTTACCTCTGAAATACCTGGGTATCATGATACACCATCAGAAACTTCAAATTTTAGATTGGCGAGAGATTGAAGAACGCTTCGAGAAATGACTGAACAACTGGAAGGGGAAGCGATTGTCCTCATCAATTCAGTGCTCAGCAGTTCGCCAATGTACATGTTGTCTTTCTTCCAAATCCCATGTGGAGTTCTTCAGAAGCTTGATTGTTTTTGAGCCAGATTCTACTGGCAGAGTGATAGCCACAAAAAGAAGTATCGCCTGGCTAAATGGAGTGTAATGTGTCACTCTAAAGATCATGGGGGTTTAGGCTTCCAGGACCTTGCTGTCACAAATATTGCTCTACTCAGCAAGTGGTTGTTTAAACTACTAACTGAAGACGGGGTTTGGCATGACCTCCTGCGAAACAAGTACTCAGGCTGCAAACCACTCTCACAAGTGGGGTGGAAACTAGGAGACTCACATTTTTGGGCTGGTCCTATGAATATGAAGAGACATCTTTTTTTCACTTCGACACGTTTCATATTAAGGACGGTAATCAAATTTGCTTTTGGGAGGATAGATGGCTGGACAATAATTCGTTCCAAAACCGGTATCCTCGTTTATATGATCTTGTGTGGAGTAAAAATGTCACCGTCCCTCAGGCCCTGCACACCTGCGTCCCAAATGTGGCATTCTGAAGAGCCTTGTTAAGGCCTAATTTAGTAGCTTGGCAGGATATGCTGGCTCGCATTGCCACTACGAACTTATCGCAGGACGCATATGAGTTTTGCTGAAACCTGCATTCAAATGGGCGGTTCTCGGTGCACTCAATGTACCTTGCTCTGGTGCGTTCGGATGTCCCTGTCGTTAATAGGCAACTGTGGAAGCTAAAAATACCACTCAAAGTGAAGATTTTTCTTTGGTACCTTCGAAGGAGGTAGTCTTAACTAAAGATAATCTGCTCAAAAGAAATTGGTAAGGTAGTCAAAAATATTCTTCTGCAACAAAAACGAGACTATCCGGCATCTTTTCTTTACATGCCAGTTTGCCCATTCGATTTGGTCTGTCGTTCAGGTGACCTTTAATTTACATCCACCATGTAGTGTTGCAAATATGTTTCGAACTTGGCTACACGGGGCTGTTAATAAATTGCGGGTCAAGATCATGGTCGGGGCAGTTGCATTATGTTGGGCATTATGGCTTAATCGTAATGCTATGGTTTTTGATAATAACAAAATTTTATCACCAATGCAGGTTATCTACTCTTGTGCCCAGTGGCTCCGTACATGGTCGGTGCTTCAACGTCCGGAGGATCGGTAGAAGGTGGCGGCAACTTGTGCGCTGTTGGGACAAGTAGTTCAGGAGGTTTTTACCCCCACATGGTTGGCGGTCTAGTCTTCGGCTTGCGTCTGCATGATGTTGCATTTTCTTTTTTCTCAGTGTCGTGTTGGCCTGTTGTCTGTTTGCACTTTGGGGCTGTGTGCACTTTGGTGCATAGGCCGAGGGTTGATCTCTTGCGATTGTATCATCTCGATATACTCCCATTATCTAAAAAAAATATCTAGTGGGGTCAGGAAATGAGAATATGGGGATCACAAAAATGTTATTTGCATGCTCCAAAAAGAAATTTTGAAGGAAATGGTTTTATAGACTAGTGAGGAAAAAGAGAGATAAAGAAAAATGTGACATTAGATATCCGAAAGAAAATAAAAATATAAAGCTTGAGCTGCATGTACAGTTGAGACCCTACAAAACTCCTATAATTTTTTAAGATAATAGTAGAAGGGTCATCCTTCTGGTCTCTGCATCATGCGTTGTACATCACCAAATTTTATTTATGCGAAGTACAAAGTGTCGATACTAAAATCGGCTTAAAACGGCAATAAATGTTACTTTATGGTTAGTATCGACGAAAAAATCCTACCATCGTCATGTTACTCTTATAACCAGAACAACTATAAAAATTATTTGTCACAAAGAAGTTCTAGACATATGATACTGGAAACATGTAGTTATTTGAAGATTAGAACACATGGTTCTAAAAATAAGGGAATAAAAAAACATAGGATTAATATGTGACGTCTTGTTAAATTCTATAGCAAATATAATGGCTCTTTAGATGTTCTAATTTTTTAAAAGAATTTAAAGAGAGAAGATCCAAGATTTTTTTTCCATGAAGCTCACACGCTCGTTAGGATTTCCCTAAAATTTCTATTTACCGTTTTCGGCTCAGGTCTGTGTCACTCTTCACAAGATACGTCAGTCAGTCAACTCTGGACCCCAAGAGAGGGAGAGAGAGAAAGAATTCCACCTCCCATTCTCTCTCTAAAGTACTCCACACTGCAGCCCCCCTCCAAGATACGTCAGTCAGTCAACTCTGGACCCAAGAGAGGGAGAGAGAGAAATTCCACCTCCCATTCTCTCTCTAAAGTACTGCACACTGCAGCCCCCCTCCCAACCCCTCCTCTCAACAGCACTCGTCAAAAGCCTGAAAGCCGAAGCATTCCGAACGAGACCCGAGAACAGGAGCATCAGCCATGGCTGCCAAGAACACCGAGAAACCCAACACCTAGAGAGAGAAAAGATCTTCCTTTTGCCTGTTGCTCGAGCCGGCCAAGATCAGCAAGGAGGGAAGGAGCCGGAGGAATCAAGAGGAAGCCGGAGAACCTGTGGACATGGGGGAGATGAGGAGGAGGTACTGTTCCTGTGCCAGCCATGGCTTCTTGCTCCTGCTACCGCTCTTCTTGTTTCTTCATGTGTCCATGGCCGCCGGCGGCAGCGGCGCTACTGCATCGATCCTTCCTCTAAACAGCACACAGTTATCCATCATGAGGGATCTCTCGAACTTGGTGGCCGCCATGTCTCGTTCCCCTGCCACCAGGTGGGATACGAGCGATCCGAATCCATGCCGATGGAGTGGAGTCGATTGCTCCGCCTCCGGTTCCGTCTTGGTTGTGAGCAGCATCGTTTTGTCTGGCTATCGCATGTCCAACGCCACCATCTTTGCCTCCATATGCTCCCTTGACACCTTGCGATCCCTCGATCTCTCCAAGAATTCCTTCACCAGTTTGACGGGCCAGTTCTCTCCTTGCGCCATGAACACCGGATTGCGGCTGCTGAATTTCAGCCGCAACCATCTGGCTGGGCGCATAGGCGATTTCTCCGGTTACCCACACTTGGAGGTTCTTGATTTGTCCTTCAATTCATTCAGTGGCAATGTGACCACCCGATGGAGTGTTTTGCCCAAATTGAGGAGCTTGAACCTGAGCTCCAATGGCTTGGTGGGTGCTGTCCCTGCAAGCATGGGTAGCTCTATGGAGGAGTTGGTGCTGTCTGGTAATAATTTCAGTGACGCCATTCCAAGCAATCTGTTCAAGTACACGAACCTCACTCTGGTGGATCTTAGTCAGAACAATCTTACTGGTGATGTCCTGGATGAGTTCTGGAAGCTGCCCAAGCTCAGGATTTTGCTCCTTTCAGGTAATCATCTGAGTGGAGTGATACCGAAGAGCTTGTCGAATGTCACGACGCTCTCTCGGTTTGCGGCTAATCAGAACAACTTTACTGGTTTTATCCCTAGTGGTATTACAAAGCATGTGAAGATGCTGGATCTGAGTTACAATCATCTCAATGGGGAGATCCCCTTTGATATTCTTGGTCCTGCCGGATTGGAGACTGTTGATCTCTCCAGCAATCACCTTGCAGGAACAATTCCCAGGAACTTGTCTCCAAACCTCTACCGCTTGAGGCTTGGTGGCAACGAGCTCAATGGGACCATCCCGGACACCATCGGCGACGTCTCAGCCTTGACTTATCTTGAGTTGGACGAAAATCAGTTGATGGGAAATATACCTTCAGAACTTGGAAGATGCAAGAACTTGTCCTTGTTGAATCTGGCATCAAATAAGTTGCAGGGTCCAGTGCCTGATGCAATCAGTAACCTTGACAAGCTGGTAGTTCTGAAACTTCAAGTGAACAATCTCAGTGGACATATCCCAAGTATATTTTCTGATTTTGCGAACCTGAACACATTGAATCTTAGTTGGAATTCATTCACCGGAGAGATACCAAGGGGAATTTTCAACTTATCAAAGCTTTCCAACTTGAATTTCCAAGGGAACAACATCAGTGGTTCCATTCCATTTTCAGTCAGTTCATTAGAGTCTCTAATTGAACTCAATCTGGGGGATAATTCCCTGACTGGTACCATCCCAACAATGCCGACTGGCTTGAGCACAGTTCTTAATCTTAGTCACAACCATCTCAGTGGATCTATTCCTTCAAATATTGGTTCTTTAAAAGATTTAGAGATCCTTGATCTTTCATACAACAACTTGTTTGGTCCAGTACCATCCTCACTTGGGGATCTGCAGAGCTTGACACAGTTGGTGCTATCTTATAATCACCTTTCTGGGTCCCTTCCTGTATTTCATCCAAATGTGGTTGTCGATAGCATGGGAAATCCTGATCTAACAAATGGTAAAGGAAACAGTAATGGCACTCCTACTAGTGCTAAGGCAAGGACACATACTGTTGTCATTATCATTGCTATTGCCGGTGCTCTTGTTGGATTGTGCTTGCTGGCTGCTATTGTTATGCTATCATTCTCCAAGAGAATTTATCGTGTTGAAGACGAGGGGCCATCAGCTGAGGGGGGTGTGGCTCAAGTCATTGATGGCCACCTCATAACAATGAACAGCATCCACACCTCTGCAGTTGACTTTACGTATGCAATGGAAGCAGTCTCCAATCCTAGCAACATATTTCTGAAGACAAGGTTCTGCACCTACTACAAGGCTGTGATGCCAAATGGGTCGATCTACTCTGTCAAGAAGCTTGATTGGAGTGACAAGATTTTCCAAATTGGAAGCCAAGAGATATTTGGTCATGAACTTGAGGTACTTGGCAAGCTAAGCAATTCCAATGTCATGGTGCCATTGGCCTATGTCTTGACAGAAGACAATGCGTATCTCGTCTATGAGCATGTGTATAAGGGCACGGTGTTTGACTTACTCCATGATGGAAGGTCAGATGTTCTAGACTGGCCGTCACGGTATAGCATTGCTTTAGGGGTGGCCCAAGGGCTGACCTTTCTTCATGGGCGCACTCGGCCGGTTCTGCTTCTTGATCTATCGACGAGGACTATCCACTTGAAGTCAATGAATGAGCCTCAGATCGGAGATATTGAGCTTTACAAAATTATTGATCCTTCCAAGAGTAGTGGGAGCCTTTCAACCATTGCTGGTACAGTTGGTTATATTCCGCCAGGTAAACACGTATTCTCATATTCTGATTCAGTTTGAGTACCTATTTGTGAACTTGTTGAATTTGTTGAGAGGTGAATATTTTATGCTATTTTTTTTTCTATCAAACACTTGATGTTATTTCTTTCTGGTTTGTAGTAAAATTATCAATTAATTTGCTTGACTGCAAATCTGTCTGAATAGTAGCTCCAAACTTACTTGTCCCATAGTTCCGCCTAAACTGAAAGCACCAATCTTGTTTTCCGAAGTGTTTCAATGGTATGTTTTCTCTTTCGCTCACTTGATTTAGATGCACCCGAGGCCATGCTTTGTCATTTTTACATTGGAATCCGCCATTCAGATTGAAGCACCTCTACCTACTTCTGGATTGGTTTAATAATAATTCAAACAGTTAAGTGCTTTTAGTCAAACTAGCTTCTCAAATCGTGCCCTAGGACAGGACAGTCTTGCAAATTTTGGTTCAGTTGTTTCCGTAATCCAGAAATTACATCATATTTACTGACACTAAATTCCACTGAATGTTGATTGCAGAGTATGCATACACTATGAGGCTGACGATGGCCGGCAATATTTATAGTTTTGGAGTCATATTACTGGAGCTCTTGACAGGAAAACCATCGGTTAGTGACGGCATTGAGTTAGCCAAGTGGGCTCTCAGTCTTTCGGCTAGGCCTGAGCAAAGGGAGCAGGTCCTTGACACCAGGGTCTCAAGTACTTCAGTTGGTGTTCACAGCCAGATGTTATCAGTTCTGAATATCGCTCTCGCGTGTGTTGCTTTCTCTCCAGATGCTCGGCCAAAGATGCGCAACATCTTGAGATTACTCATCAACGCAAAGTGAATGTGAATCAAAGCAATCTGTTTTGGTTACTTAGATAAGTTCTGAATGGAGTCTGACACTTGCTTAGCATGTGGATGTCATTTTACAGGTGATCATTGTATAGTACCACCATAGCCCATAGTTCATGGTAGATTATGACATGGTGAGTTTGAGTGATTAGGTATCTATTTTTTGGAGTGGAGTCACTACGACTTCTGCGCTGTAAACATCATATTATCAAAGCTAAAAAACTCGGCGCATTCTGCTTCTCATTAGTCCATTGTTGTGCTTGCTAGTTCAGGTGAAGCTTTGCATTGGTCATGGGTAGTTGAACTAAAAGCTCTGTCATTCACCAACTAAAAATATTCAGTAGTCTGATTTTGAGTTAAACACGCAATATGAGACCACCAGCTAATATACTCAATGTTCTCTATCGTTTTCTTGCTAAACTTCTTTTGGTTCTTGTGCTGCAACCTGTTCTTTATCTAGATCAGCATTTCAATATATGTTTGGTACATTTTGTATTGGATTTCCTGGTAATTACATAACTTGCATAACCTTTTTAGGAAAATTCAAATCTAGCAATTTGGAAAAAATGCGATTGTTTGTGAAGAGTGAGACGTGGGTCTATGTCCCGCATGTCATCGAGACATCTAGTGGCATTTATCAAAACTGCGAGCTCTGTACTGGCATGGTTCAAAATTTCCTCTCTTTTCTTTCTCTAATAACTCAACATTAGCATCTCTTGAAATACTTGAAACTGAAAAAAGAAAATAAAAAAGCATATAAAAATGAAAAGAAATAAAAATCAATGAAATTTGATGGCCAATTGGGCTTGTTGCTAGTCAGCTTGGACCTTGGGAGGTAACCCCAAAGCATGAGCGACCAGCCCAACCCTCCGGCATCGCATCGTCCTCCTCGGCTAATCCGCCCCGCCTCCGATACACCCAAGGCGGCGGCAGCAGCAACACCACCACCAAGCGGGTGGCAAAGCCAAACCCCTCAGAACCTCACCACCCTCTCCCCTCCCCTCCCCCGCAATGGCCGCCCTCCTCCACCTCCACTCCACGCTGCTCCCCTCGACGTCCCTGCTCCGCCAGCGCGGTGCCGCCGCGCCGCGGCGCCGCAGCCGGGCTTGCCGGGTGGAGGCCAAGATCCGGGAGATCTTCATGCCGGCGCTCAGCTCCACCATGACGGAGGGCAAGATCGTCGCCTGGAACGCCGCCGAGGGGGACCGCCTCGCCAAGGGCGACCCCGTCGTCGTCGTCGAGTCTGATAAGGCAGACATGGACGTCGAGACCTTCCACGACGGCTTCCTCGCCGCCGTCCTCGTCCCTGCGGGCGAGTCCGCGCCCGTCGGCTCCGCCATCGCGCTCCTCGCCGAGTCCGAGGAGGAGATCCCACTGGCACAGTCCCAGGCTGCCAACTTCTCCTCCTCCTCCTCCGCCGCCGTCTCGCCGCAGCCGCCCCAGGAAACCGCCGCGCAAGAAGCGTCCCCTCCCCCGCCGCCGCCGCCGCCTCCTCCTCCGGCGCCGGTAGCGGTCTCTGCTCCGGCACCGCCCTCACCGGCGACACAAGGCGGGGCGCGCGTGGTTGCGTCGCCGTACGCCAAGAAGCTCGCCAAGGAGCTCGGCGTTGATCTCTTCTCAGTTACCGGGTCTGGCCCAGGTGGGCGGGTTGTGGCGAAGGATGTCGAGGCTGCGGCAGCTGCACCCAAGAAGGCGGCGCCAGTGGCAGCTGCACGGCCGGATGTGCCATTGGGGTCCACGGTGCCATTCACCACAATGCAGGGCGCGGTGAGCAAGAACATGGTAGAGAGCCTTGCCGTGCCAGCGTTCAGGGTCGGGTACACCATCACGACTGATGCTCTTGATGATCTATACAAGAAAGTGAGCTTCTTGTGTTGTTTGCTATATTAACCACTCTTATGTTAGTGGTATGCTGTGGGATTACTGGATAAAGGAGTGGCCTTTTTACAGATTAAGGGGAAGGGGGTGACAATGACAGCGCTGCTGGCGAAGGCTACCGCATTGGCGCTGGTGCAGCATCCTGTGGTGAACTCCAGCTGCAGGGATGGGCAGAGCTTCACTTACAACAGTAGCATCAACATTGCTGTGGCAGTGGCCATCGATGGTGGATTGATTACGCCAGTGCTTCAGGATGCTGATAAGGTTGAATGCTTTGTATATTTTTTGTTTATGCTGAAGAGTGATGTTTATGCTGATACTTTTGTCTGAGTAAATGGAAAACTGTTGGTTTATGCAGCTTGATATTTATTCATTGTCAAGGAAATGGAAGGAGCTGGTCGATAAGGCTCGAGCAAAGCAGCTGCAGCCCCAGGAGTACAACTCTGGTATTTTCTTCACTTCGCACACAAACTTGAAACTCTAGTGCATTGATATGCATCTTTTCTATATTCTGATTCAGATGATTATAGGGAATTAACAGTTGCATTCTAGTGAATCCATGTTTAGGGGGACCTGAATAACATAGTCTGGTAGATATTTCTTGAATTATGTCCTTCATTCTTTGTACGATATTGAAACACTATTTAATTCCACGTAACTTAGTTTTGCAAGGATTTAAAAGGCGTAAGCCCGATATTGAAACACTATTTAATTCCACGTAACTTAGTTTTGCAAGGATTTAAAAGGCGTAAGCCTCTGTGCAGAAGTTGGTAACTTGCTCATAGTGGTACCTATTCTTGAAGTTAAGGTTGATGCTCTTCATTCTTTATATTTCTACCTGGAATTAATTATATTGTATCTTCAGTACATCATTGCCTTATTTATTACCAATGTTCAAGTTCTATGTACGCTTCTAGTTGCGTCTTCTCATAATGGTTCTCTATCAGTATCCATTCTCTTAATTTAGTTGGTTTTGCTAATTCTCAGTTACCTGGTTAGTTACCTCAAAGTGCACAGTACTAAGCCTAAAATTGCAGTCCACATAAATGTTCAATTTTAGCAAAACATTACAGCAATCTTCAGTGTCTCCATTTTCAATCAGGCTTCATCCTCTCCAATAATTTCTAACTTAGATTTCATTTCGTCTTTTCAGTTTTTCATCAGGGCTAATCAATTCCTAAAATTCTATCTAGCATAGAAATTTTTTAGATGAGTAATATATATGGAGTGGGATGGGACTAAGGATGGTTGGATGTTGATCCAAAGGCTAAGAAATATCAAATATGACTGAGATTTAATAAAATTTTAGGCAAGCCGTTTACTAATGATATCCAAAAGAGTGCCTATTAGGTACTTAGTGGTTTTCTGTGTTGTGACATGTTTGATTACTTTTCTTAGATATGCCCTTCGTATTGTATATAACTACTAAGAGTCCTGCTAAATAATAATCCATTAGCTAGAGTTGTAGGAGTATGGAGTAATAGACTGGTTTATGGTGTGACAAAAGTACAACACATGCTCCGTACAAAAGTAGCAGGGAACGCGGGTCGATGCCACGGTCCACGACCTAGGGTCGTTCGACCCCAATTGAGGGGCAAGGTCGTTGGTGGGTCAACGCCAAGTTGTTGGCGGTACGTGACCTGAAGCGAGGGAGCACGACCCCAAATCATCTCCTGAGAAGCTTGTGGAAATGGACTCGTGGAGGCTTCCCTGGCCATCGCGTGCCACATCAGGAAGGGCTTCATTACTTGGGTATCACCGTTCCTTTGCTACTGCTGCTCGGGATATTGGGTCAGCTAGTTGCCTTGAGGAGAAGAGAGATAAGAGTCAGGGGGAGAGGGAGCCACCACCTGTGGCTCTGCTTGCCTGTGTGTTATGGTGTTAGGGTTTTGTCTTTTTATTTGGGCCTGACTTTGGCTGGTTGAGCCTCTAGTTTGTGACTGGTGCTGGTTGAGCCTGTTGTAAGTGTTAGCAGTTGCATTGCCTAGGCTTGGCAGCTTCTTTTTCCTTTTTTGTCTCTTTTACATTTCTTTTTTCCTAATCCTCTTTTCTTTTCCTTTTTTTTTCTCTTTGCAACTATTAGTTAGGGTCATGTACCACGACTCGCCATATCGTACCGGGATCATCGACTCGAAATTATTTGGTCCGCGACCCACTTTCTGAGTTAGCATCCCGAAGAGTTATACCCCTCGTCGCACATCGCCCTGAAAAGGTGGCGTCCCGCGTCCCGCGACCCCGTTCCTTGCCGAGTGACCCGGTTTCGTGGTAACTTTGCTCCATACTAGAAATTTTGTTGGAGGAATGTACAAGGGTTAAGGTTCTTAGCCCAAACCGGCCAAAAGTCTAGGGATAGGAAACCGAAGATAGCTTCCTGAGCTAATCATCTGTTTTAAATCATTACATGAGACCTCGAATGGACCCAATTACAGTTTACATGCAATTTTTTTACTTGTTTCTGCACTGTGACCTGAAACTTACCACGAGCTGTTCAAATGGACTTCAATAATAATATTTTTGCTGTGAGTTAACCTCTAGGCTGTAATACATCCAAGTTTTCTCGAATGAATATAAAGTTGTTAATTTGAAGATGGGAGTAGACCAGAGAAGTACTTAAATAATTTAGATTTGCTTTGTCTAGTTGACTGTTATTTTGGAGTCCCATTTAAGGCTTATGTCATATATTTGTAATTTAAAACGTTTCTGGTTTGTCGTATTGCTGATTTAGTGAATTACAACTTCACACATTGATTCAGAGCATCTGAAAAACCTTGTGCCAATACTGCAGGGTCTCTTATAGTCTTATTTGAGTGTCTTAAAACAAGAGCTGTCCAAAACAGTAGGACGGTTTACTTTGAGAAAATTAGCTATATTTAATTGCAAATTGACATAATTTAGTCTATTAAGAAAGAAAGAAAAGGCCAAGTGATGCACTAAGCATATGTGTGCCAAATTGTACTATATGTTGCTATTATTCTTTACCAAGCTTCTCTGAATGTTCCGTCCTTGGTATATGGCTTTTTTTAAAGTAAGTTTTTTATGTGCATCATGCTAATGATAGTTCTTCAGTTCTGTCAAAGGGGATACCATCTGCGCTAGAATCCAGATCTTGCCAATTAGTTTGATGTTATGTTTCATTGTTGCTATGTCGTGGTTCAATCCAACTGTTGATAGTAGACTGCACCTTTTTTTTCTTGATCAAGTGATCTGATTGAATTTGTAAAACTCAAATAACAAGACAAAGCACTGGAATCATTTGTTTCTCACATTTTAATGTTCGTCATCTAGTGTTTTAAAATCAAATGTGAGTCATTTGTTACTCAAATTGTAACGTTTGTCATGTAGTGTTTTAAAATCATATCTTTCGTCATGGCTAACATATCTTAGCTGAAAATTGACTGTTACCTATCAACTTGCAGAAGCTCCTAAGTTGCCTATGATCATCCTTTTTTTACTTTGCTAGTGCTTTAGATGTTAGGCACAAGAAACATGTCGGATCCAACTGTATTATTTGCGTATGCTAATAGCTAACAACGTTCAATCTGCAGGCACCTTTACTCTTTCAAACCTTGGTATGTTTGGAGTTGATAGATTTGATGCAATCTTACCCCCTGGAACTGTAAGATGAAGTTTCCATGTTTTCACTTCTATTGTCGTGTAATGCACAATGCCTCATGGTAATAAGGATTTTGCTGAAAACAGGGAGCAATCATGGCCGTGGGAGCATCACAACCAACAGTTGTTGGTACAAAAGATGGTAGAATTGGGATCAAGAACCAAATGCAGGTAAAATTACTTATAGTTGTGGCAATTTTGCTTTCATAACAACCAATTTTGAAGTTAATGGTTTTTTGCTTAATTTCTCACCTGATCAATAAATCTAGGTCAATGTTACTGCTGATCATCGGGTTATTTATGGATCTGATCTTGCTGCTTTTCTGCAAACGCTGTCCAAGATAATTGAGGTTCCCAAGGACCTTACATTTTAGATGCATCCAGTGATTATTTTTCCCTGAGGCAATCACATAGGGTGCTTGTCAGTAGATGTGTAGCATGTGTTCTTGTCGTGTGAATTAGTTAATTAAGCTGTCATCTCTGTTGTATCAGGGAACTTTGCGGGCTGGTTACCTTTTCATCATTGGTTTGTTTTTCAATAATTTTTTTACCTTTTGTTCAGATAGGTGTCAAGCATGAATATGTTATATTTACCTGAGTTTTCATTAATTTTCTATTATGTTGAGCTCATTGTACCATGGATTCATGTTATTGTCACCTTTGAATACAAATAAATGAAATGATCTTTGTCACCATGTGGTTAAATACACATTGGTTCCCGACTAATTTGATCTATATGTACCTAAACTTGTACACAGCACTCTCTAGCAAAAGTTATGACACTGGGAGAACAATGAAATTGCAAGCGCGGTTGATGCGCTTGCAAGGGTACCGCGATGAAATTGCTAAGGAATCAGAAGATGAGTGAAAATGGGGCACCATATCTGATCTGTTTGTTTTACAAGGGAAGGACCATCATTTCTCCCAACCACTCTCATCATACCATAGCATAGGACTATCTGATATTTTGACCTGTTGTACTTTCCTGGGGCAACATATACTACCTTTCCCTTTTGCACAGAAAGCATTCCTGCCTCTGCTCAGCTCTACTCTCACTCATCTCTACTTGAAGGATTCTATTAGGTGGCATGTCTTTTGTCTTGCTTGCTGGCCTGTGGCATTTTGTAGTTGAAGCAAAGCAAGCCAACTGCCGTGATCACCTTCATAAATCCCTCCCAAGAGCTTGTTCCTGCTTCCAGTCCATAGCCTGGAGGGAGGTAATACTCACCAAGCTGCGGCATGGCCGCTGCCGCCTTGTCAGACCTTGTGGAGGTTGACACCTCTCGCGCCTTCCAGTCTGTCAAAGAGGCGGTTGCGTTGTTTGGCGACCGCATCCTAGCCAAAGAAACTCAGTTCAGGCCGGGTCACCTTGTTAGGGAGAGGAGCTCTTGGCGAGATGCCGTCACCGTTGTGGCCTCAAGCACACAGCTTAAGGGGAGTGATCATGTTAGGTCTTCTGGCCTTGTAATCAGGGAAAGCCATTCCAAGCCAAACGCCATTGCCAAGCATGAAGGTCGTAGTAGTAAGCCTGCTTCAAATCTAATGCCGGTGCTAGATGCTGTGCCAATGTGCCTGGTCCCGTCTTCCTCTCTGTTTTCCACGACATCACCGTCGCTAGCCCACAACGACGACAAGCAGGGCCGCAAAGAAGCCAATCTCATGGTCATGAGCTCCATCAAGAAGGTAGAGGAAGAGACGGCCAAGACAAGGCAAGAGGTGGTCCAGCTGAAGAAAAGTCTGTCAGAGCTGGAGCTGGCCATGGCGAACCTCAATGCGAAGCTCCACCGGGCCCTCTCGAAGCTTGCCCACATGGAGGCCGACAAGGCAGCAGCTGCGCGGGCCAGCATCCGGCAAAGGGATAATGACACAGCGGCGCTGACAGTCTGGGCAGATCGGCAAGCCCCGAGGCAGCCACTGGGGCACCTGATGGGCCTCGGCGAGGCCGTTGGGGAGGTGATCCATGGCCAGAGGAGGGAGATGACGAGGAAGAGGAAGGTACAGAAGCAGAAGCCAATTGTGCCCCTTGTTGTTCCCCTCATCAATGGCATGCTCTTCTCCAGGAAGAGGATGAAAGACAACGAAAGCTTGTACATGAAGGAGCTCTACATCTTGCTAAGGTTGACTTGATCAGTCACTCCCATACTTACAAAATCTGTGGCTACTCGTGCAGATTGATCTGGACAAATCTAATTAATTTTCCAATCCCTTTCTTAGTTTTCCATGTTTAATTATATTGTGAGAGTGGATTATGGAAGAGGGTGGATATTGCAATTTGTAAATTAATGTAAAGTTAGCATTGATTTATGTATGTATCTTGTGATCAAGATGGATATTCATGTACATAGCATGTTTGTAAATTGTAATATAGGTATTATTATTTAAATTGATCTCATATATTGCATGCAAATGTGCAATGCATCATGCTATTATAGGGTGTCCTCAACTGCCTCCCCTACTTTTCAGTTACCCTCGGTTGAACATTTACAATCTCCTCTCGGACACAAACGGCACAAAAGCAAGAACACCAAGAAAGATCAAAACTTTTGCCGTTTGCAAAACCAACACCCAAGTATCAATGCCATTGTGACGATCGCGTTTGATCTTGGGAGCACGCGCGCGCGGAGTTCATCGCGCTCTGTTGATTAATTAGGTTCCTAGTTTCTTGCCCGTTTTATTAATTTTAGGTTTGGTTGTGGAGGGTCTCGATCGATGGGGCAGCCGGATCAGGCGCGGCCGCCGGGGAGCGCGTGCGTGTGGGTGGTGGCGGTGATGCTCCTCCTCGCCGTGCTCGCCGGCGGCGGGTGCCTGGTGCTCTACGTCACGCTGCCGCCGGCCGAGGTGCCGCACTGGCTTCCTGTGGCCGGGCTCGCTCTCGTCGCGCTCCCGTGGGCGTTCTGGTTCGCCACGTGCGCGTACCGGTGCTGCTGCTCATTTTCGTTGCCGCCGGAGACGGGGCCACCGGGGAACGCGGTGGAGCGGCAGCCGTCGAGGCCCGCCGCGGTGGCGCCGCTGCCGAGCAGCAAGAACTTGAAGAGCGCGCTCAGCACGAAGAACGGCCGGTCGCCAACGGGGTCACCCGGCGCCAGCGGCGTGCGGCGGGTGCACTTCGGGGTCTCCACCGTGCTCGAGGAAGAGGCCGCCGGCGAGGAGAAGGACGACACCTCGTCGGTGAACTCGCACGAGAGTGAGGAGCCCCTCTCCTACTCCATGCATTCCTCCTGATATTTATATGTATGTACAGGTAATATATTATTACCTCTTCAATGTAATAATCAGGCAGTAGAGATTAAGTACTAAGAGGCGATTTGAAATCAAAATTTCTTTTCTGGCTCAGTGTGTAATCAACGATATAATCTTGTTAGATATCATGTTCTTAGGTTATTAGATCAGTTTGTTGCAAAACTAACAAATGGCAGGCAGTCAGTTCCCTTAGTGGAATACACGTGTCTCGGCGACAGGCGATCCCTGGGCGATCCCCTGGCAACTCGAGCGTGGGTTTTTCTCTTGTCTTCTCCGTTGGTTCTTGTCGGATTTCATCCCCACCGTTTCCGCTTCCGATTTTGATCTTCTTCGCTTCTCTGATCCTTCCGCCCCGCGGGTTGCGGTTCTGCTTCGTGGTGAGTTCCGCCTCGCCGGAATGGCGGATAAGGAGGTCGAATTGGGCCAGATGATGAGCGCTCTTCAACTGTCGGAGGCTGAACGTAAAGGTATTGTATTGCCATGCCAGAATGAACGAGAATCTTCTAGGAGTGGATGGCACGTTGTAGCCAAAGTTTTTTCCCAGAAATCTTTTTATTCGGATGCAATCACGAACACTCTTGGCAAGGTCTGGGCCCTTCTAAGGGGATCCTTTGTAAAGCTATTGGCGATAATGTTTTTCTGATCTCCTTCAATCAATCTGAGGGTCGTTGGAGGGCACTGGAAGATGGACCTTGGTCTATTGGGCATGGTACGAACTCATGGTGTTGGTTCCATATGATGCTTCAAAATCTGTTGAGGAAATTCAATTCACTGAAATCTCTATATGGGTTCGTGTCAATAGAATCCCAATGGGCATGATGTCGCGGGAAGCAGGGGAAGCTATCGGTTCCCAATTGGGGACTTGTCTGGATGTTGATGTCGGAGAGGATGGCATGGCGGTAGGCAGATTTCTACGCGTCAAAGCCAGAATTGATATTCGCAAGCCGTTGATGCGTGGAATCACCATCCATCGAGCTGCTCCTGAGGAAGACCTTTGGTGTCCTCTGGAGTATGAATTCTTACCTGAATTTTGCTATCTTTGTGGTCTGATTGGGCACATAGACAAAGGCTGCTCTGCAGGAGATAAAAACAAGAGAGATAAGCCTTTTGGTGCTTGGTTACGAGTTATCCCACCACGCCAGCGCTTTGTAGATGACTCACAAAGGCAGAATGCCCCACAACAATGCTCTGATTCACATCATGAAAAGAGCAGTTCCAAAAATGAAGATGAGTCGGAGTTACGCAAGGATTCTGAGTTTTCTTCCAGATAGGGCAGGACACGTCTACTGGTTCTAAAGCAGGAGAAGAAGTTTTACACCTTTTGCCGGATGACAATCCCCTGGTTAATGATCAGGGGTTGACGGGTCCGGATGTAGAGGAACAGCTCTCCCTGGCCGCCTATCTGAGAAAATCTGGTTCTTCACAGCTATCTTCTAAGTCATCTCTAACAGCAGGTAAGACAGTGCGCAAATTCTCACGGAAGAAAGCCTTACAGTCCACCAAGGAGAGTGTCAAACTTCCTTCTGGTTCTAAGAAGAGAGCAGCTAACGTGATGGATATAGAAGATGCAAATGTCCCCAACAAGAAGGTGTGTAATCCTGGTGCTGCTACACAAAACATTGCTTCCGACTCTTATAATATGTTAAAGGCTGGGCTGCTGGAATAGCCCGGCCAGTTCCAATGAAGATAGTAGGGTGGAACTGCCGGGGGTTGGGCAACCGCCCGGCAGTTCGAGGGCTTCTGGACCTCCAGAAGCATGTAAATCCTGATGTTCTCTTTTTGTTCGAAACAAAATTGATCAGGAGGAAGATAGATAAGTTCCGATGGTTGCTTCATATGCCCCATATGGTGGTGAAAGATAGTGAAGGTAGGAGCAGAGGATTAGCTCTTTTGTGGAAAAGGGAGATCAATATTGATGTCAAGGGGATATATCGGCTGTTCATAGATGCTGAAGTCACAGAAGGAAATGGTGTCATGGTGGTTGACTGGCTTCTATGGTGAACCACGATCGGACAAGAAGGAGTTGACATGGAAAGCTCTCAGATCACTTCGCCATCATGCTAATCGTCCGTGGTTATGTCTAGGGGACTTTAATGAAATTCTTTTCTCTCATGAGAAGTAGGGAGGAACCCCCCGCTCTCAATCGTGTATGGATCGGTTTTGGGAAACTTTAGCTGCTTGTGATTTGCAAGACCTTGGTTATCAAGGTGACATTTTCACTTGGCGGAATAATAGCTACTGCCATGATCGCTATATCAGAGAAAGATTAGACAGGGCTCTAGCAAATTCTCAATGGCGCTCCCAATTCCCTAGTTTCATAGTCATTTATGGTGATCCGCAACATTCAGACCATCGTCCAATTGTTCTTCAAACAGATGGAGTGCAGACGCCTCATACCACACAGGGGCGCTCGTTTTGCTTTGAAGCTGCTTGGCTCAAAGAAGAGGGATGTCATCAAGCTGTCCCAAATGCCTGGGAGCATTTGCATGCTGGAACCGTGAATAACGTTGCGGATAGTCTGAAACAAGTTGCCACGGGCCATAGTACCTAGAGCAGGAACAATGTGGGTGATCTGGAGGAACGTTTGAATAAGGTGAATAAGGAGTTACAGGTTTGCTTACAGGGGGGGATTTCAGAGGTACATATTCACCGAGAACATGTCCTTAGGAATAAGTTGCAAAGACTTCAGGAACAGCTACATGATTATTGGCAGCAAAGAGCACATGTGAATTGGCTAAGACATGGCGACAAAAATACAAAGTTTTTTCATGCTTGTTGTTCGGAAAGGAGGAAAATCAATATGATTACTAAACTGAAACAAGATGATGGCACTATAATTGACAGAGGCCCGGGTCTGAAATCTTATATCACAAATTATTATCGTGATCTTTTCTCGGCTCAGGAGGGTCCTAATATCGAATCCTTCGAATCCATCCTGCAATATGTTCAGCCAAAAGTAACAACTCATATGAATAGCACCCTTTGTGCTCCGTTCTCTATCGAAGAAATCGAATCAGCGCTGATGGGTATTGGAGATCTTAAAGCTCCGGGACGAGACGGAATGCCAGGCATTTTCTTTAAGTCGTTTTGGGAAGTAATAAGAGGACGTGTCTGTGAGGAGATGCTCAGCATTCTTAATGGGGCTCCAATGCCGGCAGAATGGAATGCCACTACCATTGTTCTTATTCCAAAGGTAAAGTGCCCTGAAAGACTCAAATATCTTCGCCCTATTAGTCTATGTAATGTAATCTACAAGATTGTTTCAAAGGTCCTTGTGAATAGATTGAAGGTTTTTCTCAATGATGTCATATCCCAAAACCAGAGTGCTTTTGTGCCAGGGAGATTAATCACGGATAACATTTGATTGCTTATGAAATGTCTCACTACATCAGGAATAAAAGAAAAGGGAGAGATGCTTACATGGCTCTCAAATTGGACATGAGTAAGGCATATGATAGGGTGGATTGGAATTTCCTCCAGGCAATGTTGGTCAGGCTGGGTTTCCAGAATTCTTGGGTCCAACTTATTATGAAATGCGTTCGTTCTGTCTCATACCGAATCAAAATAAACGGAGATTTATCTGAAACCATTGTGCCTCAGCATGGTCTGCGTCAGGGAGATCCTTTATCTCCTTATTTATTCTTGTTTTGTGCCAAGGGTTTCTCTGCTCTTTTAAAGGCTAAAGAAGCGCTAGGTCTAATGGAAGGAATTCGCATATGTCCCGCGGCCCCCACCATTTCTCACTTGTTATTTGCAGATGATTCTTTGGTTCTTCTCAAAAGAGCTCTTCACCTTTATGAAGTTTGTTATGGGCAGCTCATCAATCGGGACAAGAGCAGTATTATGTTCAGCCACAACTGCAACTATTCAGTCAAGAGGGATTGTAACACCTCAATTTTCTGAAACCTGAAAATTAGGGCCAACAAAAAATTTTCTGCTAAATAATCAGATAATTAATGGACCTAATTAAAACTTTTATTCAAATCATGCTTCTGCAAAACCCTAAAGTGAGTCAACCAAAAATCTTCCACCTCTGTCCCTATTTCTGTAATCTCTACTTTGTCGAAGCTCTATCCGGCAAAGTATTCAAACCCTGCCTTACACCTTGTCTCCATACGTGGCTACTCGTCTTGCTTCCCGCCACGAACACATCCTTGGCATCCCTTCCCCTTCTATCTAGCCGGTGCCACCTAAACCCACACCTGCTGCTGAGTGCACACATGGTATCTCTGCAAAATCGGAGCATATACACATCTTGAATCTCTTCCGAATGACCTGATCTTTTGCCACCTACTCCGCCATGTTCTATCACAAGCATGTGCAAAAATATACTGCTTTTATGTATGCGCACACCCGCCAAATCCTAATCCATTCTTCTGAGCTACGAATCGTGACCCTAATTCCTCGTTCGGCTCCGCTACCATCCGATGTGTATATATGGGTATACCAGTAATACTTCCCAAAACCCTCGCCCTCCACAACCTCCAATGTCTAACCTGACTTCGTCGCCACCACATATATGCTTAGATTTTCCAAGCGTATGCGGGCACATACACTCTAAACCCTAGTTGCTTTTCTCGGTAAAACCCTAACCACCACGGTTTGTCTCTCTCTCCTTACCACATGTCATACGAATATCTTTTCATCTCCACCATGTTACCATGCCGGGAGAATAAATAATTGTCTTGTTACATTTCTACCAAATAATCGTTTATCCTTTTACTATAGCCAAAATCCTATTCATCGTTCACCATACTTATCCACAATGCCTTGAGTCCTATAAAAACTCCAGAAATATCCCGAGAACCCAACCTCTCGGCACCACTTTCCCACCACTGACGAAGCCCTAAATCAACATCCGAAATTAATTGGCAACGTATCTTCGCAATATCAAAGCATATATATATATATTTAATGGAAAGAGTTTCCGCGTCCTATTTCCCTCGATGTGTTTTTTCCCTACTCCTTTCATCTCAACCGTCCGCATGTACGCTGAAAATCCCCAGCATGTGCATGCGCTTACACTCCACCACCTTTTCTCTCTCTTAAGTATCCTCTAGTATACTCCCTAAATATTTTGGCAGCTCTATCTCCTCCACCTCCTGCCTCTGCTCTTTTCTATAGCACCAGGCCAACCTCCTCTTCCCCTGTATAGCTACAATTGAGCACCTCCCCATTTGTTACTCTCACCACAGCAGCCGGCCAATCCTCTTTATTGCTCCATTTCTACCTGAGCTACCAAACTTGATTTTCTTCTTCAGCTGCTATCCTTGCTTCTCCCATATGCCGACTTTTCTCTGTCCACCAAGCCACCTATCCCATCCACAGCCTTGGCATTGACTTTCCCTGTCCACAAGTTTTCTCAATGCCAAACACTTATGTGCCACCCCATAGCAGCCAAGCACTGGAGCACAGCATGCACGCAACAGCAAGCGATGGCAGGCTTTCTCAGTACAGCTCCAGCACGGTTGGCCACACGTCTCTCTCTCCCTCCACTTTATTGCATGCACTACCAATTCTCAGCAGCAGGACCGTGCCCAACTCCCTACTCCCTGGGTTTCTTTTTTCTTCTCTCTGCTGCACACCACGCGCACCAAGGCAGCTGGTGTTACTTTTTCCCTGGACCAGCATGCCAAGCCCTCGCTATTATCCTTCTTCCTCCAGCTACCTCCTCCTGGGTTCCATCCTCACCTTACTCTCTCCTCTTTCCCAAGGCCCAGTTTCTCTGCTTGACACCCATGGGGAACGCCCCAACCTCTCCTGCCACGCTACTCTACAAGACTAGCTCGGGCTCTATCTTCCCCATTTGCTATTTTTCCTCCACGGCCTGTTGGACCAGAGCAAGCCAAGCCTCCCCATTTTCCTTCCGAACTCCAGCTCCTCTCCATACCCGAGCTTTCCCCCCCTTCTCCCTTAGCTTCTTCCTCCATTACTCAATGCCAAGCAGCTCCCGTGCTCTTCTTCCCGAGCAGTTCTTCTCCGAGCTCCCTTATCCAACCCGAGCTCAGCCCCTGCCAAATCCTTTTCTCCACGCCACCTCCCCTCCATTCAGCAAGCAGTGCCCCTCACTAACCAGCTCCCTCTCTGCCTCATTCTCGTCGAGCAGCTCTTCCCCATCACCTCCTCCTTCCCCAAGCTCCATTTCTTTTCCCGAGCAGCCGAGCTTCTCTCCAAGTCGAGCTGCCCCATCAACTCAAACCCGAGCTCCTCAATCCCTCCTCCTGCTCTTGCTCTTCTCTCCCTCTAGTGCCGAGCTTACTGCTTACTTCTCATCCCCAAGCTTGGTCTACCTCCTCCACCTCTCTTCCACCTTGATTCCAAACAAGAGCTCCAGCTCAAGCTGAGCTCCTTTTCTTCCCCTGTCGCCGCTGGTGAAGACCCCCCTCCACCGCTGCTCCCCTCCCTGCGTCCTGCTAACAGCCACTGAGCTTGCCCAAATGCTGCTGCAGCCAACTGAAACCTGCCACTTTCCCAACCGTGGCAGCAACTCCTCCAACAGCGGCAACATTTCCCTACCGCGGCAACACCTTCTCTGACATGGCAGCCCCCCTCCCCACCGTGGCAATCCCTCTCTACCGCGGCCACCTCTCTGCCGCTGCTCCTTTTCTCCTACCGTGGTAGCTCAAGCCGTTGCCACTGCCGTATTACCCTGCCATGGCAGCCCAAGGTTACTGCCGCGGCAGCTCCTTCCCCACCACGGTAGCCATTCCCTCGCCACGGCAGTACCGCGGCAGCCCCGTGCTGCTACACCCCCCGCCGCAGCAGCAACACGGCAGCCTGTCCGTCACCGTGTCAGTACCGTGGCAAGCTATTCCCTGCCACGGCAAAGCTACTCCTGCCGCAGCAGCCACTTCTCCCCCGTGACAATTTTCCCCCACCCGGCAAAATTTTGGAAGCCCATTTCTCCTTCGTCGTAGCTCCGATTGACTTGATTCTTTTTCCTATATTCATCTAAAATCAAAATCTATCTAATAAGACTGATTACATAATTTTTGAGAATTATTTGAAATTCAAATTTGGAATCAATTCATTTATGAGCATGTTTTGTATATCCCTTTAGCAGGGTTAAACTTGGTTAATCCCTCGATGCATTAAAACCCATCATGCCATGTTAGTTCAATATACCCTTATTTTTGAAGTCTTTTACACCATAATAACAATGATGGTTTTGAAAACCTAATGATTGTAAGTCAGCTATTATACGCATGCATGCATATGTATGTGCACATATGTCACTCTAAGTCTTGCTTTAACAAGTTTATAGAAATTTCTAAAACTTTGAAATATGAATAATGCCCTCGGAACCCAACCCTATATGAAAGCTAACAACTTATAAAAGCTAATGTGATCCTAATCATGCGAACCCTAGTTTTCTTATACGTAAAAACCTTTACCTCATGTGATTTAATTCCATCGCAACATTTTGAAAAACCTAGCATCCTTCTAAGAGCAATGCATGGTTTTAAATGTTGCATGAGTGTATTTTGGTTCTTAAATGGTTCTTCCTCGCACCGTGGTGATTCGCTGTTTTTCTCGACGTGTAGTTGCGACGCGACGGTACCTCACGCGCAGGATTCCCGATGTTGTCGTACCAAGTTTGCGACCGAGATCCGGCTGATAACGCCAGGCAAGCTCTCCGCCCTTGATCATGTTGTAACCTAAGTTTACGAAATGCTATTTTGTTTTCAAAACATGCATGCTATGTTTTATACCCGTTATTTTATGTAGCCTAGTTATGTTCGACACTTAGAAAACCCTAATCCGACCCTTAACACCTTGTCACCCTAAGGACTACGTATTCTGGAAGAAATAACGGAAACCTAGGGTAGAGTATGTATGTATGCTTAGCCCTGCAGTAGAAAAACTAGGTTTTTCCAAAAAGGGAAGAAATACCCCATATTTCATGTGGTGACAATTTAAAAACGGACCGTCGTGTCCAGAGGTGTATGAAGGTAGCATAGCCATGGGTTGGTATGTTTTACCGTGAATGGTTTGTGAAACCAAAAATGAAAATGGAGAAGATTTTGATCCGGGTCGGTAATGAAGAGTGAAAGCAGGGAGCTTGTTTAAAGAGCGAGGTAAAGCCTGGCGTGGTTCTCGCTGCCCATTTACGGGAGTGGTGTGGAGTCCATCTCGGATCACCTAAGGACCGAGTTTAAGTGCCGTTTGGCCAAGTCTTACCGTACGTCCACATGTCCTTTATGGGAAGGACTTGACATAGTACCCGGCCTGAACTAGCATAAACCCGTAGGCAGTGTGTAGCGTGCAGATGAGGCTGTGTCCTCTATAGAGAAAAGTTTCTGCGGGAAAGCGATGGCTTGTTCGCCACCGGTTTGGGACATGTCCTTCTGGCGGGTTCATGGCTGGGTTCACACCGGTGAAGAGTCTCGTTGTACTAGCCCTGTCAGTATACGTCGCGAAGTATACCCAGGGTGACCTACATCGTGTGGGTAAAGCCGTACCACCTCTGCAGAGGGTTAAAACTATTCGAATAGCCGTGTCCCGCGGTCATGGACGAACTTGGTTAGGCCACACTAAAATAGATTGGCTTTCAAAGTCAAAAATGGATTATGGGTTATGGGTTTAAGGACGCGATCCGTCGTGTTCGCAGGGTGACATGCCAATTTCCCGTTGTGTCGAGAAAAGTGAAGAAGGGGTTTTCCCGTGGACTCGGGCAAACCCTAGTAACCCCGTAGGTGCCAGGTGAGCTATGTCTCCCTGAGGAATCGGGTGATTACTGTGTTTTCGTTGGTATCCCCGTAAGTACGAGGTGAGTTGTGTCTCCCTGAGGAACCGGGCGATTACCATACTTTGCCGTTGTAACGGAAAGCACAGAGATGATCTCCCCGTTGTAACGGGTAGAGTGATTCAAGCAGGTACCTTATCTCGCTGCGTCGAGATGTTTTGCTAAGAATTGCTTTTAGATCTATTTACATATTTCAAATGCAAACTTACTTTTCCACACAATATGAAACCTAGGATAGAGCCAATTTCTTGATAATTTCCTTACATGCTCATATCCGTGATAAACTCCCTGGCGGAGTGTTTGCGAGTACATTCAATGTACTCACCTGACTTGTTGATTTGGCCAGACAGAAGGGCGACCGTTCGAAAGCGACGACGGTATCCGCGATAACTAGGGTGAACCCCCCAGTCAGTTGCCTATCGGGTATGGCATACTGGTGGGCCACATCACCGCTCGATTTTCCGCTGCAAGATTTTTAGCCGTTGGGCTAAAGGTATAAATTTTTGATCTCAAAGATCGGTTTTATATCATATTCTAATAAGTGCGTATATGACCTTGATATACAGGTTGTCTTGTGTGTACCGGCTACTGATCAGGGGATCGGTACAGTAAACACAAGGGCTTATCCGGCCTTAAAAACCGGGTACGCCACAGGGATGTGCTCCAAACCTTACAGATTAGCTCTGAAGCTCGCAATGATAGATATCTTGGGTTACCTATCTACATTGGCAGGTCAAAAGCTCAGTCCTTCAACTATCTCAAAGAGAAAATTTGGAAGAGGATTCAGGGGTGGAAGGAAAGGATGTTAAGCAAAGCCGGAAAGGAAGTGTTGATCAAGGCGGTCGCTCAGGTGATTCCAACCTATGCTATGTCCTGTTTTGACCTCACTAAGGGATTCTGCGATGATATTATGGCCATGATTTGTTGGTTTTGGTGGGCTTAGATGGACAACAAGCGAAGATTCATTGGCTTTCGATCTCTAAATTGACTAGGCCAAAGAAGGATGGAGGCCTTGGCTTCAGAGATCTTTATTTTTTCAACCTTGCCATGCTAGCTCGTCAAGCTTGGTGGTTTATCCAAAACCTTGATTCCCTGTGCCCGTCTTTGTTTTGAGCTAGATACTTCCCTCATGGAAACATCCTAGCGGTGAGTCCGAGCTCGGGTATCTCTTATGTCTGGCGGAGTATGCTCAAAGGCATTGATCTTCTTAAAAAGGGAATCATTTGGATAGTGGGGAACGGTTTGAACATTCGTATCTGGCAGGATCCATGGATTCCACGAGGCTTCACAAGGCGTCCTTCGTCCACTCTTGCTCACCATCTCTTTCACAAAGTCTCTGATCTTATTTGTCCAGTCAGCGGGACTTGGGATAATGATATGCTCTCTCAAGCTTTTCACCCAGACGACGTCAAAACGATCCTCAGTATTCTGATTGCAGGCGAAATGGAGGACTTCATCGCATGGCACCCAGACCCGAAAGGAATTTTCTCCGTCAAGTCAGCATACAATCTTTGTTTGACCTCAGCAGCTATTGAGACAGGACAACCAGGAACAAGCCACACTGTAGCAAATCTGGCAAATTCCACAAGTGCTATCTGAAGGAAGATTTGGAGCGTGAATCTGCCTAGAAAGATATGTATGTTCATGTGGAGACTTACACATAATGCTCTGCCTCTGAAATCGAATCTCCTTCGCCTTGGCATTACGCTTGATCCCATGTGCTTGCTGTGCAACAGATTGAATGAGGATGGGGGGCATCTTTTCTTAAGTGCAAGTTTGCTAGGTCTGCTTGGAGAGCGGCAGGAATGGAGCATCTATGCCTTCAGCTCATGGGCATGTGCAGAATTGAGGAGGTTGCCTCTAATCTAATGGCTCAACCTGATGACATTTTGAAGAAGGCTGTTCTTCTGCTTTCGAATATATGGACAGCCCACAACAAAGTCAATGCAGGGGATAAATTGTGCTAGGTTAATGATGTGGTCTCTTTGTGGCAAAGACAGATTCTTGACTTCCAGATGGTTTTGAATCACTCTTCTTCTTCACCTTAGACCATTTCAAATTTGTGCTGGGCTGCTCCCCCTCATGATTTCATGAAAATTAATATTGATGGAGCTTTTTATCAAGTTTCTGGGCAAGGAGGATGGGGATTTTGTTGTAGGGATGCAGCTGGCAGAGTTTGGGGTGCTGGTAAAGGTCATTTGAACAATCTGGCAAATGCTTTGCATGCTGAATTGATTGCTTGTTTGCAGGCCTTACAGGTTGTTTCGGGAGCGGCAATGCCTAAAGTAATTCTTGAAACGGATGCGCTGATCCTTAAGCAAGCGCTGCAATCCTCAGATTATGATTGTGCGCAGTTGGGTGTTCTTTTCCGGGAGGCCAAGCTTCTTATCCATAATTGTTTCCAGCACTTTGATATTATGCACTGTAAAAGGGCTTGTAACAATGTGGCTCATACTTTGGCTAAACAGGGCGATAGATTGCCTCCTGGTTCTGTTTGTGTTTGGCAATCTGACGTTCCTGATGATGTTAAATCCCTGGCAGCCAGCAATTTAGCTGTGTCTGCGAATCAGTAAAGTTTATGTTTCTCTCAAAAAAAAAGTTTGTTGCAAAACTGTAGCTAGGGGTGGAAACAGATGGAATACGAATCAAATAGTGGTCACACAACATTCTTTCAAATGATACAAATGTCAATCATGATTCATGTGTTCTTTGGCTCATCTAATGCATGACGATGCATGCTGTCAAAGCATTTAATCCCTTATACTAAATGTGGTTTCGACAGTATAGAAGATTGTTTTGTTGTGCAGTGTTAGGATTATGGTAGAAAACTACAAGTGAGGCGAGGAGGAAAACTAATTTGATCGATCTAGGAGGGCAAAAAGACCATGCATGGCAGCCTGGTGTGGTGCAACTCGGCATCTCCGAATTAGTAGCTAGTGAGGATGTGTTCACCAGAGAATTAATCAACTAACTGAGTTCTCAAGTCTCTGTCTAGTGTTAACATGCTCTTCCCGTTGATGCATTTGATCATTAATTTGATGGGTGGTTCTTCAATAACCTTGAATGTCATTTTTAGTCTAGTTGGTAATGTGTGTCATCATGTAATGTGTAGACAGGAGGATCGCTTAGATAAAGAGAGGTATTTTTCACCTCTTCTTAAAAGAAAAATCCTTCAGTTGGTAAATATTTTTTTATAGAGGAAAGCAGGGACTTAGACATTAGCAATAGCGTTCACAAACATCGGAGGCTAGCCAAGCCATACATGCCGGCCCAAATCCAGATTACAAGCGTGTTTAGCAATCGAATGGGCATCCGCATTCGTGTCCCCACTCTCATGCACAAACTGCATAGAACTAAAAGAGGTAGTCATGTCCTTTATATCACGCAGGATCATCATGTCCTCTCCAGATTCTTCACGACGTTTACGCAATCTGAAGCCAAACAAGCACCGCGGATGGCACAGTCAGGAGCAAGAAACCAAACCTTCAGCGCACGCCATCGCCTCGATTGTCTCAGGATCCTGAACACTCCGTAACGTTTACAGCACTAGCAGCAATAAAAGCTCCATCTTCACTTCGGCAAATCACCGCAATTGCTCCTTTGTTCCCTGTCTTCAACAAGGCAGCATCCACATTTATCTTGGCCAAACCCAGATCAGGTGGTATCCATCTCCGGACCCTGCTGCTTGTCTTACTCACTAATGCCTTCTTTGGTTTTGATAATTCAATCACAGATCAGCAACAAGTCTCTTAACAATTCCCACTGTGGCAAAAGGAGACTGGAATTCACCTTCATGCAGTAGCTTCCTTCTCGTCGCCCAAATAGCCCAGCATGTAATGATGACTTTCTCACCATCAGCCAGCGAGAGTTCAGTCAAAACTCTGAATATCGCACCCACTGTTTCGGATCCGACACATTTAGTGTTGCCAAAACATCCTTTAGGTCCTCGTCCAGAAGCGATCACACATACCGAGACGAAGTGTAGTTAAGTAAAGCATGGTCCCATGTATCATCAGCTGCACAACAAACTTTACACATATCAGATGTCGCCATATTCCTCCGATTCATAGCCTTGGCCGTTGGTACAGAATTGAGTGCCAGACGCCAAGCAAAAATCTTGATCTTCGATGGAATGTTCATACTTCATAGCCCACAAGTCCTTCCACTCTTTCCTCATCAGATCCACTCGATCGTCCATCAAAATAATCTTCTCTACTCTTCTCTTTTCCAACAACCATTGTATATGCAGAGCGAACTGAAAAAATGCCATTACGTTCATGATGCCATGCCTGTGCTCAGGGGTAGACTACAAATGACTTCACTATCCATGGGTATAAAATGTTCCTCAATTAGATCAGTACGCCACTCGATGAGCGTGTTATCAATCAATTCGCTTACCATCAAAGGAGGGCATTCCTATTTGGCACAAACTAGTCGCATGGAACCCGCTCTCGCCAACCAATCTTCACTCCATATTCTTGCACTTCTGCCATTACCAATCCTCCGCACAAGTCCCTGTCCAAGGATCTCCTTGCCAGGTTTTGGATGGTCTACTGCCCAAAGTGGCCTCAAGAAAATCACCCGAAGGGTAGTAAACAGCCTGCCGAAGTCGTACAGCCAAAGACTTAAGGCGCAATTAGCAACCTCCACGCTGCCTAGCGAGCAGGGCTAGATTGAAAATTTCGATATCTCTGAAGCCCAACCTCCCATATCTTTCGGCATTGACAAAATATCCCATGAGAACCAGCCTGCCTTTCTCTTTCATCTTTCACTGCTCCACCAGAATTTCCGAATTAAACTGTTTAAGTGATCGGATAGCCCCCTCGGTAAGCGAAAGCAGCCCATTGAGTATGTAGGGATCACTTGATAAGCACGTCCTTGCCACTCATTGACAAGGTCTGTTCCATCCATCCTTGAACCTTATTCAGAACTCTTTCTTTCAAGTATTTAAAACCTCCATCTACGGTGTGACCAGCCGGGTTTGGGAGGCCTAGGTACCTCTCATTCAAAGATTCATTGCCAACATGAGTGATAGTCGTAATCTCATCTCGTACCGTCTGCATGCACCTCTTACTAAAAAGATCGATGACTTTGCAAGGTTAACTAGCTGACCCGAAGTTTGCGAGTATTTCGTTAAATTCTCTTGCACCGTGTAGCATTTTCAGCGGTAGCTTTGAAGAACAAAATGCTATCATCAACAAACAATAAGAGATTTATGTTTGGCGCCGACTCCGCCACTTGGATTCCTTGGATAGTAGCATGTTCACCACTGCCCCTTACAACACTAGAAAACCCCTCGGCACAAAGCAGGAACAAGTATAGGGATATAGGATCAGCTCAGTGTATACCTTGACTTGGCCGAAAATCCTCTAGTCTTTCACCATTGAACAAGACCGAGAAAGAGACTGAAGTAACACACATCTCATTACCTTAATTTCATCGGGCCCAATCTGGCCATGAATGGCCCATCTTAGGTCAGTTTTCTACTCGGTTTCTTTTGGGCTGACTGGGCATCGGCCCAACTCAAATAAGGTTTTTGAAGCACACCACGCCAATTTTTTTATTTTTTGGTTCTTTGTGTAATTTTTTTTCGCAAATTTGAAGTTTGGTTGCCGCAGTTGGGTGTTTTATTTCTGAAATTTTCACGAGTTCAAACTCCACCTATTGAAAGCTTTTTAATTCTTGGATTGAAATTTTCTCATTACAGTTTTTGAATTGTAGTTTTGTTTGACTTTCGATATGTAAATTTTCACGAATAAGTTTGAATGGTGCCGTTCAAAAGTTCTTCGAATCTTTTTGTGTTCAGTTAATTCAATTTTTTTCAAAGCCAGCTTTGTTCACTCCATAATTTTGAAATTGTGGAAAAGAATGTGGGGAAGGAGGGGCACTGATGTGCTAGCAGTTGGCACATCCTATAGTGCTCTCTTATAAGGTTAGGAGAGAACACTCTCAGCCTAGTTGTCCCCTAGGGTTTTATTATTTTAAGAACGCCCCTAAGCAAACTCAGGTAGGCAAGTAATGTTCGTGCTTTGGATTAGTTTACCTTGTCCGTTGTGCACGTGAGCAAATGTGGACCAGGGGACGGAGCTCCCCACCTCCCCCTCCTAAATAAGGGGCTCATTTATACAACATAAACTCTATTTTCTCCTGAACGAATGATAGTGCTTCTGCTGGTTCTTAAAAATAATAATTGTGAACCATCTAACAGCCTAACACACACTCGCATGCTACGTTGCTGCTCTCCTACCAAGTTTGCTTCCTTCAGTCAATTCCCCGATTGAAGCCATAGCCACGAGCTAGCAAATTATGCTTTAGCAGTTTTTTTCTTCTGAAATACTGTATGTTAAGTGATCAATCGGATCAAATTCTTGAAAAGAGGAGTTGACATTTTACAGTTTCTAAGATGTGGCATCTCGACTTTGACATTACTTTTTTAGCTTTACGCTACTAGAAACTAAAGAATTATAAATTGCGAAAGTAAGTTTAGCTTCCATATGTTCAGTGCTGATAGTCAGATTTGAGAAAATTTGAGACTGCACTGTCATTGCAATGATGTGGCATCGCAAAGCTAATCAATATTCCCATATGCTATGTTTCTTGGCCTTACTTGTCTTCCATAACTTTGACTAAGTGGTGCCGATGAATCTGTTCTTCGCTTCATTGAGTAACTTATCTCTTCAATCGATAGGTTCTTCTCATATATGCCAAGTTGAGATTACCTTTTTGACGATTCCATCCATGCCAGCATCTGTCCTACTTTTCCATGACAAGCGACTACACATGCGTACACTATATAGATGCTCTCTCAATAGCAAAGTTGTAAACCATTTCTTTCCATTAACCTTCTAAGGCCAATCCGTAACGGCAACTGAGGTGGCGGCCCTCACTCGACAAGCTTTCGACCTTAGAAATTTCGCTTGCAGCTCGGCAACAACGCCTTATTCCTCTTAGTGCTTTTTGATGTTGAGCTTTGTCCTGCCGGTTTTTTTTGGTCGCGCTTTAATCTGTACATAAATCTTCATTCTCTTTTATAATGCATGGCAGCGCTCCTGCCCCTCGTTGCGAAAAAAAAACTTCCATTTGCATCACCTAATCCACTATATATATTCCTGGCATGCAGTTTTCTTGGACCTTGAACCATCTACTCCAGGAAATATGTGCTGTAGTAGCTTGTAGTAGTTGTGATATATGTTTATATAAGTTAACTTTATGATATGGATATGAACAGATAGAAAGCTGAGGATAGTGGATACTATACTGTAGATATGGATGCATGGGGAAGTTGTCAAGAACACGTCCACATGAAGATACTGCGGCCATGCATGCACGCACGCACGGTGCTCAAGTTTTGTCAAACGGATAAAAAGTTGGTAATAGATTGGAGCTTGAATGTACTGAAATTAGGGTTAACAAGCATGGCGTGGGACTTTAGTAGGTAGCCACGTATTATTGTATGAGAAAACTGTCAAGAACACGTACGATGCGTTGATGCCGACTACTCGTTAGTAATTTATATCTACTTGTGCTCTATTTTTTCTCCTCGTATACTAGTCAAAAAGTACATGGTGCTTTCAGTTCATGAAGCAATTATATGCGGCTACTCTATCTTTTTGTAAGGTGCTGGGAACTTAGGATTGACAGCGATTTGTATGGCCTTGTCCTAGTATATAGATAGGCACTACAGTCTGTATCCTTCATCATCAATTATTGGTGACCTTTTGTATGGTCAATGCTTAGGTCACTTGAAATCCGGAAGTTAATTGGGTTTTAAGCGATTTTTCAAAGCCTGGGGAGATTTTTTCATGACGCGTGCATCCAGCAAACACGGGTCTCGACCGTACGTGTCTGGCATTTTCCTCCCCCACCTGGTGTACATTTTAGTCGCGGCTGACAGTGAAACTAGGATGAGTCAATACCGATGGATAGTCCAATTGGCATGCCACAAAGTTTCTTAGCTAAAGGCTGTAGTTCGACTCCCACCAGCATTGCGACCAACTCACATGTTCCCAAAAAATAATAAGGTTGACTGAGATTCTTACCTCTCAGTCGACGAGATTAGCCATTAAATATTAATATGATGACTATACGAAATAAACAAACGAAATTTTAGATTTACAAAAAACATAATGTTTATGCAATTTTAGACTTAAAAATATGTAATCACCTAGTTGCACGAAAATATTTGTGTAATTTTAGGCTTAGTAATGTACAGCTAAGTGGACACAAAAATTAAAAACAATTTTATACCTGAAAAAACAAAAAACGTTTTACACACTTGTGTGACTTTAGGCTTAGCAATGTGCAACTAGGTGAAAAAATAAAATAAAAATAAATTTTATACTAGAAAAAAATAAAACTTTCCAGACTCGAATCTTGGAGCAAAGATTAGACTAATCCCACGGCTAAGCTCATCAACTGAGACTTAAGAAATAATCATAGTTGAAAAAATAGATAAAATTGATTGGACAAATGAGATTATTATAATTTGTCATAATGCCAAACGGAGTATTTGAGTTGAAAATTGTATGGTTTTAAGAGTTAGAGATTAAAATATGAAGTTCTTAAATATAAATCCATAGCATTTTCTGAAGTTCTGAACCAACTAGCTAAATTCCGCGGGGTACATGTGACACGACAACAGTAAAGGGACTAATTGCATATTTACCACTGAAAAGCATGCCCAATCCCTGCGTGCATCTTAATTTTGTCTAGCACGTACGCTACGAAATGGAACACGCTAGCTCGTACATTAATTTGCTTTGATCGGTCAAGTTGGGATCTTCCGGGATTAAAGCATGCAATTATATACTCCAATATATAGTTCGTTAAACATCACTTCGTAAAAAAAGGCGCGTGTCTTTTATCGACCAATGGCCCAAAATAAAGCGCAAGGGCATGCTTTCTGTGCGTAAAATCAAAGGTGATCTTCTCCGGCCGTCATATTCTCCAAGATAAGTTAGTGGTCGCACACGTGGATAGCTCTCCAGGTGCTGCATGCAAGGGAATTGCTAACTTAATTAACTACTAGCAAGATCTTTTCTCCCATGAAGTTAATTAATTAATATATTAAATCCCGTAACAAAGCTTGAAATACTAACTAGGTACGACTAGGCATCGAATCTCCGATGCCGTGAAAATATTTCTGATATTTGACGAAAACATTTTATTAAAAAATGTTTTTGTTATGGAAATAACACAAAAAAAGAAGTGTTGATAGCTTGATGGCTATGTCACAAGTTTAATGGATCATGTACGACGGTCTTGTTAGAAGGTTGCCGTACACTTGATAATATGAGCACATTGATGTTTTTTTAATAAGTTTGTTCACCTTGTGGAGCACAACCTATTACTATGTCGAGGGAGGCGCCTCGTATGGGACTCGAGTAGCAACTTGGGCCGTGCTGGATTTTCCAATGCCGCTAATAGAGCTCCCTATCAGGGGTTTCGAGCTCTAGGCCTTCCTCTATGGGATTTCTCATTTATGTGGTGGATTTACAAGCCCCCATGGGGGTTTAGAGTCCTATGACAAATGACTATAGGTATCCTTGAGGTACGAGTAAGAGAGGGGTAGAAGGGTAGAAGGGTAAAACTTGATCCATAAGTTCATGGTGGACTAGGAAAGTGAGGAGGTGCATGGTCCATGGTAGACTAAACCCTTCATACACCTTCTAAAACCTTTGACTTGTTTTGACTTGACTCCTCCATGAGCAAGGTTGGGTTCCCATGGCACCACATGGTCCGTTTAGATGGGTTGGACAAAGGCATTTGCGACTGCAGGCATGGTAGAATCATGACTTGAGTCCGAAGGAATGGCACGACAAACATCTCTGCGGTGTTTGCTTGAGGGATGCTGAGCAATGCTCAAAGTGCTCCAAGGTTGAAGTTCTCGGTGTTGACAAGCGTTCTTAAGTTACAGATGAGCTCGTTGGACCTCCTCGACGTAGTGTCGGGAATCTGTGGGACGTCTTGATGGACTTTGACAGTATCTTCTTAGAATTTCTTGCCTTCTTTCATGACTAGCAATGCGGCCATGAGAGGGTCGGCTAGGATGACTCCCTCTGCGTCATATGCATCCAGCGTCAGGGTTATCTTCTTCGGTTGTCTACGAGGTACCAACCTTTTTCTTGGAACCTAGGGTCATCGTGCCTTTGCCTCGAGCGAGCGATGCCTCGGCTTCTCAGGATTTTTTATGGTCACATTGGCTAGGTTCCCCAAAGATAACGCCAATATTGTTGTTATAGAAATAACATGCGAAAGGGGATGTCGATAACTCGATGACTATGTCACAAGGTCAATGGGCTGTGTACGATGGCCTCATTAAAAGGTTGTCATACACTTGATAATATGAGACATGCCAATATTTTTGAATAGTTTGGTCACCTCGTGGAGCATGATCTAGTCTTATGTCGAGCGAGGCACCTCGTACAGGACTTAACTAGTGACTTCGGCCATGCTGGACTTCCCAAGGCCACTATTAGAGCTTCCTGTCGGGGACTTGAAGTTTTAGGGCTGCCTCAATGTGACTTCTCATTTATGGATTGGATTTGCAAGCCCCCTCATAGGAGTGTTTATACAGGCTAGAGTCCCATGACAAATGACCATAAGTACCCTTGAGAGATAAGTGAGGAGGGGTAGAAGGATAAGACTTGGTTGATGAGCCCATGATGGACTAGAAAAGTGAGGGTGATGCATGATCCATAATGGACTAAACCCTCATACACCTCTTAAACTATTTATTTGCTTTGACTTGACTAATTGACTCTTTTACGTCACATGGATGCTTTTAAATATATCCTAGCAAAACAAATGCAATATGATATTTTTATGTAACAAATTTTGTGTAAGGGTAACTTTTTCTATACAATGAAACTATCTTTTTATTTAATAAAATTTTTTATATAAAAAAATCAGACTAAAGATGTATAATATTTTCCATATTAATTCTTTTGCCTAGCTATTTCAACCGAATGCCGTCACTCTGCCACGAAGGCGTACGTGCATGTGAGGCGAAGCAATTATTACAAGCGATGCATCTGCACTCGTATTATTCTTTTTCCTACCCACCTTTTAAAAGAAACTAATTAAGCATGTGTCTCTTGTAGCTAGCAAAGCTGGAATTTTTCCTCACATCGACGACGACACATACGAACAGTGGTTGGACTGTTGGAGTACGTATACAAATTTTTGTTAGGCGATGGAATACAAGCCGATTAATTGGGACCGACCTACACGAGAGCCATCTAGCTAGCTAGACCTAGACGCCAGAAAATACGGCATGGCTTTGCCCTCTTGCAGGTTCTCCGTTTCCTTCACCAGGCCACTTGCAGACGCGGAGGTGTCGTCGGCACGAAGGACGCGAGAAGAGACGAATGATCCGTAGCCAAATTACGCGACGCCACGCAGTCGCGCGCGCAGCATCGATCAATGATCGAGGCGGCCAGGGTCGGCGTGGTCCTGGCGACCAGCCACCGTTCGCGTGGGCCCAACGCGGTAGGCAGACGTTGACGTACGTCGACTCTGTGGCCGCCTGCAGGCGGCCACTTTCTTGACTCTCGCCGGTTGCCGGTCGCCGGTCGCCGCTCGCAGAGCAGGCGCCGGGAAAGGCAGGCATGGCAGAGGGAAAGTCTCGCGGTCGCGCGTGGCGTCCCTGCGCCGTGTGGGTCCCACTCCGGCAGTGCCGACTCGCTCGGTCGCAGCCAGTGGTACGTGCCCCTCGTTGTCGTTGATGATCGGGCGTCCCGTTCGTATCACCGGCTGATTAGACTCGTGCATACGTAGAATCGGCAGAGGAGTCAACCTAACGCGCGGCCAGATGCATGGGCTCTAATGATCGGCTGACATCACAAGCTAATCGTATTGGGAAAACAAATAGGAATCATCATCTAGCTACGGTGTTTTTTGTTTTTTTGGATAAAAGGGGACCAAACCCCTGCTTCATTAACGAAACCAGTGTCTACAAAGGAAAACAGAAAAGCGAAAAGCAGAAAAAGACAGATCCCAACAGGGTATGGCACTGCCCCGTTAGCCATTGGAACCCCAGGCGGCAGAGCATAGATTGTCCTAATCTAAATGGGCAGAGCTATAGAAGGTTTGCATGCAACCAAAATTCAAAGGGGCGTGACGAAGAAGAGCCACGTTGCGCAACATCCTCACGTACCAGTTCGCCTGTTTGCTGGAGCCCATCCGCGCGCCTCACAAAAGATCTCTGAGGACGTTGTCTCTAGCATCTTACTTCTTTGTTGTAGCAGCTCTCCTACCTTGGGTTTCTGCAATTCGCTACAGCAATCAAGCCAATGACACAAAGATAAGAAAATCTGTGTAGGATCGTTAGGCCTCTTGTTGCAACAAGCATTATTCCGTGATTTTCAAATAGCCCAAAACATCGCTGCCAAGCAAATCTTGGCACACTACTGCAAAAATAGTTTTTCTGGACCCCTTGTTTCAGCCGGTTTTGATAAAATAGGCAGTGTTAAAACTATCTCAGCCGGTTATAAACATCTCGGTCGATTCAAAAAATAAATCGACTATAATAATTACTTATGTCAGTTGGTTTTGAAAAAAAAACCGACAAAAAAAGTATCTCAGTCGGTTCAAAAAATGAACCGACTGAGATATTGTATTACAATCGGTTTGTTTTAATAACCGGCTGAGATGTTTTGAGCCCAGCCCAAACCGGCCAATCCCCTTCTCAATCCTCTTCCTTTTCTCAATCGTGTGTGCCTAACTCCCCCTTCCTTCTCAATCCTTCACCGCCGCCCTAGCTCTCAACACTCTTCTCCGCCTACCCCTCTCTCGACCATCTCCAGATCCGGCGAGAGCTCCTCCACAACCCGCCGGCGAGAGCTCCTCCGCAACCCGCTGACGAGGGCCTCCGTCCCCTCTGCCCGCCCCTCTCTCCCTCTCCCATCTCCAGATCCGGCGATGGGTCCTCCGCAACCCGCCGGTGAGGGCCTCCGTCCCCTCTGCCCGCCCCTCTCTCCCTCCCATCTCCAGATCCGGCGAGGGCTCCTCTCTTTCCCTCTCCCATCTCCAGATCAGGCGAGGGCCTCCGTCCCCTCTGCCCATCCCTCTCTCCCTCTCTCATCTCCAGATCCGAGGACAGCTCCTCCGCAACCCACCGGCGAGGGCCTCCGTCCCCTCTGCACCACCCGTCCCGGATCCGGCCGTCATCTTCCTCTGCTCTCCACCGCCCATCCCGGAGCAAGGAGTGGCGCACTTCGCGGCGGTGCACAAGGTTTTCGGCGCCAGCAATGTGTCCAAGCTGCTGCTCTAGATCCCTCCCCACAAGCGCCTCGACGTCGTCGTCACCATCTGCTACGAGGCCCAGGCGCACCTCCGCAACCCCGTCTACGGCTGCGTCGCCCACATCTTCGCCCTCCAGCAACAGGTACGTACGTGCCATCAGTATAGAAATAGTGCTAGCTGTGGTTGAATTACTATTTAGGCTTCATGATGGCTTTGATTGGTTAGTAGCAAAACTTTTATGATTACTTTGTCTGACTTTAGTTTGTGTGAGTGAGCAGAAGCTTTCTTATGCCGCGGTCACTCTGCGACAGGTTTTGGTAAATTTGGGTTCTTAAACCAATTAATTCTTGTTGTATTATTGAGAGCAAAATGATATGCACTACATAGCTTCTTTGCTGATTTTGAACTGAACCAGTAATTTGTAAAAAGTGCTACATGAGGAATTCTAGTAGCTTGGACTTGCCGGCGCTGCTGATTTTGTAAACCTTTCTAACCTCTTTATTCCTCTTTGTTTGTTTGATTTCATAAACCTTGCCAGCAGCAACTTGTAAACCTTCCACAGTTCCACTCAAGGTCGCTTCCAGAGAACCTTCTTGATGGAGAGGATGAGAACATGGTACTGGCAAAGGCAGCATAGTTTCATCATCAAATATGTAATCAACTTTTATTCGGAGTTCAAGGCTGGAAATTGGTCATTGCCGTAATCATGTGTGTGTGCTAGTTTTATAATCATGTGGCACAGCCGCAGATATTACAATGTAATCAGTTGTATGTTATAATCAATCTACATGTGTACAGTTCTATTTTCATTTTGTATTTTTTAAATCGGTAATAGCATTACAGTCGGTTCAAAATTTTGAACCGGCTAAGGACTTTTATTATTGCTGACGATTAGCTGGCTAGAACCGACTGGAAAAATAAAATATCTCAGTAGGTTCATATTTTGAACTGACCGAGAGATTATATTTCCAGCCGGTTTGAAAACCGACTGAGATAATTCGTATCATTAGCACCCTTTCTCTATAGCCGGACGGTAAACCGGCTGAGAAAGTAATTTTCCGTTGGCTGTAATTGTATGTTCTGTAGTAGTGGCAGCTACCTTTTCTAGTTGCTGAAACTCTGCTAATCAAATCCTAGTTTTGTTAAGAGTCAGAGGAGATGTATTACTTCCCAAAGCACGTTGGATTACACCATAGACATACCTAGCAAGAGGGGCATTGGAAAAAAAGAGGTAGTTAATGAATTCATCCACCGCACAAACCATGCGGCAATAGGCATGCCATTTCCACCCTCTCTTAATCGGGTTATCTTTAGTGATAGTTTCAACTTCTGCAAGTGTTTCTAGGTTTGAATGAGGTCTTATTTTGTAAGTTTTTTAGCTCTCCATCAATGTCATAAAAGAAAATTTTAATTGCTCATAAAAGTAGTACTAATAATACTGATATTTATTGTCTTAGGGAGAAAAAAGAGATATACTGTACATAGAAATGATTAAAGGGCAATGTTGATATTTTACTCACACTCTTAATTCTTATGCTCAACTTTAAAGAAACATCTATTTTAAAATAGAGGGTGTATTATATAGGGATTTAACTCTAAAGCCCTTATCCAATTTCCAAGCCAGTCTATCTAGATCATTGCTCAGGTGAGCACTGTTACAAACGAGCAACAATCCTTCCCATTGTTGAGCTGTATCACCCCATAAGCTCCTTCTAAAGGACAAGCACTATCCTCTAGTTTGAATTAACTTTTTAAACAGTAACATTCTTACTTAATGTTATATTATACAATCTAGGGAATTACTCAACTAAGTAAGTATTGCCAGTCTATACATCTTCCCGGAATCTTATCTGGGCACCAGACCTATGGATTCTGGAGCAGCAAGGATATAAAATATCCTTAACCTACATGAGACCATATCAAAATTGAGATGCACCTCTCTTATTGGTAGCTTGTTTTTTTAGAAAAGGAGGCAAAATATTTGCCTTCATTAATAAAGGAGAAGTTTAGAACAGAATGCAAAAGAGGCTACACTCTGATGAGACGGATTAAACAAATTAAACTACCCCTGGCATACTGTTTTCCCAAGGCTTTCCCCCTGCCAACGCCCAATTTGCGGATTTAGATTTATTGTTGGAGAAGATGATCACCGGTCTTGTTTGCACATTGCGAAACACCCGCGCGTTACGCTCCTTCCAGATTTCCCATGGAACAAGCATTATGAGGAAAGTGAGCGCCTTCCGATGACTTCCCGGGCTGGTGGTGAGGAGGAGCCACTACTCTTTGACTGATGTAGCGTTTGCCCACACGATAGTATCTAAGCTGTAGAGTCTAAAAAGACTTTAACCATATTCCATACTCGGATAGTGTAGCGGCAAGTGAACATGAGGTGCACTATCGATTCTCGAGCTAGCTGGCATAGGGGGCAGACACCACAGTGTTGGAAATATGCCCTAGAGGCAATAATAAAGTTTAATATTCTATTTTCATGTTCATGATTAAGTTTATGTTCTATGCTAGAATTGCATTGGTTCTTGAATATGAGATTCAGAGGAAAACCTAATTGCATGTATGGAATAATAAACACCATTCAGATCCCTAGTCAGGCCTCTAGACTAGCTCATGTATTGTTGATGGTCTTGTTTTCCTGATCATGGGCATTGTTTATGTAACAAGGATGCCGGCAATAATGAGAACACATTGTTAGGGTAACAATGGTGTTGGATAGACCCCCTTATGAGATACTGCGAGATCACTTCGTCAATATGTTGTCAGTATCTTCTCATTATGTGTTAACATTTACTTGCGTCCTTAGACCATGAGAATATCGTAGACCCGGATACCGGATGGTTGCTTTGGGGTCATCAAACGTTACTCCGTAACTGGGTAATTATAAAGGTGACTTTCAGGTACACCAGAAAGTATATCGTGATTCTAGATATCTCAAGACTGGGATTTGCCCATCCGGCGATGGAGAGATACACTCTGGGCCCACTCGGTATTACGGTGTCCAGCATCGCCTGGCCAGTTATTGTAACTAAAAGGTTAGTCACGGGGATACCGGAATACGGAAACGAGAAAAGAGTACAAATCGGTAACGAGGATAACTAGGTATGGTGATCAAGGAGTTGATCACAAGGATACCGTCAAAGTCTCGCCTCGGGTTGTGTAACGTATCGTGAGACAAAAGGATGATATGCGGTAATACGAGGTTCGCTCGATAAAGATCTTCGATGATATGTGGGAGTCGTTATGGGTGTCCAGATCCCGCTGACGATTATTGACCGGAAGGTGTTCCGGACATGTCCACATATATTTGAACCTATAGGGTCACACGCTTAACGTTTTAGCGACATTTAGGAATGCTACTATTTATGGAGAATGAGAGAGAAGGGTTCCAAAAGTGTTTCGGATGATCTCGAAAGTGTTCCGAGAGGTCCCTGATGGTTCCGGTGATGTTCGGAAGTGTTCCGGAAGGTTTCGGAAGGTTCTAGAAGGTTCTGGAAGGTTCTAAAAGGTCCTAGAAGGTTCTAGAAGTTCTAGAAGGTTCCAGAAGTTCTAGAAGGTTCTAGAAGGTTCTGGTGGAGTTGGACTCCAACTCCAACAGGGTGTCCTTGCTAGAGTAGGACTCCACCTGCCTAGGGAGAGCTGCCCCAACCCCTATAAATAGAGGGGCAGGGCACCTCAAAGGGCATCCCGAGCAGCCCCAGAGGCAGCCCCAGAAGCAGCCCTAAACCCTAGGCCGGCCATCTCTAGATTGGCCACAGCCTTCTTTTTCTCTCTCTTCTAGATTGGATCTAGTACAGCTGCCGGCGCGCTACTGCTTCTCCTTCTCGTAGATCCCCGCTGTTCTTGTGTGCTGGTCCACACATTACCGCGGTGTCGTTGATCCGGTACGCATGGATACCTCGGAGACGTCGTATACTTCGGCGTTCGATCGGGCGAACTATTCACGAGGAGATCGCTCTCGCGGCTGGGAGGTATAACCTAGCTGCGGGAGTCTGCGGACTTCATCCACATCGGTCAACTTCTCCGCTGCATTGACGTGATCGTCGAAGGTATAATCTCGTTGCCTGCACCTCGATAGTGATCTTGGGGTGGATTGTGCGCGGTAAATTTTTGTTTTGCGTAGCACGTTCCCCAACACACAGTTGGGCCATCCTCTGCGCTCAAGCCTGTCAGCCGTCCAAACCCGGTTTTGAATGATTAGCCATGCGAAGAACTTACACTTTGGAGGTGCCCAAGCCTTCCAGATAACTGGTCGCATGTGAGTACTAGTGGCACCGATAAATTGGGCCTTATAAGCCGAAGTCACTGAATAAATCCCTGAGGCCGAGAGGTTCCAAGAGATGGAGTTGGCTGTGCGAGGGGAAAGCTGCACTTGAGCAAGAAGCGCCCAAAGGGGGGAGAACTCGTGAAGGTGCTAAACGTTTAACCCCTCGCTGGAAACAATATGAGTGATCCAAGCATCATTATAGAGAGCCTTTTGGACACACCATTTTTTCTTCTTTGAAGTTTCATAGATGGAGGGGGCAATGTCTTTTGGGTGCTGTCCACTGAGCCATGCTGACTCCCAACATGATGCCTTGGCTCCATCTCCCAATGTTATTGTTGTTGCCGCAGTGAAAAGGTCCATATCCATCTTGTTGCAGGGGTTCCCCAAGCCCACCCAAGGTTTGGTCGCCTCAGACCATTCCAGCCAAGGCCAACAAAGACAAAGCGCCCAGGCTAACTTTTGTAGATCTAAGGTACCAAGCCCCCCAAGGGAGGTTGGGCGATAAACCGAGGCCCAATTAACTTTGCATTTATCGCCTGAGGCTGTGGAAGACCCTACCCAAAGGAAACCACACCTGAGTTTATCAGCGTTCTTGATGACACTCGGCGAGATCTGCAAAGGAGTAAAATGGTAGATAGCCTGGAGGTGAGCACCAACTTGACAAGCGTGCTTTGACCAGTAGCAGTGAGATGCTTCCCTTGCCAAGTGCTGAGCCTGGCAGCGACCTTATCCTCGAGGTGCTGGAAATGCGATCTCTTAAGGCGCCTGACTGAGAGCGGCAAACCTAAATATTTCATAGGAAAGGTTGTTTGGGTTGCCAGGAAACTGCTAACCACTTGGCTAATATCAATGCCTTCACATCTGATTGGGGCAACAAGGTTCTTTTGAAAGTTTGTGGTGAGCCCAATGACGTCGCCAAAACCCCGTAGAATAGATGTGAGGCACTCAATGTCCTCTTTAATTGGGACCATAAAAATTGCTGCATCGTCCGCGTACAATGAAGTTCTTGAGTCGTGTCCCCGTCCATTTAGTCTGTGAATTAAACATTGACTTGAGGCGACGTCAAGGATATGTTGTAGAGGGTTGATAGCAAGGACAAATAGGAGGGGAGAAAGGGTGTCCCCTTGCCTGAGACCCTGTTCATGTCTGATGGGGTGATTGGGCACGCCATTGAGAAGGACTCGGGAGGAGGAGGTGGAGAGCAGCGTAGTGATCCAGTCCCTGAATCTGCTTGGGAAACCTCATCTCTAGAGGAGATCAAGCATGTAATCCCATCTGACAAAGTCAAAAGCTTTCTTGATGTTGAGTTTAAATAGCAGCGTCGATGTTTTTGATCCGTGTAGAAGTTTAGCAAAGTTACTGATGAACATGAGATTATCGTGGATGCTCCTCGTCTTTATAAAGGCACTCCGGGCATGTGAGACTAGAGAGTTCATGTGGGGTGCCAGTCTGGTGGCCAGAATCTTGGCCACAATCTTCGCAATGGCATGAATGAGACTGATTGGGTGATAATTTGAGATCTCCTCCGCCCCATCTTTTTTTGGAAGTAGAATCACATTTGCCGAGTTGAGCTATTGGAAGTTTGTGGTGCGCAAATTGAAGAAGAGGTGGATCACTTGCATGACCTCATGCTTGATCGTTTCCCAGCAGGAGTTGAAGAAAGTTCCCGTGAAATTGTCAGGATCTGGTCCTTTGCAACCGGGTAGTTGAGCAATGGCCAAAACCATCTCACTCTCCTGGATAGGGGGCGTCAATATCATGTAGATCACACAGCTGGTGGGGAATGGCCTGCCAATTGAAGTCCATTTTCCTAGAGGGCCCCTTGCGCATCATGAGGGAGAAGTGGTTTTGGATGATGGTTTCTTTGTCGGGGTGGTCGGTCACCCATCTGCTTTGATTGTTTAACCTATGAATGAAATTCTTTCGCCGCTTGGCATTAACACGTAGATGGAAGAACTTTGTGTTGGCATCGCCCTCTTTTAGGTTTGAAATTGTTGAACATTGTTTTTTCCTGGACCTCTCTAGCATAGCAAAGCCAATTAATCTCCTCTTTAGCCTAGTACAGATCTTCCTTTCCTCTGGAGGGAGGGTCCTGAATTCCTGCGCCGAATCAAAACGGGGGATGATGTGTAGCGCCATGTGGAACTGGAGCTTTGCTTGAGAGAATAAGCTCTTACTCCAAGCTCTTAATTGCTGCCTGGTCATTTGAAGCTTATAGAAAAGAATTTGGCAAGGTTCAATGTGATCCAAACTTTCATTCCATGTAGCATGCACAACTTGGTTGAAGCCTGGCATCGAAATCCAAATGTTTTTGAATCTGAAGGCCTTAGGGTGATCTGGAACCCGGTCATCAGCGAGAAGGAGCGGGCAGTGGTCCGAAAGAGAGGAGGATAGCACATGGAGAACATGAGAATCGAAGAGGAGGTCCCAGTCCTCATTACAGAAGAAACCATCTAGCTTGTTTAAAGTTGGATTTTCTCTCTCGTTGCTCCAAGTAAACCTTCTGTTTTGCAGGTGAATTTTCTTAAAAGCTCACACTCTTGCAGGGTCACATGAAAGCGGTTGATTCTTGATCTGTTAATATTATTATTGTTCTTGTCCCTTTCTCTGTAGATTTGGTTGAAGTCCCCAAGAGTTAGCCATTTGGTTCCTGCTGGGGGTTTGTGGCTTCGTAGTTTGGCGAAAAAATCCTCCTTGCGGTTGGAGGCCATAGTCCCGTATACCGTTGCGATTTTGAAGCACATGTTTGATTCCCCGATTTGAACATTAGCTAAAAGGCAAAAGGTGTCAGCTTGGATGGCAGAAACCTGCACATAGTCCTCGTCGGGCGTTGCGCGAAGTTCTTCAGGCGATTGCCCCCCATGTAGCAAGCAGTGAACTGATCTATGTAATGGAGTTTAGTCTCCTGTAGGCACACTATTTGACACGCATAATTCGCAATCGTTTCATGCACCGTTGCCCTACAATTTACGCAATTTAGACCCCTCACGTTCCAACTTAGGAAGTTGACAGCGCGGTCTAACATTGGCAAACAGAGGTGGCACCTAGGATCAACTGCATGGGCAATGGGGTAGATGTTGCTAGATATTCATCCCTTGTGATCTTAGGGGAGAGTCTTGGAATCCCATCCCATTTTCTAGCCAATCTCGGAGAAAAAAGACTAGAGGAGGAGGCACTAAAGGGCACTCGCATATTTATCCCAAAATCCTTACTAGCAATATCAACCTACTTTAAGATCCTGTGGACACTCGTCTTTAATGTGTCAACAAAGAAGCACATTTTAGCATGAATATCATCATAAGTAGTAGGAGACTCCCACCCTTTAACAACAGATTTAACAATAGCATGCAAGCAGATGACATTACCATAACAGTTGATACCAGCCTGGGAAAAAAGGGAACAACAAGCACCTCGCCTAAACATTGGCTAGGATTGATAAAAAGCTAGAGATGAAAATGATAACATAAGGGACTAAACCACTCTAGAAGGACGGTGAAAAGGACGCTATCTATTGCTGTAATTGCTACAAGCACTTCGTCATCATGCTCCATCACCTATTCACCTCCATGCTGAATTAGAGCATCCTCCACTGCACCAGCGAGGTCACAATGTAGCCTAAAGAGAGTCCGTAGAGCAGCTATCACCGTGGATGACAATTGGTTCTGGAACAATTTGACATATTCAGCAATCGCTGTTTCAGTCACCTGTTCAAGCTCTTGCACGATTCCCAGGTGCCTACAAAGAAGTTTCTCCGCCATTAAAGAGACCAGAGTTGCCCGATTCTTTGCTTTTAGATGCGCACTACCGCAGTGCACAAAGAAGCCTACAAGAGTCTTGCATCAGGTGGCTAGGGGTTGTGGAGGTGACTCGACTGGTGGTGAAGGGAGCAGGGGTCACTCCATGGGTTGGAACATAGCAGCTGGATTGGCGGTGAAGGAGATGACTGGGGGCAGTGGCACAGATTCAGTGCGCTGATGAGTCGGCACTGGCTACGTTTGCACGTCCACCAAAGCACGGCTTGGGGTGCGCCTTGGTGAGCCATCGAAAAGCGTCGGTGGAGTACGGTAACGGACACCCTCCGAGGCGCATGGCGTCAGCGTTGGCAAGCATGGAGCACCGATTCCCCTAAGGAAGCCGGGCGACAGAAGGGGGAAGACCTCCTCCTCCTCGGGGTTGGTGGGTTGTAGTCGACCGCCGCGTGGAGTCGGTCAACGCTGAGGCTTGTTGGGCTGGGGGCAACCACCGCCATGGAGGAGGGAGCTGATATGGCGACTGATGGCGCTCCACGTGCGGGCTCACGGTCGTAGGCGCGACGCGAGGCCACATCAGCGAGGGGAGATGCAGGCCACCCGTCCCCAAGGCGTCAACGGTAGTGATGGCTGACGACGCTATGACCTGACTCCCTTTACAACTTGGACTTGCGGTAGGGTCATGTCATCTTGGGCGCGGCGTCTGGCACTGCTTGGATACTTTCGGACAGGGCTTCGCTCACACCGTTCTGCGGATGCGTCGTCGATGTCAGAGTCGAAAAGGTTGCCTGGCACCGGGGCAATGTTGACTGTGGCAGTGGCCGGAATTTGCAATAGAAGAAGATTGGTAGCGTCAGCGTCATTGATGTAGCTGGGGTAGTGGTTGAAGCTACGCCCGTTGAAGCATAGGTGAGCGTGTTGACTCCTGGTGGCATGCGAGGGGGGTTCGCTTGCCATCACGGTTGGTGTTAGTATTGCGACTGCGGTCGTTGCAGTGGTGACCGGATCTATCACGCTGCATGAGGTCATCATCCCGCTCTTTTTTCACGATATTGAGGGGGCGCGGGAGAGACTTCGGCACAGTCTGTCGTGCCAACCATCTTGGCGTCGCCCGTCGTGCCTGCCCCGACGGCCATCCTGGTCTTCGTCATCATCATGTTTGTCTACGTGTCCATTGTGGCGGTGGAGTGGTGAAAGGACCTTAATGACTAAGATGTCGCCTAGAGGGGGGTGAATAGGCTTTTTAAAATTACATATGGATTTGGCTTAATCCTAATGTAGAATTATAGTAATTGGATTTTCGCAAGCTCACATTCTATTATGCTAGTCTTTCATATGAGCATAAACACCCTATGTGAATATATATCAATATTAAGGGTACAAGGGTGATAAACAAGCAATTCAACTTCTACAAGAGATATACAAGTAATCTAGTGTAAGTATGAAATGCAGTAAGTAAAGAAGATAAGAGACAAACGATGTATGACCCGGAGTTTGGTTATCTACTGATATTCTATGTCTCCGTTTGAGGACCCGATCACGCTTGATCAAAGGTGGGCTCTCTCTCAAGCCAATTCCTCTCGAGGACTCTCTAGAGTCTCTTCGATCACTATGATTAGCTCTTTCCTCCACTCCCAGAGATAGCGAGCTACACAACCACTTCACAATCTCCGGGGCCTCCTCACGAACTTCTTAAGGAGATCACTGAGCCACCACCACCAAGCTGTCTAGGAGTTGGTGGCCTCTAAGAGTAATAGACTCCCGAACTCTTGCTCGAACACAATCGACGCCGAGTGCACACGCAATGCAACTAATGCACACACACCTTGTGCAACTTATGCACAAAGGCTTCTCTCTAACCTCACAAAAGGCAACTCATGCACAAGAGGCTCTAGAGAGGGAGGAAAGACCACTCAAGATAATCACAAATGATTTTAGAGGCAACCAACCATCCCCAAGCCAGCCCAAGGTGGAGACTATATATAGCCAATCTTGAAAAAACTAGCCGTTGAAAAGGAATTTGGGCGAATCCGGATAGTCCGGATTTGACCTGGACCCTTCGGGTTCACACCAACGGTCAGAAAAAGGATAGTTGAAACTTCCGAACCCTTGACCCGGACCCTTCGGGTTGAGGTCCGGGTTGTCCAGTACAAATTCGGACCCTCACCCGGACCCTTCGGGTTACACTTCGGAAACCTTCTGTGCAACCTAGACCCTGATCCGGACCCTGGCCCGAACCCTAGCCCGGAGGGTCTGGATTTTTCAGGACAGAAACTCCTAGGTAGCACTTGATGAGTCCCGGTTACTTCGGAACAAACCCGGAACATCTTTGGAGCTAGCCTTAGGTCATATGCTCTAAAAATGGATCTCCTGGAGTCCACGAACCTAGCCAATCAATCCAACCACTTAGGTTGGTAGGATCGCACATGTCTAGACACCAAGTCTAGGAACAATACAAGCAACACCGAACTATGCCCGAAGTCTCCGAGCACTCGCAGCTCAAAACCTCCGGACACACTAGAACATCGAGTTCTAGCACCTCCACCACAAAGGAAACACAGTGACATGCAACATATGCAAAGACTTGAGCACTCGATGCACGACGTGAACAAGCTAATCGTTCGATAGCCCCTCTTTATAGTACGGCTATCTAACCTATAATCCGGTCTCTCTCCAAACTCCTTGAGACTGGTCAAAGTAGGAAAACTTAGTCTAGGCATACCTTTGCATTGCGCATTCCACTTGAGCTCGATGATGTCTATCTTCCTTGCTCCAAGCGGAATCACCTTGATCATCGTCACCTTATGAAGTCTTCTTCATATAGCTCGCCTGTAATCCTTATGGAGAAGATTTCTCTTGAAATCATCTTCATTTATTCTTTTTCACTTGATGGACCAGCAAGCCTTAAGCATATATCTTCCCATGATGCCAATCTTGAGCTTGCCATTGATGACCATCAACTTATGATGTAGTCCTCTCATGGGCACATATGATCAACCTTTCGATGCTTGCCCATACGTGGTACCTAACCCTCAACATACACATAGCACATAGCACATAGGGTTGAAAGGATCACAGGAGCCGACTAGAGGGGGGAGGTGTGAATAGGAGGCTAGCTAGAAGATTAAAAACTTCTTCACTTTAGATGCAAATGTTCTCAGATAGATAAGAGGAACTAGCAGCTGTGTGACAGGTATACTATACAGGTAAGAAGATACACAGATAATATAACGCAGGTGATCTACACAGGTGGACTATCTAAGATAAACAGGCATATGTGAAGAGACTGTGACACAGATAGCTACCACAAGTATAGAGTAAAGATCACAGCTAGATTATATATATCAGAGATTTACACAAGCATGCAAGGAAATAAGCAAGTAAGTGCAGAATGTAAACACACAGAGAGACAAGAGATTTTTCACCGGAGTTCCCACTCTTTTCAGAGAGGTACGTCTCTGTTGGAGAAACAACTCCTAAGAGATAGACAGCACTGAAATGTGCTTGTTCTCCGAGTACCTGAATCTTCAGATCTCTTCCTTTTGCTTGTGGAAGTCCTTTTGCTTGGCAGCGGGTAGACTTCAGATCACCCTCACAAAAGTCTGGGCCAACCCACACAAGCTTGGGTGATCACCAGTGACTCCTATACCTGTCTAGGAGTAGACACTCCAAGAGTAATAGAATCTGCAGCAACAACACTTGGAGGAACCAATGCTCTTTGCTCAAAGCTCTTACTCTCTTGAACTAACACTTGGGAAGTTTGGTTTCTGTTCAGGAGATGAGAGGCTTGCAACGGTTTGAAAATGGCTGGCAAAGGTTTGCAAAGGTTAAGGTCCAAGGCCTCCCTTGGTCCGCTATATATAGAGTCCTCAGGCACCTGACTGTTATACTCATGCCACGTAGGATTAAGTGAGTCATCTGTGACAGGCACTGGTGGCACAGCTAACCACAACGCACAACGGTAACAAGGCTTCAGGCAAACCGACACCTGTGTCACCGGTGGCTGACACAGCTGAAACCCTAACTGACGTAGACTCCCTACTCAACCCGGTCTTGGCACATGACATGCCCTCAACGCACACAACACACTCTGATGCTTAACAGGAGAGAACCTCCAATAGTTTTCTAATTCAGCAGATAAACCATTGCGGTGCAATTCCCTTAGCATTTTCAAGCTCTCCCCCGGCATAGAGGTGTACCTGAGTCATAGAGCGGTTGTTCACCTGTGACACAGCTGTGCCACACAGGTAACTATGGCTCTAGGGTTTAAGAAGCTAGCACAGCAGTGTACTAGCATAACCCAGTTTTACACTTGTGCAAAACTGTTGTTACAGGACCACTGACCTCAAGGCATCAGTGCCACTGTTCAAGCATTGAGCATAAGAACTTCCAAAAGTGATTGCAACTTCATCCCTCTTGGTAGTACATGTGTTTCCTAAGGACTTAAGAAAACTAGCAAATTTAGGCTTCAGCTTCCACCAACTGTAGTCAAGGCTCTTGACGCATCAAGCAACCATCACCTTGCTTGCTACTCCTAGCACAGCACTAGCTTCTTCACAGCTGTGGCATAGCTGCCTAGCACGGCTATCTCCTTGTCTTGGAAAAACGCCTTTGTACTTTTAGTGGTCATCCTTCATAGATGAAACCTCTTTCTGGAACCTAATCTTCCTGCTTACACTCAATGTAAATATTAGATCCCAGTTTGGGTTGCCATTAGCCATCAAAACCATTTAGGGGCCTAGATGCTCTTTCAATCTCCTCATTTTTGGTGGTTAGTGGCAAACCATTCAACATTATCAAGTAAAGATATGAATGAGTAGGACACATGCAAGTTGTTTGAATATACTTCTCCTGAAGCTGTGCATAAAAGATTTGCTTTTGGAATGCAAATGCACAGATTTGAATTGTAAACATGAGTAGTATTTTCTCACAACTTGCACTTCATCAATTCAGAAGGTTAAATGAATCATGAGTAATAAACTGAACTGAGCTGATAATGATGCAGTTTTAAATTTTCTTTTAAAGCATGTTTAGAGCATAAAGAAGGATTAGCATGATCAGAGCATTCATTAACATCATTCATTAACATGAGTTATGTCCAGAGCAAACATTTATACGTGAAGCAGAAAATGTGTGAAGAGTCAGAGCATAAATCAGATCAGAGAAAATACCAACCACACATATCAATACATGATCATGATAGAATAACATAGCTCAGAACATAAATTAAATTGGATCATTATAGAAAAGACTTAATGTGATCAAGACATAAGAAAATGAAATAGGAAAAACAAGTCTTGATACATAACACAACACTACTCTGCTCCCCTCAAGCCACTCACTCCCCCTACAGCTACTCCCCTACAGCTAAGCTTTTCTCCCCCTTTGACACTAAAACACCAGAAAGGGGTAAGGGAAGAAGAAACCTCATGTTGGCTTAGACTTCAAGAGCTGGAGAACCTCTGTGAGCTGCTGCTGCAAGGAGTCTACTTTGATATGCAGACCTTTCACTTCGCGGCGCAGAGCAGCAAACTGAACAGGCATGACTTTGTTCTGATAGGCTCTGGCAGCTTCTTGAGTCATCATGGAGGAGGAGAGGGTGCCATCTTCTGCTACCTATGTCACAGATACAAGCTCGGCTAGGTCAGTTGCGGGTACATCAGCTGTGACACCGGCGGGCACTGGCAGTGGGAGCCATGGTCCTGAGGAGGTGGCGCCTGAGTTGCTGTGGAAGTAGCTGTGTCACTGGAGACTGGCATAGCTGTGTCTGAAAGATCTCCAAAAAGAGCAGACACAACAACTTCATCAGAATGATCATCAGCTTGAGGTCTAAGCTGAGTCTTGGATGTCTTGACAGAGATATCGAACTCTGACTCAGGTAGACCTGTCCTCTGAAGAATCATATGCATGATATATGAGTCATACCTCAACTTGGCTTTCTTATCTTTCTGCACTGCATCAATCCCATGAAAGATAAATCTGGCAATGTCAAAGTGTTGATTCTTTGCAATGTATACCAGCACTTGCCAGACAGGTGAATATACTGCATTGTGTTTTCTCCTTTAGGCTGAATGGTGACATGATTAGCTGGAGCATTGTCTGGGAAGAAGAAGTTACTTGGGTATAATTTTCTTCTGATCTCATTTGGAATTGACTCCAACTTAAAAAGGTTTGGCATATTTGGCTCCACTGGTGCTCCAAACAAGCTGTTGAATTCTGGAGCTGTAATGGATAGAAACTGGCCTCTAGTCTTCCAGATCATTATGTCCTAATTTTCTTGTTTTACCCACATAGTGGCATAGAACTCCTTGATCACCTCTGGATCATAGCCTTGTTGAAGATTGCATATGAACTCAAGGCCTGCTGCTTGTATCAAGGATGGAAGAGCACGTAGCCTAGAGTCTGTGAGAGCATCCCAATCAATAACCTTGCAATCTACAAACCCTTTAGTTGACAAGATCTCATGATAGACCCCCTTCTGATTGTTATTGTGAAACGTGGGGTCAAAGCAAACTAGCTCAATGTATTCCTTGTCAACTGTGAAGAATGGACAGGTTGATCTCATCTTAATGTAAGCACTGGAGCTTAGAGATGCAATCTTACTCTTGGACTTCTTGGGGTCACTCTTTGATAGCTTCTTCAAGGCAGCTTTGGACAGGAAATCCATCTGTCCTTGTTCAGTCCTGAGAGCAGAGGAGAACACAGAGCTGTACTTGGATTCCAAATCCTCCTCATCATCAGAATTTCTTGGAGAACTGTCCTCTTGTTCTGCCTCTTGTTCTGATTCTGAGCTAGAAGAAGTGTCTTTAGCTACATACTCTTTGTCAGAATCTAATTGAGGCTCCCTAGCTCTTGGAGGGGTCACTGAGACACCCCTGCCATCATCAGATAAGCTCTCAGAGCTTTCTTCTTCTTCTGTTGAGTCACTTGCCTGTGCCACAGGTGGGGACTTTGGGAATTGAGCAGTAGGTGAAGTGACTTCTGTGTCAATTGGCTGTGACACTGGTGACAAGGGCAGCTGTGGTGCTTGCATTGGGGCATCTGCTGCCTGTGACACAGCTAGTTGAGACAGCTGTGGACTTGCAATCTGAGCAGATCCTGAAGGCTTATCTGTTCCAGCCTTTGGTGATGATGTGAGCACTTGGGCCTCTTCTACATCCTGTTCCTCTGAGACAATGAATGTTGAAGGAGATATTGGCTTGTGCACATCCAGAGATGAGAGAGTGTCCGTACTGACTGAGCTGAAACTCTTTCTCCCTCTTCTCTGATAAGTTTGCATACTTGCTTGAGCTGGTCAGCCACCTGTGACACAGGTGGTGACTTGTGCTTCTTTAATTCCTTCAGAGTCTCCTGTTGTTGAACCAACTAATCTTTCAAAGATGTTTTGGAGCTCTGTGAGGTCTCAGAGACGATAGTGGACCTGTGCATCTGACTGCTTCTTGGCTTGAGGCTCATTATCAATTACTACAGTTTCAGACCTCTTCCGTTTGAAACTTGGTACGGGCATGGCTGCAGCTTCTTTTCTGAGGTCAGGTGAGATCAATTTTTGCTTGAGTTTGATCTCCTCTAGCAAAGCTTTGCTAGCAGGTCCTTTTGGAGTGTTCTTCATTCTGGTAAATAGCTCAGCAATCTGTTGAAGAAGATTATGATCCCTGACATCTGAAGATTGAACCGCAATGGGTTTTGATGCTAAAGCTGATGAGAGCTGGATGAGAAGACCGTCTACTTCTCAATGATTTGCTGTCTCAAATCATCTTTGGCAGACTCTGAAGTGGCTGCCTGCATTTGAAAGTGCAAATTTGCTATTTCACTCAGGAGAGCCTTATCTGCAGCTGTAAGCTCTGGGATAGCAACTGAGATTGGCCTGGCCTGCACTGAGAGTTGAAGGTTCTTGGCAGTGTACAGCTCAAGAATTTGCTTCTTCACCTTCTTATCTATTGTTGCACAAATCTGATTTGAGATTTTGTCCATCTCCTCTAATATGAGCTTGTCATTTGCAATGACTACTTCTTGACTAGATGGATCAGCTTGCTCAGCCTGAGTATATTTGATGGTTAGTGTGCCCCTTGGGAGCACTACTTCTGCAATTGAGATCTTTTTGACTTTCCTAATTGCTTGCTTGGCCTTCTTAGCAGCTTCTTTGCCCGAAGATGTGTGCTGGACATCTACTATTGATCTTGTCCTTTTTGAAGGAGCAATCTGAGATAAACTAGACTATCCAGCTTTAGCAGCAACAGCTCTTGTTTGCCTGTAGTTTTTTGCTGTGCTCTTTTTCTCTAAAGAGCTTCTTCTTTCTGTCTCAATCTTTCCCTTTCTGATCTGAATCAGAAATGTTTATCTCTCTGCTTGATTCTTCCAGATCAGACCACTTGAGACCACTATCTTCTCTGTTAGAACCTGAAAATATCTAAAGAAATGAGATAGACAAGGAAGAATAAAGGAAAGGGGTGTTCCTAAATGCAGAAGATAGTAGCTGTGTGGGCCACCTGTGTGAGGTCAAGGTGACACAGGTGAGGATTTTGAACCAAACTAAAATCTCTGCCCTTAGAATAGGCGTGCCTGTGTGACAGGTGAGACCCTAGCGGTGACATAGCTACGTGCAGAGGCGAATGGCAGATTCATGAAAACTAGGTTTTAACGAAGTTTTGTCGCTGGGTTTCGAGCTAGATGAATCTAGAAATCTAAACAAAGGCTAAACCAACCCTGAATAAGGACAATGCACTACTGAAATAAGCTCACGAGCGATTGCATTGACAAGAAACTAGGTTTGAACGCAAAGAAGGGTTGGCTGAAGCTTACTTTAATCAAAAACTCGACAAAGCATGGATGAATCGGTGCCGAAGTGCCTTGGAAAGCTTCTCTGACGAGTTGGAAAACTTTCGAGGGGCAGAAGATATGATCTCGATGAAAATGCGAGAATTTAGCACTCAGCGGAAGTTTGGGGTTTTTGTGTTCGAACAGGGTTTCAGGGGAAACGCGACGTTGCTTTATATAGGCCGAAGGATTATAACATGGCTGTGTCACAGCTGGGGGGATGACCTGTGACACAGGTGAGTGAAAAGAGTCCTTATGACCTACGGAGTTCAAAAGAATTCACCTGAGACACAGGTGGATGACTCAGGTGACAAGTTTTTTTCATCTGGAGCACCAAGATAGAGAGAATTTGATAAGAGAGAAAGCACTTGAGCACTATCAGAGGGTCCTTATGAAATCTCCTCAATATCAGTTTGCCAGAAATTCAAACAAGCAAAGCTAAAACTGACAAGAGTTGATTTAGAAAACCCAGCTAAGACAGGAAAACACGCACACAAAAGATGTGCACAAATAGCTCCGTGAAAACTCTTAACTCTAAGCATACCTGTAACACACGTGGGTAACACAGATAAAAAACAGCAAAGAAAAACTTAAAAACAAACACATGAACTAGATACCAAGAAAACTTTTTATAGCAAGTTTGAGACATCAATGATATTCAATTCACTCCTCAGAGTACAGAACCTACTCTCATCTAAAGGCTTGGTGAAGATATCGGCAAGTTGACTGTCTGTCCTCACATGACACAGCTGGATGTCTCCTTTCTCCATATGGTCTCTAAGGAAATGGTGCCTCACTTCTATGTGTTTGGATCTTTAGTGGTGTACTGGGTTGTTGGCTAACTTAATTGCACTTTCATTATCACAGAAGAGGGGTACTTGATTAAAAGATATGCTAAAATCTTTCAAGGTCTGCCTCATCCATAATAACTGAGCACAACAACTACTAGCAGCTATATACTCAGCCTCTGCAGTGGAAAGGGCTACTAAATTTTGTTTCTTGGATGACCAGGACACGAAGGAGTGCCCTAGGAATTGACAAGTACCTGAAATGCTTTTTCGGTCAACCTTATACCCTACATGGTCACTATCAGAATAGCCAACTAGCTCAAAATTTGCACCTTTGGGGTACCACAAACCAAACCCTGAAGTTTGAATCAAATATCTAATCCTGCGTACTGCCAATCTATGGTAGTCCTTTGAGTTAGCTTGGAATCTAGCACACAAGCATACACTCAATATGATATCTGGCCTAGATGCACAAAGATAAAGCAATGAGCCTATCATAGACCTATGCTCCTTTTGATCAACAGAGTTATCTTCAATGTTTAGATCAAGATGTCCATTTGTTTGCATGGGGTGTGGATAGGCTTTGCATCCTTCATGCCAAACTTGGAGATGATGTCCTTTGTGAACTTCTCTTGGGAGATGAAGGTACCTTCCTTGAGTTGCTTGATTTGAAGTCCTAAGAAGTACTTCTGCTCACCATCCATGGATATCTCAAACCTCTTGGTCATCATTTTGCTAAACTCAATACTCATTGCACGGTTAGTACTACTAAATATTATGTCATTGACATATATTTGGCACACAAATAAGTCCGTTCCATTCCTTTTAGTAAAAAGAGTTGTGTCTACTAAGCCCATTTTGAAACCGTTTTGAATACAAAATCTTTCAGTGTATCATACCATGCTCTTGGTGTTTGTTTGAGACCATAAAGTGCTTTGTGCAATTTGTAGACATGGTGTGGTTTCTCAGCATCTTCAAAACCAGGTGGTTGCTCAACATAGACTAATTCAGAAAGTTTACCATTCAAGAAGGCAGACTTCACATCTATCTGATATAGCTCGATGTTATGATGTGCAGCATAAGCAAGTAGAATTCTGATTGCTTCTAGTCTTGCCATAGGTGCAAAAGTTTCACCAAAGTCCAGACCTTCAACTTGAGTGAAGCCTTGAACAACTAATCTGGCCTTGTTCCTCACCACTAGTCCATTTGCATTTGCTTATTCCTGAAGACCCATTTTGTTCCAATGACATTGTAATCTTGATGCCTTTCACCAGGAATCAGACTTGATTTCTTTCAAACTGGTTCAGCTCTTCATGCATAACATTTACCCAATCAGCATCCTTAAGAGCTTCATTGACATTTCTGGGTTCAACACTGGAGATAAAGAGTAATTTTCACAGAAATTTGCAATACGAGAACGAGTAGTCACTCCCATATGAATGGCACCGATGATTTGGTATACAGGGTGATATTTCTGCAGCCTACTGATCACAAGGGTTCGGGGTCAACCACCTGTGTCACAGCTATTGGTGTTGTCTGTGAAACAACCGGTTCTTCCTACGACATAGCTGGCTGAGACAGGTCCTTTGCATCTAGTTGATCATTGGATGGGTTGTACTCGATCTCAATATCTTGCTCTCCAGTGTCTTCACATAGTGGTGGAGCAGGTGGTTCATGATCCAGTTGAGTAGTGGATGTAGATATAGCCTATTGATGGAGTGGCAGGCAGTGTTGACAGCTTCAGCCCAAAATCTTAGTGAAGTCTTGTATTCATCCAAAGTGTTCTTGCCATCTCTATCAATGTTCTGTTCTTCCTTTCCACTACTCTATTCTGCTGTGGAGCATATGAACTTGAGAACTCATGCTTGATTCCATGCTTGTTCAGAAATGCCTCCACCTTGAAATTTTTGAATTCACTCCCATTATCACTTCTGACTTTGACTAGATTCACCTTCCACTCATTTGCACTATAACTATGAGATGCTTGAATTTCTTGTAGACCTGTGTCTTCTCCTTCAAAAAGAACACCCAAATATAGCGAGAAAAATTATCTACAGTAACAAAGCCATATTTGTTACCTCCCAAACTCTCATATGTTGTAGGACCAAAAAGGTCAATGTGTATGAGCTCAAAAGGAGTGCTAGTGGTCATGATGGTCTTGGGGCGATGGGCAGCTCCAACTTGTTTGTCGGCTTGACATGAACTGCAGGGCTTGTCATTTCAAACTTCACCTTCTCCAAGCCTATGACATGGTCATGTTTGCTCAGCTTGTTGAGAAACTTCATTCCCACATGTCCTAGCCTGTGCCACAGCCAGCCAACACCGGTCTTGGCCATGAGATACCATGGAGCTGCAGCAGGCTGTTCATTGAAATTCACAATATACAATTTTCCAGACCTGCATCCTTTGAACACTTTTGAATCATCAGATAGTTTATAGGCTATAACCTCATCAGGATAGAAGTGACTTTCGTACCTGTGTCACACAGCTGTGACACAGACATTAGATTATAGCGTATCTGATCCACAAGTATAACATTTGATAAGGAGTGATGTTCAGATATGGCAACTTTACCAATGTCATTTACCATTCCCTTGGAGTTGTCTGCATAGATCACATATTTACTGGGCAGATTCTCATTGGTGATCTCTACAAACTCGTCTCTGCCTCCAATCATATGTTGTGTACATTCATTGTCCACAACTCAATCAGTTCCACTGGAGACAGTGTCCTGTAAGTTTAGTTATGAAACTTAGGGATCCAAACTAGTTTAGTTCCCTTAGTAACTTTATCATAAGCAGAGACAACAGTAATATGATTAGCAAGATTGTTCCTAGAGTTCATAGTCTTAGCTATGGATGATATAACATGAATCCTCTTTGGTTGATTATCACCTGCAACCTTAGGCATAAGAGTTAGTGAACTGTGCAAGCTACCAGTGACAATTGCAGCCCCACAGCTATGTGAGGTACCAGTGACATAGGTAACAATATCCTTAGGTACCCAGATGGCAGGTGACCGTTTTCTCAGTTGCTTGAGACCAACATATTTGGCCACTGTCTTGCCTCTCCTATCCTTTTGCAGAACATAAGATGGGTTAGATGGAATGTTCACAACAGTCCTATTTTTCTACTCATAACCAACAAAGTTGTTGTCATTTGTACCTGCCTGTCTCACAAGTTAGCTGCAAGATTTTTCTTAGACAATGGGTTAGTCATAGCAGACAGTTTATCTTATTCAAGATAGGAATGTAACCAAGGCCTTTCAAGCCATTGTTTCTTCTGAACATTTTAGTTTTTATCTTCTGATAATTTTACATGCCAATGTTGGCAGTGCATAGACATTTCCTCATAAGCCTTTTCTGCTCTTCAAGCTCCTCCTTGAGCTTGTTGTGCTCAGCTGCATCCACAGAGTTAGTTGCAATAGAGGTTGAAGCCTCATTAGAGTTATCAGTCACAACACCTGTGGAAGTTAAAATATTTATGCGAGTAGCACAATTCAAGCATGTTTCAACAGTAGCATGAGCAGGCAAAGGTGTAATATTAGAAGTAATAGAAGAGTTATGAGCGTTAGTATCATCAATGCACTTGGCATGCTTTGCCTTCAGCTCCTCATGCTCCTTGAGAAGAAGCTCATGAGCTAGCTTAAGCTTGTCATGAGCAATCTCCAGGTTCTCCTGATCTAGCTTGATGTTCTCCCTGTCATCTATGACCTCATCACAGGTCTCCCTGAGCTCTCTAAGCTTATCCCTTAGGGATATGTTTTCCTTCCTCTCTTTCTCATAGGCCTTATCTGTTCTTTCCAAAATACCCATTAGTTTAGCATAATCAGGAAAGTCATCTTCAGTAAGTACCTTTGATCCTTTTGCCATAAGGCACATAGGAACAGAGATGGATGACGACTGATCAGCCTTGGCGTTGATTTTCGAGCTGTGTGACTTGGCTGTTTCACAGTTGGACATATCAGTCATGCTGATGGCAATCCCAGTAACTTCACCTTCATCTTCAGATTCTTCCTCTGATCCTGAATCATCAGACACCCAAACTTGTCCAACATATGCTCTGGCAGTAGCTTTATTCTTGGCATTGGTTGATGCTTGTTGTTGAAGGTCTTCTTCTTGCCATGGAAGTCTTTCTTCTTTTTGTACTTATTGTTATCCTTCTTCTTGGTTGGACAGTCAGCAGCAAAGTGACCTTCTTCTCCACACTCAAAGCACTTCTTGTCCTTGAACAGCTTTTTTCCCTTGAACTTGTCACTTGAACCGAATTGCTTTTTCTTTCTGTAGAACTTTCTGAAGTTCCTTGTAAGGAGGTTCAGTTCATTTTCTTCTCCACTGGTGATTTCCTCATCAAGATCTTCATTACTGTCACTCTCTGGTTGTGAAGCTAAGGTAGTGGTCTTCAAGGCAATATTCTTCTTGAGTGAGGAGGATGGGTTGTGCTTACTCTCCTGCTTGATCTCCCTAACACTTCAGTGGGCTTTATCTAATCAAAACCGTCCTTCTCCTTCAACATCAGCATAAGAGTTCTGTAAGGCTTTGACAGCACAGACAGAAACTTCTTGATGACATCCTCATCATCTACTCTGTTTGATTCAAGAGCTCTCAGCTGATTGGTGATGATGGTGAGTCTTGAGAACAAGGAGTTTATGTCTTCACCATGTTCATACTCAAACCTTTCAAGCTTTGATTCCAGCAAGCTTCTCTTAGACTTCTTCAGAGTGCTGCTGCCCTCATAGATTTGCTCCAAGGTGTCCCTGATTTCCTTGGCAGAGTCCATGGTGCTGACCCTGTGAAATCAAGTTCTGGAGACCCATGATATAGCTGTGGTAGCCCTTGCATTGTTCTGGATGTTTCTCTTGTCATTGATGCTTGGCATTATGGTGTCCTCCAACTTGTAACCTGTATTGACAACTTCCCAAACATCTGGATCAATGACGATAAGACGCATTTGCATCTTTCTTTTCCAGAAGGTATAGTTAGATCCATCAAAAACAGGAATTTTACCCTCATAGCCCGACATCCTTTAACTCTGGCTATTAAGCCAATTCAAAGAGCAACCTGCTCTGATACCATTGAAAGGATCTCAAGAGCTGATTAGAGGGGGGGGTGAATAGGAGGCTAGCTAGAAGATTAAAACTTCTTCACTTTAGATGCAAATGTGCTCAGACAGATAAGAGGAACTAGCAGCTGTGTGACAGGTACACTACACATGTAAGAAGATACACAGATAATATAACACAGCTGTCACACAGGTGATCTACACAGGTGGACTATCTAAGATAAACAGGCAAGTGTGAAGGGACTGTGACACAGATAGCTACCACAGGTATAGAGTAAAGATCACAGCTAGATTATATATGTTAGAGAATTACACAAGCATGCAAGGAAATAAGCAAGTAAGTGCGGAATGTAAACACACAGAGAGACAAGAGATTTTTCACGGAAGTTTCCACTCTTTTCAGAGACGTACGTCTCCGTTGGAGAAGCTATTCCTAAGAGATAGCCAACACTGAAACGTGCTTGTTCTCCGAGTATCTGAATCTTCTGGTCTCTTCCTTTTGCTTCTGGAAGTCCTTTTGCTTAGCAGCGGGTAGATTTTAGATCACCCTCACAAACGTCTAGGCCAACCCACACAAGTTTGGGTGATCACTAGCGATTCCTACACCTGTCTAGGAGTAGACACTCCAAGATTTAATAGAATCTACAGCAACAACACTTGGAGGAACCAATACTCTTTGCTCAAAGCTCTAACTCTCTTGAACTAAAACATAAGAAGTTTGGTTTCTGTTCAGGAGATGAGAGGCTTACAACGGTTGAAAATGGCTGGCAAAGGTTTAGGTCCAAGACCTCCCCTGGTCCCCTATATATAGGGTCCGCAGGCACCTGACCATTACACTCATGCCACGTAGGATTAAGTGAGTTACCTGTGACAGGCACCGGTGACACAGCTAACCACAACGCACAACGGTAACAAGGCTTCAGGCAGACCGACACCTGTGTCACCGGTGGCAGACACAGGTGAAACCCTAACTAACGTAGACTCCCTACTCAGCCCGGTCTTAGCACAATACATGCCCTCAGCGCACACAACAAACTCTGATGCATAACAGGAGAGAACCTCCAACAGTTTCCTGACGCAACAGACAAACCATTGCAATGCAGTTCCCTTAGCATTTTCAAGCTCTCCCCTGACACAGAGGTGTACCTGAGTCATAGAGTGGTTATTCACCTGTGACACAGCTGTGCCACATAGGTAACTATGGCCCTAGGGTTTAGGAAGCTAGCACAGCAGTGTACAACCCAGTTTCACACTTATGCAAAACTGTTGTTACAGGGCCACTGACCTCAAGGCATCAATGCCACTGTCCAACACTCTGAGCATTGAGTATAAGAACTTCCAAAAGTAATTGCAAGTTCATCCCTCTTGGTAGTACAGGTGTTTCCTAAGGACTCAAGAAAGCTAGCAAATCTAGGCTTCAGCTTCCACCAACCGTAGTCAAGGCTCTTGACGCATCAAGCAACCATCACTTGCTTGCAACTCCTAGCACAGCACCGGCTTCTTCGCAGCTGTGGCGCAGCTGCCTAGCACAGTTATCTTCTTGTCTTGGGAAAACGCCTTTGTACTTTTAGTGGTCATCCTTCCATAGATGAAACCCCTTCCTAGAACCTAATCTTCCTGCTTACACTCATTGTAAATATTAGATCCCAGTTTGGGTTGCCATTAGCCATCAAAACCATTTAGGGGCCTAGATGCTCTTTCAATATGGTACTGCATGATCTTGCCAACACACAATGTCCATACCTCCTTCTCTCCCCTCGTTCTGGGTTGGGGAACATTTCTACTAGCCGGTGATTTTGGTCGACTAGACCTTAGGTCTAGTCAAGTGAAAGAATCAGTGGCTCCCGGACACTAATAGATGTGATCAAGCGGATTTCCTTAAGTCCCGCAAGACTGTAGCGTGGAACCCTTTTCCCTTTGTGAGGGTCGAGTCGTTGGTACTCGCACCGTACACTGTAGTTAACTTCCCGATACCAGGTACCTATCCAGCCCCCGACTGGTTATTCGACAAGGAGTATCAGATAGACAATCAAAGAAAGGGAACCATAAATAATAACAACTAGGAATTAAAATATGATAAGTGTGTGCCATCCTGCCCTTGTAGTCGTGGATCTGTGGATCCCTCCTTGTACTCCTGTAGTCCTGTGATGACCTTAGTGTATTCAGGAGCACGTGCTAGGTAGAGATACCCAAAGCGACTTATCACCAAAGTGCCCGTCGTAAGGGAGAGAGGCTTTGGTGTGAGACCGGCCATGGAGGTCAAAAAATATCCGAGCGACGTTGTGGTATGGACCGGCAATAGTTATGTGAACTTGCTCTTGGTACTTACACATAAAAATTCCAGAGTTGATCAATGCTCCAAGAGGTGGTGAGGACTCGACCATCTTCCATAGCTAGTTTGAACAACCCTGCTCAGGAGGCTTCAACCACCTTGCAGGGACATTTCCACTTTGGAGAAAGTTGTTGCTATTGCTCTGGTTCTGAACGAGCTGTAAGATCAGGTCTCTGATTTGTAGGGTACGTCCACGGGCATGTCGGTCGTAGTAGCATCGGAGATCTTGTTGGTACTTGGCCGATCTCATCAGCGCTTGAATCCGTCGCTCCTCAATGTTGTTGAGTTCGTCCCCTCGTCGAAGGGATTCATCCTTGTCGGTGAACAACTCGACTCGGGGAGATTTGAGCTTTAGTTCACAGGGGAGCATGGCTTTTGCCTCATAAACTAAGAAGAAAGGGGTTTCACCTATAGCCCGACTAGCGGTGGTCCGGAGTGCCCATAAGACTGATGGTAACTTATGGGCTAATAAGTAATTGAGAACTCGGGTCTTCATGCCTTGTAGGATGAGGCCATTGGCATGCTCAACCTATATGTTGCTCTATGGATGAGCTACAGATGCAAAACAAATTTTGATGCCGACCTCCTCATGGTAGTTGATGAAGACCATGGTTGAGAACTGGGTGCTGTTGTTGGTAATGATTCTATCTAGGATGATAAATTGCTTGGTGGCCTCTAAGGTGATCTTTGCAACAGGTTCAGCTTTGATAAACTTGGTGAAAGTATCAATTGTGACAGAGAGGAACTTGAAGCCCCCGCGCAATACCGGGAAGGCCCCCAGATATCCAGGCCCCATGTCGTGAAAGGCCACGACAAGATAATCCTCTGCAACACTTGGGCGAGCTGATGGATGCGTCTGCTATGGAGTTGGCACTGATAGCAACGCTTAACGAGCTCGTTTGTGTCACGGAGAGCTATCAACCAATAGAATCCTTGTCTAAAGGCCTTTCCGACCGGGGTTCGGAAAGATGCATGTGCCCCACACACCCCTCCATGGATCTCTTAGAGTAGTAGTTCATTACCCTGTTTCCGAGTGATGCACCGCATGAGCACTCCGTGGGCTCCTCTGCGATAGAGGACCCCATCGACCAGGTATACATCTGGGCCCTTTGGGAAATTTGCTCAAATAGCGTGTTGTCCTCGGGTACTATTCGATTGTGAAGGTACATGCGAATGGGGTCCATCCACGAATCTTTAGAAACGAGGGAAGCTACGAGTTGCCTCGCGACTCCTCTGGGAGCGTCAATACCTGGTGACGTCCTTGAATGGTTATAGGGCTCTTGGTCCACCATCCCTTCGGCTGTAACCTATATAGATGTCACAGAACCAACCTTATCATTTGCTAAAGCTATGGATGCTGTCGAGAGCCTTTCTGCAAAGGTCCTAGGTGGACATGAAGATCATGAGGATTCCAGGCGGGCAAGACTATCAGCTCGGTAGTTTTCCTTCCTTGGGGTATATCGTACTTTGAGTCTGATGAATTTCTTATCCAACTTCCTCACCTCCACAAGTTAAGCTACCATAGTTTGATCTGATGTTTGATACTCCTTCTGAACTTGCCTCACCACCAACTATAAGTCTCCATTCACGAGAAGGCAGTGGATGCCAAGCGCAGAAGCTACTCATAGACTGGCAAGCAAACCCTCGTACTCAGCTACGTTATTTGTGGCCGGGAAATCAATCTGCAATACGTATTGCAGGCATTCTCCTATCGGTGAAGTTAGTACTATCCCAGCCCTCGAGCCGTAGAGGGTCAGTGACCCGTCGAAATATAAGGTCCATACTCCAATGTTGTCGGTAGGGGAGCTGCTAGGCTGCTCGGGCTCAGACGACTCGGAGAGGTCCCCACAGTCGGTGTCATCTGTTGATGATTGGTAAACCGCTGATCTTATCCCCTCGGTTGGTGTCATCTGTTGATGATTGGTAAACCGCTGATCTTATGGTATTCATGATCAGAAGATTTGTTGAAGGGTAAGGACCCCTAGGGCCGTAACGAACCACGCTGAGACACCGCAGAACAACACTTTTTATACAGGTCTAGACCTCCCTCAGGATAACACCTCACATCATGTTGATATATATTGAATCTCAAGTAGAGTACAAGGGAATTGTTAGTGGCTAGCCTAGATGGGATCTATAACTAGTTGGGGATATCCCTGTGCTGATCTGTTAGGGCTCGACTTCCTTGAGGCGACAGGTCTTCTCCGGGATGTCAAAAGGCTTAGAACCTCTAGTCAACGATCTCCAAAAGCTCCTCATTCCAGATTTCCTCTTCGGAGGGCCTTCGGGTCCTTTTATAGAGGGTACCCCGTACTTGGTACGGAGTCATCTCCGACTAGAACTCCTACTATGCTTAAACATAGGGATTGACTTCCTAGTTTAAGGGATATCTGATATCCTACGCAGGCAGTTACCTTATCTCCTAGAGTTCTTTGCAAATATGTCAGCTGCTCAAGGCATCCAGGGTATTGTATATGGATACTGTCTTCGTAAACAGTTGAATTTACTACTCATCATCAACTATCATACCATAACAACTGAATACTCTAACGCCCTGTTTAGTTTAGGGATAAGGAGTGGATTAAGGACCTCACCAAACACCATTGGGTTAGACGGGTTTAAGTTAACCTGGTGAAAGTCATTTAACGCTCCGAACTCAGGATTAAACTAACTCATAAAATGGTGAAATAATTTAACCTAATACAATTAACTCTCCTAAATTTGTTTTTTACCGCTAACTCCTAATATAGCCAAACAGTAATTTATATTAATGTATTTAGTTGACAAACATAAAATTAAAGTTAAGCTAGTTAAGACTAACTAACCTAGTTAACTTAACTTTAAATCAAACATAACCTAACAGTTCATATATATCATTTTGAGGGAACACATACTATATAATCACCCTCCGTGGTGCTCCAGTGGCGGACGACGTTCATGTGGTTCAAGTGAACCTCCTAAAATTTTGCGAAAGAAAAACAAAGACCACAATAAAAGTTGTTGCAAAGAAAAATAAGTATACACATGTGTAATAGCAAAAGTATGGTGTTCTACCTATACATACAAAAAAATTGTCAGGTTAAATAGCATGTTCTTGCGCCCTTGGATGCTGGAATAGAAAATATTCCATCTAGCCATTCTTCTTTTGATCAATAATAATAAGAAATCTTGTGGAAACTTAACACAACATTGACTTCAATGCGTTCTATGCAACGATTTAGCGTATGTCCTCTTCGGCAACCAACGCGCACCCCTCCAGTTCCCCATCCTCCCTAGCAGGTACTTCTCCACCCCAACCAAAGCAAGAAGACCATGCATTGTCTTCCCCCTCCCTTCTCATCTCTTTGCTACCCCTTAGTTCCACCTTCGACTCTTTCGTTGCTCTGCTCTGTCTTCATGGTCACTATCTTCTTCAACTCCGATGAATAACTGTCGTGGTACCCATTGCTACGTCCGCCTATAGCACACGGTTATCTAATTACAAATGCAAATGAAAAATATCTATTATGAACACCATAAAGATAAAAATATTCATGGCATTCCAATGCATACATCTTGTGCTTAAAGACAAAAACTGAGTCTGCGAGTGGAAAAGCAAGCTCTCATCGAGGTAATGCTAGTGGTAAGCTCTCTCTGCCACATGCCCACGTCATTCTTGAATCTCAATTCTTCCAAGAAACAACATCAGCAATCTCAACCAGCAGGACAACAGTAGTTGTGGTTATTCCTATGCCTGTCAATCACACCATTTGCATGAATAAGCTTGTCAGGTGAAGGTTAATTACTTTCATTGTATTGTTTACTTGCATGATGATTGAACAATATAGTGTCCTCTACATTATATATGATTGAATTCAACATATAGTCATAGATAAAAAAAATTAGAAGAGAATCTGGCAAATAAACAAATGGAAGAGCTCTAAAAATTTAGGTCGTCTCGCAAATTATTTTTTAAATCAATGCAAAGTGACAAAGCAATGTCTTGTACATAACTCTAAAGGATCAAAATATTTTCATTTTTTGAAATGGTTGGCTTTAGCTGTTTTATCTTCTACAGTCTTCTTCAAAGCCAGGGCCTGCCCCGAATCAAGCTGAATATATATGAATAGACAACAGAATAATTTAAATTCAAGAAATAGCAATGCAACGTCTCCAATAAGTTGCAACATTCAGGGCAATCCTACAATTGATGCCATCTTGGACTCCTAGTCCATGGAGGAGAGTCAAGCATAGGGACAAAACATCAGGGGAAACGGGGCATTGAGCTCAATGGTGGACGGAGAAGGGATGGGGCAGGGGAAAATCGATTCCTCGCATGAGCGTCAGTTTGGCTATCTCCACAACCTCAAAGCCACATCCACGAATGCTGCCCGCCACCACTCCTCTTAGGACCGTGCGCATCAGTGGGTACTTCGCCCCCTTTGCTGCTGCCGCCACCTTATCATGGTCAGTATTTTCCAGCTACTCCGTGACCATGTTCCATGACCATGAAAATGTCTGCTAATCATACGATGGTAGTGTATTACTTACCATTTCATCCATCTCATAGAGCATCTGCACTGCAACTCATCACATATCTTAGTGCATTCCATCTGCAGGAGATGGAATGCTGTATCTGCATTTCTTTCTACCTCTCACTTCCAACGGGTGCCTGCCAAATAAATTCTTTAGTTACATTTCACTAATTGCTATTTGGTTAAAACAAGGTGACATAAAATACAAGAAAGTGTGCTCTGTTATAATCTTATCCACTGAAATTAGACCCATCAAGGTGAGCAACCAGTGCCTCTACAATTAAAACAGCCAGTTCATATTCTATTCATACATGAGAAATACCAACCTCTTTGGAATGACTTTGCATATGCTGTTTCAGATGAGCTGGCTTCTAGAAACAAGCTCCGCACTCTTCACAGGTATGTTCACCCTCATGAACAACCTTTTCCCCGTTTGAGTTGTAGATATCTGATATGTCCAGCTCATCCTATACATAAATTTGCTGAGAGAAATAATTAGCAATATCCTACATTTTTCCAACGGGATTGAAAAGAAAAGTAGATGTAATGATTGATTAAAAAATCAACCACAGAATAAGAAATTAATAAGCACAAGGGCCAAATGTACGAATGTAATCGATACAACCCATGAAAAGGAACATGATCTATGAACTACCGAATAGAAAAACATTGAAGTTGACTTCCTACTTGAAGTACAATGAGGCATCAATGGTTCACATTTCAATTTTCATTAGAAATGCTATGACACAATGTAAGTTGATTAAGGAAATCAGGGAAGTAGCTATTACAGTAAAAGTGGGGGTATTTACAACGCAATAAAAACTATATATGTCAAAAAGGGTAGCATCCGGACAAGAGATACCTATACATCAACAAAACCATAAAAGGGTGCACATTGCCTTTAAGCACGAAGAAGGCATAAATTGACCCATGTGTCAAAACTATCTGTAAATAGTGTACCTTGTGATGACCAACCATGTGAGCTCGGATGAGACATTTCTTGGGCCTAATAACAGTGCAAAATTCACACTTGTAGCGCCTAATATCTCTGCAACGTTTCTCTTCAAACCTTTCATCACTGTCGATCTCATCTCCAGAAGACATCTTACAACAGGTGAATCAGAAAATTAGAAAGTGTGATACTCTGCCAGCGGCAAGACCCGAGCTCTTACGGGTCCAGTGTCTAGGCGGGTGGCGTGGCGGGGGACGGGCACCACCTGGCGTAGCAGCCATAGTAGAGCATCCGGTGCACGACGAATGGCACGCCCAGGCGGAGCATGGCTCAGGAGAGCTCCCCCCACACCGTGGCGTGCCCATCGACGCTACCGCTGCCACCGCCGCCGAGTGCGCGCCGAACAGCTGCGTGGAGCATGTCGGCCTTCCCAGCCCCCGCCCCCGACGTAGCAGCGGTAGTAGAGCATCTGGTGCACGGCGAACGGCACGCTCGGGCGGAGCACGGCCCGGGAGAGCTCCCCCCACGCCGCGGTGGGACCCTTTGACGCCGCCACCGCCGAGCACGCACCGGACCGGCGTTAGGTTGTGGACGAGGAAGGCGTGGGAAGAGGGCGCAGGGAAGGGGGAGAAAGTTCCGAAGAAGGGGTCGAGGGGCCAGGATGGGAGGAGGAGGTTGGAGACAAAGCTTATTTACCTGTTAGGAAATCACAAATTTTGTTGAGCAAAACAAGGAGGAATGGATGTGGACTAAGTTAATGGTGTGAGTTTGTTGCTAAGTTAGTTGTAGATAGATTTACTTTATTAGAATGTTATTAGAGGGTTAAAATCAGAAGCTAAAATATAATACTGTCACCAACTCAAATATTATAGAATAGTATGGATAGTTTATACATGTAAGGAATACACAAGGCACGTACTCTTCTGCAGTGCGTCCACCGCAGCCCATTACCGTAACAAGCAACAGCCCAATCTCCGTCGAATTGTCGATCCGCTTGCTCGCCTGCTCAATGCGACGACCACCAAATCTCAAATCGGCAAACCCCAATGGGCGGTTGTGTCACTTAAGTGGGCCCAGCCGGAACCTTTAAAATATGCTGCGGTGTCGTCTGCGTCATAACATTTATTTTTTCTAGCTTCTGCATTATAATACACAGCCATTCGCCGTCATTAGATTTTGATGTTTGAATGGATGTATCACTTAAGTTTGCCCCTCAACGTCAAAATCCTAGGTCCTAGTTACACAATGGTTCATTCGTAGATCTGCTTACCATTTGGGCGCGAAAATTACACATAAGGTTGTCCTTTCTTTTAATAAAAGGGTTTCCCCATTTCAATTAATAGAACCAAGCAGACTACAAATACACAAATAGTCTAGATATACATTTCAATTTACTATACCTACATGCTCTCTTGGCTCTCTAAAAGTTATTGTTTTGGACTCAAAACAGTCTCCAAAACATAACTTTGAATATCACTTTTTGTTACAATATAGTTATGAAATATAACAAAATTATGTAGTATTATGAAAATACTCTTGAGACAAATTTACCCATGTGTTTTTTGAATATCTAATCTAAATATTTTAAAAGATATTAGTAGTTAAAATTTTAAAAATTTAACTTTATTTATGTCCAAAATGACAGATCTTCGAGAATCAAAGGGAGTATAACTTTCAAAACAAGAGAAATCAGACAAATGGTAAACCAATCAGGAAAAAGGAAAAGAAAAAGATATGGTATTTGCATTGGATTTATCTTTGCTTTTTCTCTCTTCTGAAGCAGATATTTTAGCATAGCATTAATTTATGTCATCTTAAGTGGCATAAGATCCTAATTTATGTCGTCGTTTTCTCAGAAGATGCGTGAATGGAACCGTCTGTAATATTATTTCCACAAACTGTTTCGCAGAATGGTCTATAGAAGGGTGTCCCACTAAATGGTTTCTATAGTAGTGAACGAATTAAGCACGTACGCATTATATATTTCAACAACTCATAAATAATTACATGTGCCCGTTATGTCCTTTCTAACTAGCATTACTTTGTGGCTCTAAATTCAGTTTTCAACGCTCCTGCAGTTTCACTTGTCCAGAAAAATAAGTGCTACGATCCCGACGGTTTGTGCTTGGGAGCCTTGGACCAAAAGCACGTACGGCAATGCGAATATGCGATGCTCGATCCCCACATCACGCCCGGGCCTGTAAAAACGGAGATCTTGACTAGTTAAACATTCCAGATATAGCTCACCAATGGATCCGCACTTGTAGGGTTCGGAGAGGCGAGGTGCCCTCTCGAGTCCTCCTATATATACCTCCTCATCTGTCCTTACGAAGACGTACGCCTAGAACAGCGCAAGCTAAGCTAACAATGGCGACTTCGAGGGCCTTCGCGTTGGTGCTCCTCTTGTGCGCCTTGTCGTCCTCGTGCCACGTTGCCGTTTCCTACTCGCCGCCGTCGCCTACCCCGGCCCCGGCCCCCAAGGAAGACTTCCTCTCGTGCCTCGTCAAGGACATACCCGCCCGGCTCCTCTACGCCAAGAGCTCGCCTTCCTACGCCTCCGTCCTGGAGGCCACCATTAGGAACTCAAGGTGGTCGTCGCCCAAGATGGTGAAGCCGCTCTACATCGTCACCCCCACCAACGCGTCCCACATCCAGACCGCCGTGGTCTGTGGCCGCCGGCACGGCGTCCGCATCCGCGTGCGGAGCGGTGGGCACGACTACGAGGGCCTGTCGTACCGGTCCGAACGCCCCGAGTCGTTCGCCGTCGTCGACCTTAACAAGATGCGGACGGTGCGCGTCGACGGCAAGGCCCGCACCGCGTGGGTCGAGTCCGGCGCGCAGCTCGGCGAGCTCTACTACGGCATCTACAAGGTAAGCACCAAGCTCGCGTTCCCGGCCGGCGTGTGCCCGACCATCGGCGTCGGCGGCCACTTCAGCGGTGGCGGCTTCGGAATGCTGCTGCGCAAGTACGGCATCGCCGCTGAGAACGTCATCGACGCGAAGCTGGTGGACGCCAACGGCACGTTGCACGACAAGAAATCCATGGGTGAGGACCACTTCTGGGCCATCAGGGGCGGCGGGGGCGAGAGCTTCGGCATCGTGGTTGCATGGCAGGTGAAGCTCGTGCCGGTGCCACCCACCGTGACCGTGCTCCAGATCCCCAAGACACTGAACGACGGCGTCATAGACCTCATCAACAAATGGCAACTGGTCGGGCCGGCCCTGCCCGGCGACCTCATGATCCGCATCATTGCGCAGGGGCAGCAAGCCACGTTCGAGGCTATGTACCTCGGCACTTGCAACAGCCTCCTGCCGCTGATGCGCAGCCGCTTTCCCGAGCTCGGCATGAACCGCACTTACTGCAACGAGATGACCTGGATCCAGTCCGTGCCCTTCATCCACCTCGGCAAGAAAGCCACCGTGACGGACCTCCTGAACCGGAACAACACCTTCAAACCCTTCGCCGAGTACAAGTCGGACTACGTCATGCAGCCCATCCCCAAGAACGTCTGGGAGCAGATCTTCGGCTGGCTTGTGAAGCCCGGCGCGGGGATCATGATCATGGACCCCTACGGCGCCACCATCAGCGCCACCCCCGAGTCGGCGACGCCGTTCCCACACCGGAAGGGCGTCCTTTTCAACATCCAGTACGTCAACTACTGGTTCAGCGAGGGGAGCTCCGCCTTGCCATTGCAGTGGAGCAAGGACATCTACGCTTTCATGGAGCCGTACGTGAGCAAGAACCCCAGGCAGGCGTACGCGAACTACAGGGACCTCGACCTCGGCAGGAACGAGCTGGTGGGTGACATCTCCAGCTACAAGAGCGGCAAGGTCTGGGGCGAGAAGTACTTCAAGGGTAACTTCGAGAGGCTCGCCATGACCAAGGCCAAGGTGGATCCCGAGGACTACTTCAGGAACGAGCAGAGCATCCCGCCATTGCTCAAGTACTGAGGGAGATAGATCGTGCGTGCGCGACGAATCCAGTTTGAGGTTCAGGAGTTAATTAATTAGATGGTTCCTGCATTCCATGGCGGGCATTTCAGCCATGCTTTTGTATGGAGATTTAGTTTGTGGTTGGCGTTTCCCATGGCCAACTAATAAGGATCGCGCATAGTCGTATTTTTTTCCCCGTATTTTTTTTGAATAAAATAGCAGAAGCGCTGCCTTTTTTTTATAGAAGAATGAGTTCAAAATATATAAAATATAAGGAATAAGACACAATCGATGGAATAAACAAAGGGCGCCGGCTAAGCGGATATGATTCTCTCAAATCGCCATCAAACCTTTGAAAAGCTAAACATGTCGATTTGATATCATCCATCATTCTAGACGCGACGCCATCTACCGATCCGAATTGTTGCTTGAAAACGCGGGCGTTCCGCTCTTTCCACAGGTTCCAGAGTCCGTATGTTAGAATACCATATAGCCTCTGTCTTTCCTGGCATTGTAAGTTTGGGCAACGAGAGTGCCACTAGGCCTGGAGATCAACATTTGTGTCCGAGATGAATTCTAGAGCTTCAAAGCCATTCATAGACGCTAGTCTGCGCCAAGTCTATCTAGCGAAAGGGCATCGCAAGGAAAAGTGCGCTGCTGTTTCTTCTTGAGTGCCACACAAGTTGCATATTACTTCATTGGGCCACCCTCTTTCTTGCAGTCTGTCGGCCGTCAGAATCTTGTTTTGTAGTAGTAACTAGACATATAGCTTGCACTTGTGCTCTGCGTGTGCAGACCTTTCCCCGTATTTTAAGTGATGGAACTTGTTCCATATTCGACTCCTTGTGATCAGTGAAATTTCTATGATGGAACTTGTTCCATATTCGACTCCTTGTGATCAGTGAAATTTCTATCGCTGGCTTCCAGTAAAAGTTTGAAGCTAGCTATTTTGCTCACATTTGAAATTTTGTCCGAGTACCATCTACATCTTGTCTATTTCACGAGAAAATTCAATATCTAGTTCATACGTACCAACTTTAATAACTTTTTGTGAAAAAACAAAGTTTTCACCAAAATACAATTTTGTTTTCAATATAAAACCCTAAAACTCAATAATATAACAGAAAATATCTTTGGAGAACAATTGCTCATGCGTCTTACATACTTATCGATCTGACACTGGCTGATCTGGTTTCTTTGGAAATGTTAGATTTCTTCCGGTGCTGTGGGCAGACGGAGGGAGCATCATTGTCGGTGTTTAGATCCAGCAATATTGAATATAGGGCAGCGTGAGCACAGCAGATCCAGATGGGTGCACACAGGAGACAAAGTTTAGACAGGTTCAGGCCCTCAAGAGGAGATAATACCCTACGTCCTGGGTTTGGTGGTTGGTATTGCGTGTATCCCGAGTGCTGCAAGAGCTTGAGATCAGATCTCAGGAGCGCTTGGGTTATGTATCTGAGTGTAAGAATGCTTCTATGGGAATCTAGCTTAGCTTATGAATCTATTTGATTGCCTACCGATCGGGGATCCCTACCTGGCCTTATATAGACGACCTGGGTAGGGTTACAAAAGTCCGGATCGGCTTACAGATTGATTTCCTAATTAGTTACAACTGAATCCGGGATTGCCGGGTCGGTATTTATCTCTGTCTTGTACTCCAAGTCGATAAGACGCCCCCCGTGTAAAAGTCGAATTCTGAGTAGTCGGCCTAACCCATGCTGTGTCCAAAGGGCCTGCTTTATCCTCCTTGACGATACCCGGGTGCTACGCCATCGTCAATCATTTAATGCAAGACATTGAGTTCACACAGGAAAAGGATAACAATTGATGATGTCAGCACATCTGAAGCTAATTTAGAAATTAAAAATATTTTGTAGCTCAAACGGTCTACTCGATTCACAATCCGATTTCACCGTCAGCTTTATCTCAACGAGGGCTTCAAAACTAGATCGAATTTGGATTTGAAATTTTTGTCCATTATAGATACATGTTGTGTTAATATTGTAAAAGAATTGATTTTTTATGACCATTAGATGTGCTAATTGTGTCTCTAGTACACTAGTACACTTGAACCTCCTAGTACACATAATATATCCCTGTGATTTTCTTATTCCTATATTGCCCTGATGATTCCTGAGTGTTTGGTGCCGGAACTTGAATTTGGTAATTGATAGTATTATTTGCTCATACTTGTCCTAAAATCCACTATAACAAAGCGTTTTTGTCATTGGTAACTCTAGCAATCTAGCTTGGTGCTTGTGCCACGGATCATAATTTGTGCAAACATCGTTGTGGCGTAAGTGAATTAGCTAGTTAATTATTATTTTTATAAAACAAATAATACTAGCCCTAACTACTTGTTGTATGAAGGGTATCAAGCCAGATGATATGTATATATTAGTTAGGTAACTATCTATTATGCAACCTAATAACTACATCGATACAGTAGTGATAAGTGTTCAGTAGACCGCCTAGTAACTACATCACCGCTATGGTTATAACTATTTAATTATTAAACAGTCTGACGGCTATATCACTGGTATGATGATAATTGTTTATAATGAGAGGAAATGCATTACTATGCACTGATAACTATAGATAAATAGTTGTGATAAATAGAGTAAACCTGTCAGATAAGTATACACCGACACCATTTTCTCAAAAACGAGTGTGGGGAATGCATTACTATGTGCCGATAACTAGATATGATTAGTCTGATAACAATAATGAACCGGTCAAATAAGTATACACCAACATCATTTTTCCAATGATGAGTTTATAAATATGCAGAGATGATATCATTTTATGCTGATAATTACATATAAATAGTCCAATAACTCGCATACTACTACTTGATAACTTCTCAGTTTGAACAAAAAATCATCGGAATATATCCAAGTGAGATCTAGTTCTGAAACTCTTGTTGAGACGAACTCAATGGTGAAAACGGATTGTGAAATTGGACATGTGTTTTAAGAGATAAAATATTTTGTATTTAGAATAAATAGAATTATTGATGGTACCAATAAATATGGATTGTTTTGCATGCTGCATGTATAGACTATTGTAGTGCACTTTGCTCTCGGTTACACAGAGTAGGGGGCTTCGGGGTTGTTAGGCTGACACGGACTGTTCAACAAGTAAATCTAACCCATGAATGTTGCGTCCGGTCCATAATATAATAGATTCACAAGTCTTGTACGGTCAAAGACACAAACCTCAATATCAAACGAAAATATATCTCTTCCATTGATTAATCATAATCATTATGATGAGGATTTTTGACAAATGAAATACCCGATATATCCTTAATTATGTTTAAGGAATTAATTAATTAAGTTGTTTAAATCGATACCCATTATCCAAGACATAATACGCGTAAAAAGGGAACCCACGAGTCTTACCTCGGACCAATTGTTGGGCTGGTTTCAAAACCACCTTAGACTGGTTGGTAGATGACTCTGGAGCCGCCTTAAGGTCCACTTACAAGCCACTAATTCAGAGAATACCTTATTGTGCAACCTTTGCCAATAAGTTTAGTTCTGATGTTACATGACAAAGTGTAGATGAGGTCAAAGTAAAAGAACAATAAGCATACTATTGTGGGAGGGGCTACTGCACTTCCGGAACTGACAAAATTATAGTTAAGACGTGTACGTCTGTCGCAGAGGACTTACGCTTATCTTTCTTTCATAACCCCAGGTTGTGTCGAGACGACTGCCCCTGGCGTGGCGCACCGCATGACGAGTCTGGAGTACGTGCACCATTGACAACGTCGCCTCTGGCAGAGCACGCCGCACGATGAGTCTAGAGTACGTGTGCCGTCGAGACCGTCGCCTCCGACGAAGCGCACCACATGACGGGTCTAGAGTACATGCACTGTCGAGACTGTCGCCTCCGGCTGAGCACGCCGCATGAAGGGTCCGAAGTACAAGCGTCATCGAGGCAGCCATCGCTGGTGTGACAACCCTTACAGTATGTTGTATGGGACATCACGTAGATGCCAATGCATATACTCCTATATTGTATGTCATGCAAGACGTCAAGTAGATGACAGAGCATATGCCTCCGGGGGTAGCGTAGGAATGACCTTCGAGCCCTTGGTCGTACGAAGGGCCAAGGGTAGTGTCATAAACTATCTAAGAGCAGAGTTGTAACCTCACATCGTGCTCTTGTAGCCTATAAATAGGAGAGCGCCCCCCTCCCTTAGGGGTATAGAATACAAGTCACGTCAACACCTCCGTTCACCCAGAATTTCACTAAGTGTTGTTGCTACTCCCCATGTTTTCCTCCTGCTCCGTGCACACCCGGGTGGCCCAGTATTCAACTCAGGGTGCCATAAATGCCCCTAGTTGGGATCAAGATAAGTGCCCACAAAATGTGTTAGTGGGGAAACCATCTCTTGAGTGAGTCAAAGGTTTCCCAACACTCCCCCTTGCATGCTTATCGCGACATGCTTATGCCTCGGCTAAACACCAAAAAATCTAGTGGGAAAAATTGGAGAAAGTGGGCATCGCATATGCAGCTTCATATTGCACTAGTTGCCTCCTTAATAACCTTACAAATGAGAAACTTCAGGAAAACTCATTGGAGGGAAAAAAAATTGTACATCTATTGAGTCAATTAATCGATTCTCGATCAATTGTGAATGATGCTTCTGTAAGGTGCACCATTCTGATTATATTTCTAATTAGGGATTTGGTTCCCTGAATACTGCATATATATAGCTGAAATTCATTTCAAGCTAACCTATTTAGGAGTTCATGTTTTAATCCGCATTCTTTCAAGAAAGAGACGAAAGAATTCGAACACTATAATTATCAATACTTGATTATTTGAGGTGAATCAATTATATGAACTTGCATAATTTAGAATGTGATAAATAGTGTCATCTATTTGCCCCCCTCCCCCCCAAGATAGCCTCCATAGAGCTTCCATACTCTTAACTTTTACGTTTTTGGAAGAAACACTGTGGGCAATATTGTGTGAATACATTCTAGATACATACAACATTCAACTTCATTATGCCCTTCACAATTATAATAAATTATGTAAATTGTGGTAAGCTATATCTTGATGTTCTGGTATATTCATCTCACTTCATAAATTTCATTTATGAATAATGTGAGTGGTATATCATGGAGCAATATATATCGTCGTTGTGCAATTATAACCATATTCAGTTGTGCAGCATGAGCTTCATTATCTACTTGGATAATATTTAGGGTTTAAGATAGATGAGTGCACCATAGACTTCATACTCTTACCTAGGCCAATCAACTACCCATGAACCAGTGGTTTCTTAAACGGTTCAATGTGAAGTGGGATGTTGTCCTAGCAGACACAAATACAATATATCCACATGATATATGTCTTGTTAACCGATTTTGCATTCTTCATGAGCTATATGGCTCGTACATCAGTTTGCCAAGCATAAAGCTTGGTCACGATGTTTCGAGTGCTTTTCTACAAAATTCATGAATTGGTCATGGGACATGCTACTATCTTTGAGCATTTCCTCCAGTGAATATCATTTGAGTTCTATTCAAATTGGATTAAGCGCTTTTCAACATTCTTGTTGATATATGTTGGATCTATGTCCACTTCCGGACTATGTATCCATCGGGTCCATAAAATTTTTGGACCTTTACCTATACTCTGCGTATAAGTAGACCATTCATATGTTTTCAAGTTGGATTCCTCCATATTACTACGAGTAATCTTTTAACTATATGTCTAAAACCATAAGGTACTCCATTTTAGGATAAAGTTAGTGCCTATATTATCCATGTATTGCACTCCTAGTGCCACATCTCTATAATATAGGGATGTTCCTCTATTGTGCAATTGCATGTGTTACCAAACTTTCTTCTGCATAGAAGATAACTCTGCAATTTTTGTAGCTCATAAGAGACTTCAGAAAGTTATCTCCCAAATTTCTTCAATGTTTTAAGGTTTCAAATACCTCGTATCCAATTACCTATAGCCCATAACAGAGTCACAACATTTCTTTATTATTTTCATTTATTTACTACCATTCGCTTGTCTGGAAAGAACATTCACGGGACATGTGCCTTTTTTCATTGGCAGTGGCCACCTAGCAATCCTTAGCAGCTTGGGATCTGGTTTGCAAATGTAAACAAATGGGGGGCTCGGAGTGATCAATGTCAAGCTACAGAATTATGCCTTGCTCACAAAGCATCTACACTAGTTCTTTGCCAAGACAGATGTACCTTGGGTTTCTCTTATTTGGCAGACATATTATCATGGTGCACCGCAAGATTTGAAAACTTATGGTTCGTTCTGGTGGAAGGATGTGGTGTACCCGGTTTTAAGGCCGGATAAAATCCCCCGTGTTTCCTATACTGGTCCCATGATCAATAGTCAGTACACACAGGTTAGCTTGAATATCATTGACATACATGTATAAATAGATATTCATAACTAAACTAACCATCATGGTCGGGTCCAAATACCTGAAGCCCAGTGGCTAAGGGTCTACAGTGAAAAACAAGTGGTGGTGCGGCCCACCAATATGTCTTATCCGACAGGCAACCAACTGGGATTACGCCCTAGCTTTCATCGTACTTTGTCATCGTCTTCGGGGTATAACCCTCCCCCTCATCTGGCCATGTCAACAAGTCAGGTAAGTACATTGAATGTACTCGTAAGCAATCCCGCAAGGGGTATATAACGATTATATTCATGCAAGGCTTACTTTCAAAGGAGACATGCTAGTCTAGGTTACATATCGGGTGAAAAGTAAGTTCTTATCAATAATACGATAGTAGGTTGAAAAGCAGTTTGACAAACCTCGTTAGATGATAAGTTTAGCGAGATGGTAGCAACCAGCTACCGCCTCCCACAGCTCCACACCGAGCTATAATATCAAGACCTCGTACCACCGCTGTGTGGCACGACCTCAACATACTTCTGTGGCTCCCGCTACCATCCCGTAGCTCATACCGCACACTGCGGGCACATCATGCCTGCGTCCTTAAACCCATGACCCATATTTTGAAACCAAAGCAAGTCTAACCAGAGTGTGGCCTAAACCAAGTTATGTCCATGACCGCGGAAGCGACTACTCGAATAGATTTTAACATTCTGTAGAGGTTGTACAGACCCACAAGATGTGATTCTCCCTTGATGCCATGGCCACATGAGTACACTTCGCGATGTGTACTGGCAGCGATATCATAACGAGACTTTTCTTCCACTTAGCCCTAACGACGAACCCACTAGATGATCCTTTCCCGCACTGCTTATTAAACCACGGCACAACGCAGACTCACCTTTGTATCGAACAACTTCCTATGCTAAACAGTGAGAAGGCTCTTTGGAGTCTAACCACTCTTTGTACCTTCCACCTATCACCTACGGGTTCGTACGCTAGCACCAGGTAGAATACTTGGTCAAATCCTTTCCATAAAGAATATGTGGACATACGATATAAACTTGGCCGAGCGGCACTTAGATTCGGTCCTTAATTGATCCGAGCAAGACTCCGATTAATCCCGAGTCACACAAGACTGGGTTACTAACAATGCCACATAAGGCATCCCCATTTCAACAACCGTCCTCCAAACACCATCTTATATCTCTCACCCCGATCCAAATCAACTCTAGTTTGATTTAGGGTTTTGTCAGAAAATATTTTCATAAACAACCTTCTCTGGACGATGGACACCTCCCTGAGGCTCCATCCTTCACAAGAACAAGTATTTTGTAACATATATCCAAGATTTATTTTCCCTACTGTGACACTAGCTTAAGCTACTATACCCTAAGTTCCCGATGGTATTGTCATACCGTTAGAGGGAGTGTTCCTAAGGCGACAAGGAAGGTATATTGATCACATGCAATAATAGGTCATGGCTATGTCTAACACAGAATAGCGGTATTATCAAGATAGCATGCATGGTTCGCAAATAACGTAAGTAAATTTGAACATATAGGGTTCAACATGATCAAGGCGGGGGCCTGGCAATGTTCACCTTGTCGAGACCTTGTTCCTGATACGGCGACGCTCGTGATCGTCCTCGCAAAATAACGGGGCGTTGGAGACTACATGTTAAGAGCGTCGAATATGAATCAATGGTGCGAGTAAAACCCAATGACATTAAAGGGTAACACCCGAAGAATCAATTTACGTAATCACAGTAATTTTGTTAGCCATTGGTTTCGTAAGCTTTACAAAGTTAACAGGCGTTGTAGGTTCATATAGCAGGGACATTGCACCTAGGATCTACTTAGTTATCATCGAGTCGAAGTAGATACATATTAGGGTTTTCTTAACTACTGTTTTAGTGATGCGGAAATACTTTTGATTCTAGTTTTATTCGGCAAACCGAGGGTACAAGGTTATGTAGAAGGGTTTTTAAGCTCAGGTCAGGGTTTGATGAATTAACAAGGTATATATTCACTTATAGGATGTTTAGCGTGTTAGGGCTTCATCTTCCCCTCAATGCTTTTAAGATGGATATTTGGGATTTCAATAATATGACGGGGACCAGAGAAAAAAATATGTTTGGAAGCATGTTAGTAATCCACTTGAGGTTCTCTGGACCAGCCCTACATATACTTCACGTTATGAACTACTTAGGTTTAAATTTAAAATTTGAAATTTCAAACATTTTCAAAAATTCCAAAAGTAGTATGGATAGGAAGCTCATGCAATTTTAGAATTTTAGGAAAAATAATTATTTGATTTGGGTTAGCATACGTGGAGATAGGCTTGTCCGAAGCTTAGCTATACTAAGGTCGTCCACTGCTTAGCATGGGGCAGATTTTAGGTGGTGACGTCGGAGGCGTAAACTTGGAACGCGCCTTCCGCTTGAGGAAATGGTTATGACCTGGAAATAGAGAGAAATAAGCTTCCCTAATGGGAAAACGCATCCTGCAGAGGCCTTGAAGAAATATGTTTCCGAAGCAAGGAATGCACAAACGCGAGAACCTGCCTTCACTCAACCGGGTGGACCTGGGCTGAGGGCCGTTTGCCACTGGTTTAGCTGGTGCTTAACCGTCATGTGCGCGGGTTAGGGCTAATCGCTGCTCGTGTAGATTAGATGGAGAGTGAGCTAGGCGCGGCAGTGCTCACCGGCGACAATCAGACGCGTCCCCGGCGGCTGCGACCTTGGGGTGGGGTAGAGGACACAGCGGCCGTCCGACTGGTGGCTGTCGGGGTTGGTAGCCCGCCGGGGCGACGACGTCATCGGGGTGTTCGGCGGAGTGGCGGGGGAGGAGCTCACCAGCAGCTCTGTGGTGGCGACCGACGGCGTGTCCGGTGGCGGCGCTTGGAGAGAAGGGGCGCGGAGATAGGAAGAAGTTAAGGGCGCGGGGTGGAGATAAGGCCGGCGGAGCGGCTGCTTGCCGAGCGAGGCGGCGGGGCGGAGCTTGGAGGTGACCAAGCGGTAGCGTGGGCGTTGGTCTCTGGTGGTCCTGGGGCGGCGGTGCAAGGGCATGCGACCTCGGCCGACGATGCGCTGGAACGAGTGTGCGGAAGAAGTAGGGGAGAGGCAGATCTACGTGGTGGCCGCAGTGGGTGTCTCACCGGAGGCGGGGAAGGCAAAGACTACGGCGATTCCGATGCCTGGGGAAGATCATAGAGCAACGCAGGAGCTAAAGCGGAGCTTGGGGGAAGAATGGGGCGAAGCGAAGAGCACGGAAGGAGTTTTGGCTGCTCAGCTGGAGGGATTGAAGAAGTGGCGTGTCTGGTGGTGCTAGTAGAAGAAAAGGGGATCAGGCCGACGGCGGGCTTGTTGAGCTAGGCACCGGTGCTTGGGGAGGCGCGGCTCCGATTGTTCAGCGATGGAGAATGGGGAATGGAAGAATTGAGGTTCGGGCTCGGTTTTATGGTGCTCAGGAGGAGGTAAGGATAAGGGGAAAGAAACATGGTTGCATTGTGCTATGGCAGGAGAACAGCCGGGGTCCGGTTGAGGTCCTTGGCAGGCGGCGGCGGGGTCAAGGGGAGCAAGGGAGGGGTCCGGCACTGGTTGTCGAGCAGTGCTTGGCGAGGAGCTCCTGGAGCAGAGCACGCGTGCTATAGCTAGGCAGCAGAGGAGAGAGCTAGGGAGTTGGTTTGGTCTGAGGAAGAAGAAGCATTGACAAGTGGGCCCGGCTTATGGGAAAGGCCAGCCTTAGATGGTGCACGTGAGGAGTAGCCTTAGCAGAAATCAAGAAAAGGAAAGGGGTGGCAGTGTACACAGGAATTTAATAGGAGAAAAGCCTAGAATTTCGGTTAAACTTTCGTGGACTATTTTTGAACATGAGATATCGGGTTTGACTATCAAAATGGGTTACTTATGAGAGGAGGATATCCTATAAAAACTTTGAAGATTTTTGGAGGATTACAATTTGGAAAATTTGACTATGTTCAGAAAGGGGCTTAATTGTAACTTTGCAACTAATTCAAGTTTTTTATAAGAGTAAAAATATCTGGGCTTGGATCTGAGATACAGGGGATAGAATATATCTCTCTTAACTTTCGGTGATTCTTCTGAAGTTTCAAACTTGAGATTTTGTTACTTTTTAAAAACAGCTCAAAACGGTATTAAACTATTTTTCATGGTTTTGAGTTGCTGACCCTCGTATCTTTGCATCTTTGGTCCAACACTTATAGAAAGATCTTCGTGAGAGTTTTGGTATGGTTTTAGAGGGAGGTTAAGGCACGGTAGTATGGACTTAGGGTTTTAGCTTTTTCTTGGAAGGAAAGAACTTAGGCTCGCATATATGCGTATATATGAGTGCATGTGTAGGCGAGGATGTGTGCATACCTAGGGTTTCCGGAAGTGCCAGGGGAGGACGAGGGGAAGGTAGGATTTTAAAGTTCCCATTTGCTCGAAAAGATCACGTCAGGTTTTAGAGTGTATGTGCACACATACACTTTCAAAATTAAGCATATATGTTGTCGCTATGCGACGAAACGAAACATGGGGGCCAAGGTGGGTTGGAAATAAGGTGATACTACTAATATACTCATATATACGCATAAGGTTGGTAGCGAATACAACGAAGAGCGAGGACCTCGGCAAAGTGGGTAGACATTGCCAGGAGAGAAAAGTGTGGCAATGGCATAACACTAGATTTCAAGGATACCTCCACCGAAGGAATGTAAGTCTGAACGATTATGCATGTAAGTGAGGTTTGCATATCTTCTGACTAGGGTTTCGGAAGGATTATGATTGCGACAAAACAGGAGCCGGAAGTAATCAAGAACACCAGCCACAGCAGCTTGCGGTGAGGTTCCATAAGAAAGGAAAGAACGAAGTCTTTGCTTTGTATTATTCTCTAGGTTTAGTTCACCCCATTATTGGGCAAATGTTTTAGCTAGAACCACTTAAGTTAAATTATTAGCAACAAAGTTTTTTTTATAAACCCTAATTTTTAGGTTATTAGAAATCAGGGCGTTACAAAGGATGTTCTGAAACTCACAGATATATATATCGTGCTAAAGCATCCTACGAGGTTCGAACTGGCCATTCGGTGCTCCTATGGGAATATGCTTGGCATGGAACATGTCTTCGCACTCAACTTCCTCATCTATACTCCTTCGCCAATGATACCTTGATAACAATTGCCACTGCGGCTCAATCTCCTAATTTACCAAGGCTTTTCTCTCGACCCCTCTCAGAGCCTGCCTACCAGGAATTTCAAATTCTGTGTACACTAATGAATACTTTGGTGCTTTCTCCGGAATCGCCAGATCACTGGATTTATATTTGAGGCTCAAATACATATACTTCCCGCATATTTTATAATCTTGTCTTCCAAAACGTACAAGCCCCTCCCCCGTTCCATTGGATTTGGAGATCTAAGGGCATGCTCAAGCACAAGGTTTTTGCCTGGCTTCTCTTGATGGACAGACTGAACACCAGGACAATGCTCCAACATAGACAGATGACCTCTCTTGTAGTTACAATTGTGTCCTCTACGCTCAAGGAACCGAGGAGACTATTGCTCATCTATTTCTAACCTACCAATTCAGTCACCACTGTTGGATTTATTTGTAGATTGATTGGGGACCTTCCGATTCACATCATGACATGTTATATCATGCCAAACAGTGATTCAACCAGCCTTTCTTCATGGACATTCTGATCTTAGCAACTTAGAAACATATGGAAACAACACAATGGGAGGATTTTCAATGATCATATGCCTACTTTCCGTGCATGGCATCAAGCATTCAAACTAGATACCTCTTTGCTTATGCATCGAGTGAAAGTAGGGCACAAACCTTTCTTATCATCATGGCTTGACTCAGTGTAATTTTGGTCCTCTTGGACCATTTGTATATTCCGTTCCCCTCCATTTTGTAACTCCTTTTGTATAGTTTTTCATTATTTATATACCATAGGGAACTCCCCTACTCTTACTCCTCAGAAAAAGTTGGGTCCAACTAGAGTTCTCCGAAAAGATATGTCTAGCGGGCTTGTGCTCAATACATCCATCACCGTGGCATGTTTTTTCTAAGCAATATTAAAGAGACTTGGATACCTTGCCTTCAAAAGAGTACCATCAAGCCAAACATCCTCCCAAAATCTAATTTTCGTCCCATAATTAGCCTGAAAAGTGCCGAACCGAAAAAATGACCTTAACTTTCATCAAACCTCTCCAAAAGCAGGATTCGCCAGGTTTGTTCTTAATGAGAGATGCCATTTGCTCAGTAAGCACATATTCCTGAGTTCTTGATTCTAAATATGTAGCCCTCCCTGATCCTTGGGTTTGCACATGATGTTCCGTTTAGCGAGCTATGTTTTCTCTTATGGTTATCACTTTTGCTAGTAAAATCTAGATAGATAGTAATCTACCCTCTTATGCACCCCTTTGGGTACCTCGAAGAAAGAGAGCATAAACACAGGCAAGCTACTTAGCACTGAGTTGATGAGCTAGTACTGACCCCCTGAAGACAGGTTGCAGCCTTTCCAACTAGTAAGGTTTTTCTAGATTTGGTCTTCAACCCCCTTTCAATGTTAATTACATAATTTCCTAAAATGAACAAAGATCTCAAGATATCTGAAAGTGAAAGAACCAACATCACAACCAAATAATTGTGTGTACTGGTCCTCGTGCTCCTTTGCTTTGCCAAAACAATTTATATCTCTTGTGAAAATTTATCTTTAAGCTAGAAAGCTACTCAAAGACACATAGTAGTGATTACAAGTGTTTGCCTTTCTCAATGTCATGATGCATGAATAGAATAAGTGTCATCAGCATATTGAAGGATGGATAAGACATCATCAGTGAGATGAGGAACTACCCCACCTATCTAGCCATCCTCTTTGTCTCCATTGATTAAAATAGCCAACATGTCTATTATGATATTAAAGAGGATGGGAGACAATGGATCCCCTTGATGCAGCCCCTTAAGAGTTTGGAAAATGGTTCAATATCATCATTAACTTTGATACTCACGCTCCCTCCTTGCACAAATTCCTTAATCCAATTACACCACTTCAGGGAAAGTCCCTTCATACCAAGGGTTTGTTGCAAAAAGAAGTCTACTTTATCGTAAGCCTTTTTGAAGTCAACTTTAAAGATAACTCTATCAAGATTTTTTTTAATGCATCTCATGAATGGTCTCATGGAGTATCACCATCCCTTATATTATGTATCGTCTCGACATAAACACCTTTTAGGTTGGACAAAGCACACTCCTAGCAACCATTGAAATACAATTTGTGCCAACTTTAGTTTTAAAAAATAAAGTGGACATTTGATACACATATTTCTATATTGTTCAATCTGCTTAGTCTCAACATGCTTGGGTAGTAGCGTGCTAATGCCGAGATTGAGACTAAAGAGCGGAAACACCACACTGTGGAAATCAATGAATAGTGCCATGACCTCGTCTTTTATCACCTCCCAGAAAGATCGATAGAATCCGGCTAGAAAACCATCGAGGCCTAGTGCCTTATTTTTCTCCATCCCAAAGACCGCATTCTTTACTTCACTCTTAGAAAAATTTCTACTGAGGAGATCATTCTTTACCTCTGATACTTGAGGTATATCGTCATGCATGGACTTAACCAATGAAAATACTTATTCATAAATTGTTTCACTGCTCTTCTTGCTCTAATTGATAGATGTGTTGTTTGCCATGTTATCATTAGCCACCATCTGGAAATATCTAGTATTATTATTGCCTTCTAGAATTACTTCAACTTTGCTTGTTGATACCATTTATGTTCTTCCCCTCTTAGCATTTTTGCCAACTCATCATTAGCATGATGTTTGAGGTCTATATCTAAATCAGATAGCCCCGTATTTTTCAATTTCTTATCCATGCGTCAATAATAGCAAGCAATCTTTGCTTCTCCTTCTTATATATGTCGCTCATATTCTGCGTCCAACCTCACAAAAATTGTCAGAGCGCTCTAATTTTGTTTTGCCATCTTTCGATAGTAGATTTTTTCCCTTTTCTCCTTTCGCCATACGCTAGCCCAAATTCATGAAAGCCATCACGATTAAGCTACCAATTCAAATTTGAAAAGTGGTTGGTGGCCTCAAAAGGAAGCTGCTCCATGTCAAGCAAGAGTGGTGTGTGATTATAAAGCTCCATCGAGAGTGGTGTGTGATCATAAAGTCTTTGTGTTAAGGCTTCGATTGTGACTAATGGAAAATATGGGGATACTAGGATGTGTTTTCTTGATTTGTTTTGGGTTCTTTTCTACAAAATTTGGGGGCACACCCTTTATAACGTGCTTTGCTCTGTTCATCCCGGTTTAATATATATATATAAGCATGCTACTTATAACTAAGAAGTATAAACAAAATAAAAAAATCTCTCATGTTGACCAAACAATGGAAGTCATCCAATGGGCAATCTACATTAGTTACTCAGTCGCGTGTGCGAATTGGTGCTTTAGTATCAATCATTCCTGATACAACTCATAAATTGGACATAGAAGAGTATTAGTCATTCCCAATACAACTCGTGAACTGGACATAGAAGAGACCCTCAGGGGCTTATGCTACCACTTATTTCTGATGGTTCATGTAAGCGACCTCTGTAGTTTGCCAACTACGATAAAAGTTGAGATGTAGGAAGAGCTGCAAAGAGAGAGAGAGAGAGATAAAATTTATATCTTAAACAAAATATCACTAAATTGAGAAATCAATAAAAAATTATTGCTTTTGTGGACCCTCTATACATGCTGAAAGAATAAAAACAATATAGATACCACCATCAGCTATACATAAACCATGCCATGTTGGATTGGAGCTAAGGCGGATAAGCAATTAATGAAGAAAGAGACAAAAATTATATCAACATGTAGATATAATGTCTTGTCTCAAGTTCGAACAACTTGTGGGACCTCATTTACACACAACCAATCAAAAATTCTATGAGAGAGAAAAAATTTAGATGCATTTAATTCTTAAGTTCATGTTAGATACTCTTATTAAGGAGTTAGTATCTAAGACTGTATCTATATGATGTGAAAGTGATAGATCTAGTACTTTTAGATACGACACTAGGACTAAGGGTGAAAACGGCTTGGAATCGGTCGGAAATGGGCTCTACTATATTTGTTTCTCAATCTTTTAATGGAAGCGGAAACGAATTCAGAAACCCTGAATTCAGATAAGGATACGAATAGTGTTGGATATGAATGCAGTGCGAATATGGGACGAAAGCGGATATTTATCAAAAACAAAAACAGAAAAACCCCTTGAACGATTCGCACCAATACAAGAAAGCAACAAACTAGTTCAATTTTTCTCATATTCATAAATTATAATATCATTAGTAGATTGTTCATCATAAAGTTTCAGTAACATAATAGTAGTAAAATGCCACCGAGAACATGAGTCACATGGTGCATGATAAAATAACAGTTCCATTATGGTAAATTGTAGTCCACAAATGTAACAGACCAAGTTTTGGTAAATTTTTAAACTTTTATCTACAAATGAGGACAGGAAAATTTTGTGGATGTTTTCTTGAATTAATAAAGCTTAATTAGAATTATTTTTTAATTCTTTTAGACTTAACTTGACTAATAAAACATTAATAATTGGTTATAAAAATTTTATTTGGCTTCTGCACATTAAAATATGCACCATTGAATTTTTCTAGATTTTTCGAAGTTGATTTTGTATTTTTTGGAGCTTGTTTGAATTTATTGGATTTTCTATAATTCAAAAATTACTTTTTCCTGAAATTTTAAATAGACTAAAGCCATTCTCCTTCTCCCCACCTGGGCTGCCTCCCATTCGAATGGGCCACTAGCCCATTCCCTCCCTCCTCTTATTCTTTTCCTTCCTCGTTTTCTCCTGGGTTGAAATTCCCTACAAGGCCCGGATGGGCTAAATGTGATGCTAATGGCCCATATAATTTCAGAAATTTTGAATTAAGTTATCCGGAAATTCTGATTCCAATCACGTTTCCGTCGGAAACAATGGTTCCGTTTTCGATTCCGATTCCGACAAAAAAATTCTGATTTCGTTTCCATTCTGAAAGTTTCCAAAAATTTCTGTTTCCGACGTTCTCCGTTTCTATTTTGCTCCGGAATTCCGGAAAAATTCCGATCTGTTTTCACCCCTAACTGGGACTGCTTTGAAAACAGTGCTTGAAAGAGTTATGCACAGATTTAGTGCATTCTTTCAATGAAGACTACAGATACAAGCCATTTCGGATGCCCAATGCCCTTATGCGAACATGATATAAATCAGGCAGGTGAGCATTTACATGTACATCGAAGTTCTCCAGAAAGCTGTCTCAGACAAAAGTTCTAGTTTTCCATAGTAGTCCTATCTTTGAAGTCCACTAAAGTTTTTTCTCTGAATCAGCTGAAAGTAACATACTGAGCACATGCAAGGAACTCGTCAAGTTTCCAAAAAAGAAAAAGAACTCGTCCACATATAACAAATTAAATGCACAATATGTGCTCTAAAAATAAATGCACAGGATGTGCCCTAAAAATAAATGCACAGGATGCTAATCTGGTAATGAACTTCGTAGTTTTTGGCTTGGTAACTACTTAGCCAACTCGGGCCAAAAACTCAAATGTTGGGCTTTTATAGATTTGTCTCGTGAGGTTCCAATGGGCTTGCAACCACCTGCAGGCATTGGATTTTCACTTTGACCATGGAAACCATCCAATAAGCAAAATTAAAGCTATTCCCCCCGTGGATGAGATATTCAGAATTCATTTGGGTCTTTGTTGTGTATCATGCAATGCATAAATCACCAAATTGACGCATCAGGTCAAGTAGAATGGTTTTATGCCAGCTTCCCCTTGCACGTACCACTTAGACTTTTGAATGACATGAAAGAGAGACGATTCTAGATCTTAGTGGAAGCTAGTACTTTATATTGATCAATATGGTTATATCGAAATGATATTATTTTTGATAAAAGAAAACTTTCCAATATATCCGATAGAGGCTATCTTCTTGTGCTCCAGTCAGTTGCAATTGCCGTATTTGTTGTAACGGCTGGCAAACAGGAAGTCTATGGCAACAAGGTGGATGGTGGTTGGAGGTGATTGCTAGAGAATTTATATCTTGGATGACAGTCGCATGATAGGTTATGTATCTCTTGAGATAGGCATCTTTATCAATCTATACAATCTGATTTTTTTTATAATGCCAGTTGGCTAATGATTTTGTACTATATTTGAGGCTGTGTGTATCAATCGAGGCAAAGTCTAGAAGGCAATAAAACTTTTCTAATATCTAAAGAATAAAAAGGAGAGGGTCAATAAAAAATTAAACTTTTTAGGTGAAGGAAAGATCTCTTCACATGCTACAAAGCTACGGAAGAGAAAGCATTAAATACTAAAGATGACACTTAAAGGATTATCAATTGCACGTGATGCTTTTTTGTGTTGTCTCTAAGTGACATTGAGGACTCAAGAGATGGTACGTTCTGTACCAATGTTCGTATTTCCCTTATAGAACCAAGATACTATGTATCACATTTAGTGTTTGGTTGTTTCCTTAATAGGAATCGATGGATGCTCATCCCCTCCAAAAGTAAAAAGAAATTAAAACGCGCTTAGAGAGCATAAGCACGCTATTATATTTAGGATGGAGAGGAAACCATGGCCTCTAGTTGCAAAGTGTCGTCCGTCGCTTGATAACTCATTTTTTCTTGTACTAAAATTATTTTTCAGCCATCATATATATATATATATATATATATATTTATATTTATATTTATATATATCCACCCTCCCGCTCCCTCAACTAACCTATCTCATCATGCTGCCTTGTTGGTATGCCCTTGCCGCCATGGCTACTACCTTGAACCACAAGTTTTAGCCCCTGAACTATTGTCTCGGTCTAATTTGCATCTTTAATTTAAAAACCGATCAATACGCACCCCTTAACTATTAATACCAGAGCACTTACCCCTCAAGCCGTTTGGAAATGGTTTTGTCCACTGTGACACGACACGTGACAGTCTAACGTGGCAAAGCGTCCAATAAATTATTTTTCAAATATGAACAATTTATATAAAAATATGAAAAATAAGAAAATTTCAAAAAATCATAAATATTCTAAAAAAATTACTAAAAATCTGCAAATTTTAAAATTACAAAAATCAATGAATTCGAGAAAACTCACAAAATAATTTATAAATATTCATAAAAATCATCATATTTTTTCTTTAATGTTCTAAAACTATTTGTGAGTTTTCTCTAATTTTTTGGTTTTTTCCGTTTTTAATTTTGTGATTTTTTATGTTAAAAAGCTCCCTATTTTTCAATAAATCAGTTTAAAAAAAATTTGCTGAATTTTTCCTAAATATTTACATTTTTCTGAAATTTTTATATTTTAAGAATTTTCTTGATTTTTTAAATTATCTGATTTTTTAATTATTTTTTTCCAAAATTTTACATTTTTCTGAAGTTTCTAATTTTTAGATTTTTTTGTGGATGGGTTGCCACGTTTACAAAAAACACCACCACATGTCATGCCACGGTGGATAAAACCGCCTCCGACGGCCATGAGGGGTTAAATGCTCTGGTACCAGTGTTGAGAATGCACATTAACTGGTTTTTAAATTGAAGATGTAAATTAGACAAGAAATAATAATTAAACTCCTTTCTTTTAAAGCGATACCTTTGTCATAATATTTTCTTTCACGACAATGGGACCTTGTAAAACCGGTCTATCAGTGGTGATAGAATGTTTCAAGGAGGAAACAAACCATGGCCTTCCAACTTTCCGTTTGTACCGTGCTCGCCAAGAGCTTACCTATATGCCGATAAATAAAGCCATACAGAGACGCCTTGTCCGTTGCCTTTCCAGGACAAATAGACGTAAAATCCCGTTGTAGCTTCTGGTTAAAGAAACAACACTCTGACTCTCGTGTTCTCCGCTAGACTTGGTCTCGGTTGGTTCTCAGGCCGAGATACAATACATACTGCAGCATCTCCCAGGTGCCGATTCCGTGTTAACTAGTTGCCTCGTTGTATGGACGTGCCGTTGGTAGCGGCATGCATGCAATGGGTAGATACCATCCACATGTCACGCACACATGTATTTACACAGCATCTAGTAGACACTAGAGTCATAGAATTTGAAGATTAACAAAATCACTGCATACATCTCACTAGCAACAGGTACATCGCTCAATACTAAATGAATATTTAACGCTTAACAAAACCGGCCGATGAAGACGTAGCGGATCAATACAACCAATAGCAACCAAGTAGTACATCGTACACTCCTGGCTCTGACAATTGAGTTCAGCGGCCTACTTCCATTTCCAACCTGTTTATAAATTGCAACGGTCTCCTGCCTCATTCCTCGAACCAAGCTACACACAATGGCCACAGCTCGGAGCTTCGTATTTACACTCCTCGCCGTTTGCATTGTCATCTCCACGGCCTCGGCCACGAACACTGCGGCGGCGAACAACACCGACTTCGTAAACTGCCTCGCCGCCCGCCTGCCTCCGGGGATTGTCTACACGCAAGCGTCCAATTCCTACCCGTCCGTCCTCGAGTTCTCCATCAAGAACCTCCGGTTCGTCACGCCGACCACCCCGACGCCCCTTGTCATCGTCAAGGCCACCAACGCCTCCCATGTCCAGGCCGCCGTGCGCTGCGGCGCGTCGCACGGCGTCCGTGTGCGCCCGCGTAGCGGCGGCCATGACTACGAGGGCCTCTCCTACCGTTCCCTCGACGCGGCTTGGCCTTTCGCCGTCGTCGACCTCGCGGCACTACGCGCAGTCCGCGTCGACGTCCGGGGCAAGTCGGCGTGGGTCGAGTCCGGCGCCACGCTCGGCGAGCTCTACTACGGCATCGCCAACAAGAGCGCGCGCCTCGGGTTCCCCGGCGGTATCGGCCCGACGGTCGGCATCGGTGGGCACCTCAGTGGCGGCGGCTTCGGCCTGATGCTCCGGAAACACGGACTCGCCGCGGACCACGTCATCAACGCCGTCATGGTGGACGCCAACGGGAGACTGCTGGACAGGGCCGCCATGGGGGAGGACCTCTTCTGGGCCATCCGAGGTGGCGGGGGCGGGAACTTCGGCATCGTGGTGTCCTGGAAGCTCCAGCTTGTGCGCGTGCCGGCGACCGTCACGGTTTTCACCGTCCACCGGCCAAGAAACCAATCAGCCACCGATCTCCTCACCAGGTGGCAACAAGTGGCACCTGCGCTGCCCCGCGACGTCATCCTCCGAGTGGTCGTGCAGAACCAGGACGCGCAGTTCGAGTCCCTGTACCTCGGCAGATGCACTGGCCTCGTCGCGACAATGGCCAAGATGTTCCCGGAGCTCGGAGTGACGCAGCAAGACTGCATCGAGATGAGCTGGATCGAATCCGTCAGCTACTTCGCGTTCTACGGCACGGGAAAACCCACGGAGCTGCTCCTGGACAGGGGGACCAAGCCGGACAGGTACTTCAAGGCCAAGTCGGACTTCGTGCACGAACCCATCCCGAGGCACGCGTGGGAGAGCACGTGGCGCTGGTTCCTGAAGGACGGAGCCGGGCTGCTCATCCTCGACCCCTACGGCGGCAGGATGGGCCGCGTCGCGCCGTCGGCGACGCCGTTCCCGCACCGGCGGGCGCTCTACAACCTCCAGTACTACGGGTTCTGGTGGGACAACGGGACAGAGGCGTCGGAGAAACATATGGGCTGGATCAGGGGGCTGCACCGGGAGATGGAGCCGTACGTGTCCAAGAACCCGAGGGGCGCATACGTGAACTACAAGGACCTGGACCTCGGCGTGAATGACTATGGCGACGTCGACAATGGCGCCGGGATCACCAGCTATCAGAAGGCGAGAGTTTGGGGGGAGACGTACTTCAAGGCCAACTTTGAGAGGCTCGCGGCGGTGAAGGCCAAGGTGGATCCCAATGACTTCTTCAGGAACGAGCAGAGCATTCCTCCTCTTCGATCACCAGGTGGTAATGGCACGACACGGAGTTGAATTGAAAGGGGAAGTTTGGTGTCTTGAAGGAGTTGTACATGCGACATTGAATTAGAAGCAAGATACCAGATGTTACGTGATTGAAAATAGGAAAACGCTACACGCCGGTCTACCGATTGAGAAATTTCATCGGCCTTCACTTGAGCCGTCCATCAAACGAGATTAGATCTAACGGTTCTGTGCTGTCTATATAAAGACGTCATCCCCTAACCCTAATTCATACCTCACAGCCACCGCCCCCCGGGATCGAGCGCTGGCGCCGCGCCCCCACCGTCCTCCGCGCTGTCGTCGGCGTCTTCATGGGTGGCGCATGGGATGGTCGACGACTGCGCCGCCGTCTGCCTCTTCCTGAAGCCAGTCATTTCGTCCGAAGAGCCGGCCGGAGACACGATCAAGCCACCTCACGCCGTGTTGTCGTTCAAGGGGAGCTTCCGCAAGCCGCCGCTTCACGGGGAGCTTCCGCAAGGCGCTAAGCGGCAGCGGCGAGGCGGCGGCGGAGGGGACGGCGGTGTGGAGGGCACTGCAGGGCGTGGCTCAGGTGAACTCGGTGGTCAGGGTGCCCCGGATTGGCGCAGTGCTGAGCCGGTGGAGGCGGTCGGCGTTGCTGGACGGAGACGACTACCAAGATTGATTGATTTGGTTCATGCATGCATGCATGGCTATCATTAACACGAGACGACTACCAAGATTGATTGATTTGGTTCATGCATGCATGCATGGCTATCATTAACACGTCACATTCATGCTGCTAGTGTTCACACTGCGTATTGATTCGGTTGTTCATGTATTGGCACACTGATCGGTTGTTTGTTTGCATTTGCTGTAGCTGGGTTAATTTGGTGTGAACAAATGATTGTTACATATGAAATAAAGTTGTGTCGTGTAGGAAACAAAATACTCGGATGAATGAAACACAAACAAATTAGTCCGGATGAACGAAACATTAGTTGTTGTATTGGTTTGATAAATTTGTTGTCCAAATTATAGTAAAATGTTCTCCTCTCACTATGTAAATGTTTCAATGTCGCCATAACAGAAGGAGCCCACGGTGCCAAAAATCTATAGATTTGAATCATAAATTTCTCAAAAAATCCAGAATTGTGTTGTATACATTCCACTGTTGTATTGGTTTAAAAATTTTGTTGCATAAGGTTTAGTATAAAATATTTCCCTCATACTATGCAAATGTTTCCGTGTCCATAACAGAAGGAGCACATGATACGTCATAATATGGGCATGCCAATTTGTTGCCGGAAATTAAACTAATTAAATTCACAGTTTGTTCCCTAAAATTTCGGGATCAGTTTCCTTAAAAATCGGATCTACAACGTGTGTTTCTATTGTTGTATTGGTTCGAAAATTTTATTGCGCACGGTTTAGTAAAGTGTTTCCCTCTCGCTATACAAATGTTTCCATATTGCATTAATAGAAGAAGCTCACGCTACATATTACATGCAGACAGTTGTCCATGTTTCATATTGTCCCTACATTTGTTTCCTATAGTCACTAAAATTGTTTCCCGTAAATTTAGCTAATCAGGTTTATTGCTAATCTTGCCATTACATCCGATGGTTGTGCACTGTGCCGATGAAATACACAAATCGGCATGCCGATTTGTGGTGGTTGCCTTGAAAATATGAGTATTGGTATGCACAACATGTTAGTTTCACATAGTTAGCACTGATAGCAGACCATTACTCCCCGGAATGGCTCGTCAGATATCCCTGTCATGTGAGCTTGAGCTTCAGCTTCTAGCCTCGTAGAAGCAGAAGTCCAAAAAAATATTTAAATATTCTTAAATAATTGTGAGAAGCGTTTCTTAAATTTATATTGGGATGTAAAATCACAGAATCTAGTGCTTCCTGTAGCTTCTCGCATCCCCTAAAATCAGAATGCCCTCCAACTTCAACTTATTTACAAAAATGCTATGACCTATATAATAGAAATTTCTTCATAATTTTTCTCTTTCCTCATCCCCACCTTCCTTTTCACATCCGTGCGAGCACGCAGGAGCAGCGGGCGCGCCGCTAGGGTTAGGCACCGGACGTGCAGCCGACCGGTACTCCTCTCCACGGCCCTCTTCAGCGTGACGCCGCTACCCCACAAGTCAACGTCGCCCTGTCCGTTCCCCCAATCGTCGCTGGAAGCCTTCCTCGACCTCCAGCTCCTTCCGTGCAGTCCCTGCTCTCCCGGTTGCCTCCCTCAACCTTTGATCAGCGACCCACATCCCCCGATGACTGCATCCCCTGGCGACCCGCATCTCCTGACGATCACATCCCATCCCCTAACGACCTGCATCTCCTGGCCACCGCAAGCCACCTCCCTAACGTCTGGCAATCGCAGGCCACCTCCGGCAACATTGCCATCCTCCCTGACTTCATCTTCGTTGGTCGCGAGCTTGATGATTGCTTTGAGATGTATCGAAAGACTATTCTGTGATGCAACATTCGATAATTTAATGATGAGATTGTGGCTTGATCAATTTGTAAATGATTGGTGGTGCACTATTTGTTCATGTATATGCTTGATCTATGACATTGTGGCAGCAATATTTGATAAGGTATCATTTACATGCATGCTTGGAGAAATTGCTGTATACACTAACTACCCATGTGTACTTTCTGTTCATGAATGACAATTTGATATGGTAGTTGTATGTGCCGAATTAGAGCTCTTGCTGTTAGCTTTAACATATTGAGATGGAAAGTTATATATTGGACTTATACTACTTCATTGTTCTAACCGATCATTTGCAATAAGTGTTTACAAAAATCAATTTACACTAAATCAGGTCATAAACATGTCATTTGTGCTAAATTTAGAGAAGAAATTGGTAATATACGTTTAATCAGGATTTAAGCTTCATCCTCAGCAGACAAGCACATTTCAGACATTCATTACCAGCTACAAATCAACCAACTGTCCAGAAACCCTTTTGCTAAACGACTCTACTACTATTCACTAACTCACAAACTCCAGCTATTTATCAGAAAGTTAGTCTAAATAAATAGGGCACTAGCCTCGTGGAGAAAGTATAGGACATGGAAGTATTGGTAAAGAGACAATGCAACTGTTTTCCGATTGAACCGATGCATGTTCTAAACATAACATGAGTTCAAAGCTAAAAAAGAACATGAATCTTTTTTTTAAGACTGCAAGATATGTACTTATAGTATTCTTTTTACAACACATATTTTGTACAATTATTTGTAGGTGTATATGTTTTAACATTTTCTACCAAGCACTTGAATAATCCACTTCCGTAGTTAGTTAAAGTCCTAAACTAGTATGCAACTCTAGGAGGGTAATGCAAAAGTGAAGTACCTAGAATTGCGAGAGAGACAGAGATTATTTCACGAGGTCATGGAGAATTGGTGCCTCCTCTCTTTCCATATTAGATCACTCAAGTAAAGATTATATCATTAATAACAAAAATTCGAATCAAGGGCCTATATGCCGATATGGGTGCAGATCCCCTTGGTGTTGCACTAACTCCACCGGGTGGATTTCATTACATCTCAATCGTTGCTTTCATTTAATAGCCTAGATTAAGCCACGTTACTCTTTCTTCTTCACTTTCCCAATCCTGACCAGCTCAAAAGCCTCCAAATCTCATACGAGCGATTGATTTGTGTTGAGCCGAACAGCAACAATGCAAATGCATATTTCACCGGTAGAACAAATATACATAACTCAGGCTCTCTACTTGTATTAAATTATGAAAATAACTTCAATCAATAAGTAAGTAGCGAAAATAACAAGATGACATCCACAAGTTGATACAGCGATTTACGTAGAAAAACTCCTCAAGGAGTAAAAACTATAGAACCAACCGGTCCACTTCAATCCTCCACTATTATCAAAATGGATACAGTAGAGTTTTCTCTAAAATCTGTAGATGATTAATTATAATAGTAGAAACTTCATCATCAAGCTACAAACTTGGCATCACCATTAAGAACAACCACTCTTAATAGGAGCAAACATGGTGTTGCTAAAATCTGCTAAACAGAGAGAACATAGTTTCCATCCTCTTTGGTTTTCAACTGACTGCTACCAAACCGCTGACCCACATTACGTGAAACATGGCAGATATATAGTAAAATGAACCCTTGACATGCTATCAAAATTTTAGCTCCATCCGAAAATGTTTGACCCCTTTAACTAACCAAATGCCAAGACTTTACATCCCTAAGTACATTGCTGACAGATCCGACTAAACTACTCTCAAATCCCTTGACATGCTATCAAAATTTCAGCTCAATCCGATAATGTTTGACTCCTTTGACTAACAAATGCCAAAAGTGTACATTCCTGAGTAAACTGCAGTCAGATCCACTAAACTGCTCTCAAATCTGGTACTCCAAACAACCAATTCTCAAACGAACTGACCAATCAAAGTACTCTTAAGTATGAAACAAACTCATCAACCAATCCAATCACATCTGAGGCCTCCAATCGCAGGCTTGAAGAAGATCGAGCGGGAGCCACCAACTGGATAGAGCTTCACTTCTCCTCCTTTCTTCTCCTCTCCTTTGGTTGTAGCTTTCTCTCCTCTGTCGAGAAAACCATTGATTGTAGCTGAGATCACCGGTCCACGGATTTGTAGACTGTAGTTGGACTTCCTAATCATGTCCATGTGGAGAGACATATCCCAACAATTTCTTCAACTAATATGGTTAAAGTCCACGGCGAGTGAACGCGAGGGCCACGATCTCGTCCTCAACTGCAGCAGTGCAGCGGCACGATGGCATGCTTCTTCGTCGAGGACCTGTTACCCGCTATTGGGCGGTGGCCCAGGCAGACTCGTCGCTCCCGATGGTATTCCTGGCGAAGCCGAAGGGGAGGTGTGTCCTCGGTAACTTCAGCACGCGCATGTTGCTGGATTACGGCAGAAAGGTGAGTTACCAACTTCATCTCCGTAAATCTAGGAGGGCCTCGTCGCCATCATCTCCGATGCCACGCTCGATGGCAGAAACGCCACCCACGCACTCGTCCGCGCTTATCTCGGCGCCGCGTCCACCTGCTACGAGCAGGGCGCCGTGGACGCCGTGGTGAAGATTGGCAGCATTGGTGCCATCACAGACGACGTCAGCAGGGTCAGCAATATGAGCTCGGTGTTCAATACCAACTGATCGATTAAAACTATGCCCGCGTACTGAATACAGGGAATGTAGGGAGACATTGATTAAAAGGTCGTTCTATTTTGTGAATGTATATATTAAGTGTGATTTTATTATTATGCCGTGACAAATGATGATGTTTTTTCTCTCATTTTTTCTATCGCATGACTATCATACACTCTCAATTTCTTTCCTTCCCATCACATATCTCCTCTAGTCTCACACTGAAAGAAGACAATAGGTGATGTATTCCTTCTTTCCTCCCACCTCTCCACCTGCCTCTCGGCTATACATTTGCCATCGTTGTCACCCCGCTCCACTCTAAATCACTCCAATATCTTCTCTAACTCAAGCAAATATGTGCGCCACAATTTCAATCGCCGCATGCGACAAATGGCGGTATAATAAGCATCTCACCTTAATATGGATAATGAAATGCAGACATACGCTAATGTTAGTATTCATCCTCACATTCAGCAATAGCGATGAAGTATGACCGGCTACGCCTCCAGCTCCTTCATTCCTCTCCGACCGCCTTCCGCTCAATCTTTGGCTCTACCACTGCTTCCCCATCGCTGATTTGTGTGCATAACTCAACTTAAAAGTTGAAATAAAACTAAAATTTTCTCACTAGCATAATTTTCTATTCTGCTTGTTGCATGAGTTTGCACAGTCAACTCGTGTCTGTATGAACTGCAAGCATTCGCTTATGGCACCGAAGATCCAAATAGCACACACATATGAACTCCAATCTAACACATAGCGAACTTCATTCAGAAAGATCTAGGGTAATACACAATCAATGGATAAGAACCAAAGGAATAACTTATCACAATAAATTAGGAGATTAGAGTCATACTGGTTCCTGTATGGAGAAAGGAACTGATACAGGAAAAAAGACACATATAGCACACCAAATTCTGAGACCGATTGGATGAGATATCATGAAAAACCTCCACAACACTACCACCAGTCCACTAATAACTCTGAGCAGGGCCGCAGAAAGGAGAAAGCTATGCAGATTGCAGAGGCCTCCAGTTCGAGTTCGTAAACCACCTTCATCTATCACCAATATGATCCATAAAAACACATGATTTCAATTTGACCCTGCCAAAATCGGATAAAATAGTAGAGCGAAAAACTAAATAACGATTAAAAAAGATCATAATCAGGGAGCAGAACTCTTTAATGGCCAAAGGAAAAAAAAACATCTTATGGACTCTTGCACCACAACCTTGATTATTGCAAACTTTGAAGGCTAGCACAAGCAGCAACCTTGATCATGGATATTGCAAATTTGACGGCTAGCACAACTGCAGAAATTATTAATTAACACAAATAACAAAACCGGAGCAGCTTTAATCTCACAAATGCAGTCTTGCACGCCGCAAGAATCTCATCAGATCAAAACACCACATGTTCGATTTCAAGAGAGAAAACCAAAAAAAAAGCACATGTTCGACATCGCCCAACAAGAACTCATCACGCTGACGTCGCAAGCCATCGCACGCGACCAAGAACCGCCGCCAGCGAGTGCGGCCGCGAGTGTTGTTCCTGTGCACCGTGCATGGGCCACCTCATCCCCTTGGCCAAGCTGGCACGACGCCTTGTCGCTGACCACGGCCTCGCCGCTACGCTCCTCTTCGCCGCGGCAATGCCTCCACCTCGGAGCAGTACCACACCTTAGCCGCTCCATCCCTGACGGCATCGACCTCTTCGATCGTGGAGGTTGGCCAAACGCGCTCAACACGCTAGCTCAACAAGCTGGCTCGATCTGGACCACGAGCATGCCGCCGCCGCCGCCAGCCATGCCGGTTGGATCTGGATATGCTAAAGATCTCGTCGGAGATGGTAGCACGCACGCGGTCGCGGATCAAACCGGTTGTGCAGGGGAGGAAGGTCGCAGGCGGCCACGACCCACGATGGCGAGCACACCGAGCAATTCTGGTGGCGGCGTTCAGGCGAGTGCGGATGCATGTTTGTTAGTACATCAGTTGGCTGCCGAAGGAAAATCGCGAGATGGCTGAGGCCCGCTTGTCGGCGCCGAGTTTCTCTGAGGAGAATGGGCTTTTGGTGAGGTGAGCGACGTACAAACCCAGAAACTCATATTTATAAAATAGTAAAAATATTCTTTTTATAAATTGTTGTATACTCGTTGAGAAAAAGTGATTAATTCAAAAAATTGAAAAACTTAACTAAGAAGTTTTTCCTCTTTACGTGATATTGTAGTCTTGATTGAATGAACTCAATATGGTTATGTGCCACTTAATTGCCCGACTTGTGCTAGAGTATGGAGAAGCTTTTGGGAAGAAGAGAGGTGGTCACGGGCGGACGCTTTGATCAAGTGCTCCATGCCGAATACGCCGAGTCCTGACTGCTTCTTGCCTTGTTTCGCTGCAGGCAGTGCCCGCGGCCTTAGAGATGACGTGCGAGTGCTGGAGTAGACAGGGAAGAAGAAAGAGTCACATGGCTTAATCTACGCTATTAAAAGAACTGAAATCTAACTTGAACACGTTCTTGTTTTGGCGCTAACTGTCGTCAGGCTAGGCAAAAAAAACCCGAAACCAAAACCGAACCGAAAACCAAATATAAAAAAATCGAAACTTAAAGTTAAATCAGTTTTCGGTTTATAATTTGGTTCTCAATATTGAAAAACCGAAATAATTTCGGTCAGTTCGGTTTTTATATTGATTAACCGAATTAAACGTATAATGGGCCAAAACTCCACGGTCCTATACTCCCGAAGCCCCCATAACTCTATAATCCCGAAGGCCCAGCCCAACTAACCCTAAATCCCCACACTCCCCAAACCCTAAATCTTGCACGGCTGCACCCCGTACTCCCGGCTGCCGCCGCCTCTTCTTCTTCCCGAGGGACCCGAGCCCTCTCGGCCTCTCCCTTTCCACGCGCGCACCTGGCTCCCTCCCTCCTCTCCCTCCCATGGCATGATGCGGCCATGCCGGCAGGCGGTGACTGCCCTCCTTCGGTCCCTCCTTTCCCCTCCCATGCGAGCGTGCGCGTCACGAGGTGGCGGCACCCAACGGCAGCACGACGAGGCGGCGAGGCGTGATGGCAGCAGTAGCACGGCGGGGAGCGCCGCGGCTGCCACGCAATGGGGCCCTACCCGCCAGGGCTCAAGGCCGGCACAGCGTGCGCGGTCGCTATCGGCGAAGGCGAGCATGCGGTGGTCACCGGCACCATCGAGTCCGAGGGAGGCGGGCGCCACGCACTATGGGTGTTGCGACGTCAAGTTGAAGAACTGGACCATGGTGCACCCCCGACAGAGTTCGCTGGCTTCATCTCCGTCCACTTCTCGAGTTGTTCGGTTTAACCGAAAACTGAACTGAACTTTTAGGTTAACTGAATATTTGGTTCTCATAAAATGTCAGGTTAATTCGGTTCCTAAATCTGAAAAACCGAAAAAAATTTAAAACCGAAAAAACCGAACCGAGATAATCGAGAAAACCAAATGCCCACCCAGAAACTATCGCGCGACAGCAAGTTCAGAGCAGTCAGATGCGTCTAACGCGAACTGTAACATGCATTCCACATCTAAACAGCAAGCAAACAAGGTAGCTGACGTAATTAAGGTTTCTAATACATCTAAAAATTTAAATATTTTGTAGTTCAAACCATCGAGCGATTCACGATCTGTTTTTACCATCGGGTTTGCTACGATAAAACAATAAAACTAGATTCCATGTGGATATGTTTCGACAATTTTTTTTTATTATGTTATCATGTGGTAATGCATTAGTTATCACCCTAGAAGTTATTAAGCAGTTGAAACCCTCACAGCTAGCATATTTGGGAAGAACTGGAAGCAGGGGCGAGATGGATGGCAGTGCTTAAAGTCCTAACGCTACGTCCCTTCAGTCATGCAGCATTATTCTCCAACCTGTGCGCTGCTTGGTATTTGGCTCATGATGTTTGCTTCCGAATAGTCGGCGAGAATTTGTTCTCCGTCAAATTTCATTGCTTGGGGCATTGGGAACGTGCTATGGAGGACGGCCCATGGATCTTCCGGGGTAGTGCAATTCTGATGGAGTATGATCTCGGATGTTATGGGAGTGGAGCTCGACTCTCTCCCAATCTGGATACGGATCATGGGATTGCCGGAGGGTTTGCGCACGGAGAGTGTTGCTCGGCAGCTGGAGGGCAGGATTGGCCCTATGATCCGTGTTGATGGTGATGATGGTTTTGGAAATCATATGCGTGTTCGTATTCAGTACAAAGTTCAAAAACCCTTGACGTGAGTCCTGAATCTCACGCTGAAAAGAATGGCCCAAGGAAATCTTTTCCTATACAATATGAACGTCTCCCGAGATTTTGTGCTCTATGTGGGCTGCTGGGACATGAGCTGAAAGGAGTGTGGAGATGGTGTGCATGAAGGCAAAACGTGTCAATATGGGGAATGGCTGGTGGCTCAGGTGGAGAGGCGGGGTCGCGCTTCTACGTCTTCACAAGGAGGGGGAACGCTCTGGTAGAGGTGATCGTATGGTTCCAAAGTGATAATGCCCAGGCCTCCTGAGCACTCTAATTCGGGTGCGAGAGCCTGTGACCCTGACATGGCTGATCCTGCTTCTGGCCCAGTCAAGCGGATGCCGCTAGTGCCCATGGAGCAGGACAGGACTGCTAGGAAGAGATTGGCATTGGTGAACTCTGCTCCTACGGTTTTAGCAGCTGGAACATCACATATCATCCTTCCACCACCAGCGGGGCAATTGGGCGGTCTTGTGGAAATCTATGAATCAAGCCATCACCCCTCTCTTGTAGTATCGCCTGAGAAGGGGAGGCATCTTCTACATGAGACTAAGCGACAACGTACTAGCAGCGATAACTCTTTAGATTCTGATATCAATGCAAGATGTGGGAAACCTGGTTTCAACTACCAGATCCCCCTTGTATACATTCTCGTCAGTCCCAGGATCATGCTGACGGTACACAAGCGAAATGAATAACATCACATGCATTCAAGATAAACATAATTTGAGTACAATATGCCACATGGCTTACAAAGTACTATGTCTTAACGACATTTATTACATCAGAGGCAAAACAGCGGAAATAAAAGCGAAGTGACTCCATCCACGCCACAGGCAATTGACGGCAGCCACGCGACCTACTCTTCGGGCTCATCGTAGAAGAAGTCTTCATCAGCTCCTTCCTCAGCATACTCCTCTGCACACCACCATAAACACATGCATGATGAGTACTTCGCGTACTCGGCAAGCCACCTGGCAGCAGATGGTCCTACCATTCTATATGCAAGGCTTCAAAGGAAGGCTGTAGGGTTTATTTGCGTAAATACGGTTTTAGTTGAAATATTAGGGTAGATTCGAAGGCATCTTTTGATGTAAAATAATTTTATTATCAGGGGTGTTTTCATCAGGTGTGGTCCACGACCAACACACTCGAGTAAGGACTCCCGCCTTAGCTCGACCATAGGTTCATCAGCAAAGGGGTAGAGGGAAGTAGCAAGGGGGAGAGGGACAGGTCCTTTTCATCAAAAATGAGGCATGTGTTGTCCATGACCGTGGACACGGCTAACCGATTAGTTTTAACTCTGCAGAGTGTGTACACTTTACCCACATGACACGATCATCCCCTTATGCCAAGCTGCGCAGGCTTGTACACACGCCCATCGGTGTGTCGGCAGGGTGACCGTGACGAGATCTTTTAGCCAGTTTCATCCTGATGTGACATGCCCACTAGGTTTCGACACGGAGGAGCGTATACCCGCTTACCCTACGTGGCCCCCTTTTGTGCTGAGGTCCTCGTAGCTACGTCCACCATTCTGCGGTATGGCAATGTCGACACCAAGACTCAACTAACCTACTTAACCAAGCCAGTGCCCATATAGCATGTGGTTGTACTGCTGTCACAATTCTCCAATTACATGATTTCGGCCTTATGCGGTACGGACGACCAATGGTTCCTTTAAACCGGCCTTCTGCGGGTAGGCAACCATATGCTCCTTCATCACATGATCCAGCTGTCGCCCGCACCATATTAGATGGTAAGTTTCACCCAGAGTAGAATAGGAAGAATAGAGAGAGAGGGACAACATCGGGCATCCGGCCCTAGCTCAGCGAGCTCAACAAGTTTCAACAAGGATCATCGATCCGATATTCATTCCTCTGTAGAGGTAAATCAAAATAACCTAAAGATGTATTTAAGCAGGGCTAAGCATATCTCTACTCTATTCAGAATAAAACCTACTATACTACTCAGGGTATCAAGGTAAAAGGGCGACAAGTGGACATGGTAAAAGTGTGTCAGTCGACACGCTAGCTACTAGAATAAAACAGCATGCATGTTTATGAACAATAAAATATAATGACTTTAAAAATATAGGATCAACATGATCAAGAAAAGATGGCATGCCTTCGTTGTAGAACTCTCCCTCTTCAGCTGCTTCGGTCGTCGGGTCGGTCTCTTCACTCCCTATTGACGCAACGCAACGAGCAACATAAATAAACAACAAACTCCAGGAAAGCATTCTGAAAAGCAACACGAGAGAGAAGCCCGATGAAGGTAAGGTGAGGTGGAATGGAACGATGACGCGATAGCGTCATCGCGAAGAAAGAATGGTCTTCTAGGGTTGGCCATAACCATAGACATATATATATAGTATATAACCCTTATTGGGTATATTTAATAGATATTCAATTATACATACACACATACACCTTAGCATGCTAGTAATTAAAATAAAAGGACAAACAATTCATAATTAACCACAAATAAATATTTAGGTGAATCCTAAATATTTATAATGGTTAATAACAGTAAAAACAAATTAACATCATAAAAACTAGATTTACTCATGTTTTTCTAATATTTTAAAGACTAGAAATTAAGCTAAATTGTATTCTCTACTATTAACATGTACTAACCAAGTATGAAACAATTTGGAACATGTTAACAGTACTGGAACAGTACCAAAAATTATTTAATAATAATTTTTAATCTGGACATTAATTAATTAAAGCATTTTCTAGCATTTCTAGTGTAACAAATAAGTAGAAAATACTAATTAACATCAATAAATCATGAAATTGAATCAACATGTTTATTATACTGATTCCAGAAACATTTCATATTTACATGCGTTCTGGAAATATAACTTAAGCAATTAAAATCTTTTTTCTAAGCATGGAAATTACATTAAAAGCATGGAAAAACATTAATAAATTATCAAAAATGGTTCTTATGACTTTCCAACATTAAAATAATATAATATGAATTATTGGGTACTGGACATGCATTTTTAGAGGTTAAAACAGATTTATAATGGACTTAGTACTAGAAACAACATTTAAATAACAATTTAAAATGAATCTAGAACACAACTTGATTTCTATAGCATTAACCATTACAGGGAAAATACTTTGGTTGACATGGTAAATTGTCTTTAGGATTCTCTGATCCTAAACTAAAATTGAACAAAAATAACAGAGAGCATTACCATTTTTAATAATTGATTTAAAGCTTATTTTAATTCTAGGAAATTCTAAATTAATCCAAAAATCATGAAAATTTTCAGAAACGCTCCCTATCATACTAATGATCTACAGAAAAAGATTCACTTCAAAATAACTTTCCAGTACAAAGATATCACAAAATTTGCTCAGATTTCATACTAAATTAAATATATTTCAAAATCCGACGGTCGGATTAAAAATACGATTACATCGTTGGATTCGTGGGGTCCTAACGATTCCATTTTAATCCTAAGATCACAGATCGGATAAGATTTGGATGGAGCCAAAAATTAGATAGGATAGGGGGCTAAGGTTTATACTGTAGCATATGAACTGTTCACGCTACAGTAACAGAGAGCAAAATTTAGGGTTTGGGGAGAACAACACAATCTAGGGTTGGATCAATGGAGATGGGTAAAATTGGTTGAGGTGAAATGTTGCTCGGGTTGTGAGGAGTCTATCTCGGAGAGGAATTTGAGAGGGGATTACCGAGGGTGAAGAAACGGAGGAGAGAAGGAGATCGCCGAGTTGAGGAAGAAGCTCGCGGTACGGTCGGTGTAGTGGAAGAAGCTCCCGAATTCTTGCGGTAGTAGATGCGCGACGGCGTGGGGAAGCTCCAACACGAATCCCCGGTGTAGGGGTGCGACGGTGTGGCCGGAATTGCTCGCCGGAGTTCCGCCGGAGTTGGGGAAGATGAAGTGGTGGAGAAGAGATGCTGGGGAGGGAAAGGCAAGGGAAATCCTAGGGGGAGTGGGGTTTATATAGGGGAGAAGAGGAGGAGATAATGCAGGAATTTGCAATTTAAAAAAAAGAGATAAGTATAAAGATTAAAAGATAATCACTAGGATTAAAAGATAATCACTAGGATTAAAAGATAAAGAAAAAAAAACACCGGCCTTCTAATCCAGTACGCGTCACGGCGCCTTGCATGCAGCTAGGCCCCACTCCCTTTTATTTATTTAATTTTCGGATTAAATTATATGAGGAAAACAAATTAATTGAAAACTGATTTAAATGGGCTCCAAAAATTATAAAAAAATTCCAGTAAATCAATTTAGACATGGGGAATCCAATAAAAATATTTTCGGAGCAATTTTTCAAATGATGATTAAATTAAAAATCAAAACACACTTTTTTGCTCTCAAATTAATTCAAAACTTGAATTAATTTGAGATAAAAATCCAATAAAATATTTTTAACATATAATACATAGTTGCACATCCTTCTCTCTTTAAAAAAATTTTTCAAGCCCGTAAAAATTGAGGATGTTACACAAGATCGGCGGGCTCCCTCGGAGTACCGCAGGGCACAATGAGTCAGTCTGTTAGCCTGGAACTGCCGGGGGGTGGGGAACACCCGGACAGTTCAGGATCTCTTGGCCCTTTGTCAGGCCAATTCCCCACGAATGGTCTTTCTGTGTGAGACCCGGCAGTCGGTGGAACGCGTCAATCGTCTCCGTTGGCGCTTAGGTTTGCGGGGATCCCATGCAGTGGGCAGCAATGGTTTAAGTGGAGGATTAGCCCTATTCTGGCATGAGTCTATGCAAGTGGAGGTGAACGCGGCTTGTGATCAGTGAAGATTCAGGAGAGGGCAACAGAACCGCAATGGCGAGCCACTTTTGTATATGGTGAACCAAGAGCTGCTACCAGACACTTGATGTGGTCACAGTTGGCAAGTATGCGTGGCATTGTGGACTTACCGTGGATGGTGATTGGAGATTTTAATGAAACTCTATGGCAGCATGAACACTTCTCATCTTCTCCTCGATCTGAAACCCATATGGCAGCTTTCCGGATGTTGTGGCTACCTGTGAGTTGTCGGATCTGGGCTTTTTGGGGGTGTCTTACACTTATGATAGTTGGCATACTGGACATGCTAATGTGCGGGTTAGGCTGGACTGAGCACTTGCGAATAATTCATGGCGTGACCTCTATAAATGCTGAGCTTGTTCACCTTGTATCCCCAAGGTCGGATCACTGCCCGATTCTTGTTCGGCTTGAGGCAGATATTTCATCCATCCACACTGTCGTGCAGTACAGTATGAAGTGATGTGGGAACGTGAGGCGGCACTCGCAAAGGTTATTGAATAGGCCTAGAGGAGAGCTCATCCTGATGGTGACTTGGGCTCGATTGCAACGTCTCTGAAGGCAGTGATGCGTGAGCTTCGCAACTGGAGCAAAGCTAAATTTGGCAATGTTGTACGCCAATTAGAAGACCTCAGGAAAGAACTTGGGAACTTGTAGGCCACAGGTGCTGACTGGTTGGTGATCACAGCAAGAATGGATAAGATGAATGAATTACTCTTTCGGGAGGAGATGATGTGACTCCAGGGCTCCCGCATTAGCTGGTTGCAAGAAGGAGATAGAAATACGAGATACTTCAACCAGAAAGCTGTTTGGCGGGCAAAGAAAAACCACATTAAAAAGTTGAAAATAGCAGATGGCTCTTGGTGCACTAGTCCCACAGACATGGCGCGCATGGCAACGTCTTACTTCAAGGAAGTATATACAAAAGATCCTACTTTACTCCCTGAGCTAGTTCTGGAACTATTGGAGCCTAGAGTGTCTAGTGATATGAATGATGCGTTGTGCAAGGAATTTACGGAAGAGGAAATAGCGAATGTTGTGTTTCAAATGGGGCCTGCGAAAGTGCCTGGACCAGATGATTTTCCAGCCCGGTTCTATCAGCGGAATTGGGCGATTCTGAAGAATGAGATTATTGCTGTTGTCAGGAAGTTCTTTGTGACTGATGTGATGACTTAAGGTGTGAATGAGAGACATCGATCGTCCTAATCCCAAAGACCAATCAGCCGGTTGACCCTAAAGACTTACGGCCCATTAGTCTTTGCAAATGTCCTATATAAGGTGGTGGCTAAATGTCTTGTTAATCGTTTGTAGCCTTTTCTTACCGAGATCATCTCAGAAAATCAAAAAGCTTTTGTACCAGGTAGGATGATTTCAGACAATGCTATAATAGTCTTTTATGGCAAGAATCATGACCAGGAATTCTGTGCCTATAAATTGGATCTCACGAAGGCTTATGACCGTGTCGATTGGACCTTCTTGTAGCAAGCAATGGTGAAATTGGGCTTCTCAGAGCAGTGGATCCTTCGGATTATGTCCTGCATTACTTCTGTTCGCTATTCTGTTAAGTTCAATGGAAGTCTCCAGCAACAATTTGCTCCATCGCGTGGCCTGCACCAAGGTGACCCGTTGTCGCCTTTTTTATTTCTATTTGTTGCTTATGCTCTATCTACTTTGCTTAAGCATGCAGTTCAGGAACAGGGCCTAGTGCCTGTTAAAATCAGTCGCCATGCCCTGGGTATCTCACATCTTGCGGATGATAGCTTGCTCTTCTTCCAAGCCTCTCTCTCACAAGCTGCTATAGTCAAGGAAGTTCTTCATGCGTGTGCTCGTGGTACTGGGAAGCCTATTAATCCTACCAAGTATTCCATAATGTTTGGGGAAGGCTGTTTGGCTGCTGCTCAGGGAGAAGTCAGAGGATTACTCCAAGTTGTTCAAACTGACTTTGAAGCTAAATATTTGGGCCTCCCGGTCCCTGAGGGTAGAATGCATAAGGGCAGATTTCAGACCCTCCAGGCAAAACTCAGCAAGAGACTGGTTGATTGGACTGAGAGGCATTTATCTTCTGGTGGGAAGGAGATCTTAATCAAGGCAGTAGACCAAGCTCTTCCAACGTATGTTATGAGTGTCTTTAAACTTCCTCTTTCGGTTTGTGACAACCTCACGTGGCTTATCCGGAGCTATGGGTGGGGAGTAGAGAATGGGAAAAGAAAGACACACTGGATTGCCTGGGATAAGTTAATTCTACCAAAGAAACATGGGTGTATGAGTTTCAGAGATATGCGGTTGTTTAATCAAGCGTTATTGGCTCGACAGGCTTGGCACCTCATTCAATATCCCTCAAGTCTATGTGCACGACTCCTGCGTGCAAAATATTATCCTCATGCGAGTTTGATTGATACAGTGATCACGAGTGTATCCTCTTCAGTCTGGAAGGGAATTGAGCATGGACTTGATCTGAAGGGAATGATATGGAGGATTGATAATGGACGTCAAGTGCGGTGTTGGCGTGATTTGTGGATACCGAGGGAAATTTCCCTGCGGCCAATTACTCAAAGAAGGCGGTGTCGGTTGAAATGGGTGTCACACTTCCTTGATGAGCATGATGCGTGGAATTCACAACTCCTATCAGACTACTTTCTCCCAGCTAACATTGAGTACATATTGAAGATCAGAACATCACCCAGACTTGATGAGGATTTTCTCGCTTGGCATTATGAGAAATCTGGAGTTTTTTCTGTCCGAAGTGCATACCACTTAGCAGTTTCTGCTCATATACAAGCTGCTACTGGGGCATCTTCAAGCTCCAGACCTGATGGTACTCGTTTTGTGTGGAATTGTGTGTGGAAGTCTCCTGTACCACAGAAGATGAAGATAATGACTTGGAAAACAATCTCTGATGGTTTTGCCGACTATGATACCTAGCAAATGACATCACTTGGCCACCGTTAGCATCTGCCCATTGTGTGGATCTGAGGATGAAGATGTGTTCCATGCCCTGATATCCTGCAAGCATGCTGCTTTGACGTGGGAAGCGATGAGGGAAATTTGGCCGCTACCTCGGAGAGATGAAGGGAAGAACACTGGTCCGGAATGGTTGTTTGACACTTTATCTAGCTGCAATGTGGAGGAAAGATGATGATCATGCTGATTATATGGCGTATTTGGTGTATGCATAATGAGATGACACACGGCAAACCGCCTCAACCAGTGGCTGTAACTCAGAGGTACTTGGTGAGCTATCTCTCTTCATTGTTCCTGATCCGACAATAGGATGGGCATAATCCTCTGAAAGGGAAACAACCGGTGGATGTCCTGCCGCCTCCTGCAATTAAGCAGCCTAAATTTCCTCCCACTCTAAATCAGTAGCACTGGAGTTCGCCAGCCTCGGGATGGACTGTCTTGAACACGGATGGCTCGTTCGTCTCCAAAACTGGTTCTGCTACTGCTGGTATGGTGCTCTGTGATTCGGCGGGGACTATAATCTTCACAGCGTGGAGGGTTCTTGCGAATTGCTCGGATGCTTTGAAGCAGAGCTATGTGCGGTTATGGAAGGCTTATCTTTGGCTTTGCAATGGACTAATCTCCCTATTATTATCCAGTCTGATTGTGTGTCTGTGCTACTTGCTGTCAAGTGTTTGAATTGTGGAAGCTCGAAGCATGCTTTCCTCATCAAGGAACTCCAGTTGCTGACCTCCGGACAGCAAGAGATTGTGCTCGAAAAGTGCAGTCGCTACCAAAATAGGGTTGCTCATGAGCTAGCGATGTTTGCTAGAAGGGAATGCTGTAATAATCTTTGTTTTTTTATGCCCCCCTTGAGTTCTACCGCTAGCTTTTACGGATTGTAACCCTATATCTGAGTAATAAAGGAAGTGTTTCCCGACAAAAAAACACCCTCAACTACGCTTAGAGTAGAGATATGATGGAAATGCCTAAGGTTTTATTTTTCCTGCACGGATTTAATCATATGAGAGGAAGGCATCACTAGGTGTTGATGGCCATAGATAAATATTCTGATAACTATTGTGAACTGGTCGTATAAGTATACATTGACACTATTTTCTCGAAAACGGATTTAGAAATATGTGGAGAATGTATTATTAT